>JAWWEW010000165.1:27859887-28000517 GCA_035583185.1 Anabacerthia variegaticeps
TCCCAGTACAGACGCTTGAGCAACACCACGGGTCACTGATGCTCATTGGGACTCTGAGCCATTGACCACTACCCTCTGGATGTGACCATCCAACCAATTCCATATCCATCCAACAGCCCATTTATCACATCCATCTCTCCAATTTAGAGAGAAGGATGTTCTGTGGGACCATGTCAAAAGCTTTAGAGAAGTCCAGGTAAGTGACATCTGTAGCTCTTCCCTTGTCCACTGATGTAGTCAGCTCATCATAGAAGGCCATTAAGTTGGTCAGGCATGACTTGCCCTTGGTGAATTCATGCTGGCTGTCCCAAATCACCTCCATGTGATTTAGCATGACTTCTAGGAGGATCTGTTACATGATCTTCCCAGGCACAGAGGTGAGGCTGCCATAGCAGTAGTTTCCAGGGTTCTGCTTTCCACCCTTTTTAAAAATGTTTCTTCTTTTCCAGTTACCCTGGACTTCATCTGACTGCCATCACTTTTCAAATATCATGGAGAGTGGCTTGACAACTACATCAACCAATTCCCTCAGGACTCTGGGATGCACCTCATTGGGTCCTATAGGCTTATGTACATTCAGGCTCACCAAGTGGTCATGAACCTGACCTTCTCCTAGAGTGAGAGGGACTCAGTCTCCATCCTGCTGTCCACCCACTAGAGAGGTGTGGAAAAAGAGGTTGCCAGTGAAGACAGGCACGCTCAGAGCTGTTAAATGTCACTGCTGAAGTTTTTAATTATAAAATTCACTTTACTCATGGACTTTCATTTTGCTAAGTCTAAGCTGACTGGTTAATGAGCCTCAGTTCCACCTTTAAAAGACCAGGAGACCATCATGTAATTGAAAATCATTTTTATGAAGAGGAGGCTTAGAATATTTTGCCATGTAGTTTGTTTCAAGAGAAGGAAAAAAATCAAAACAAAAGAGAGAGGCAGCACCCTGGTCACAGCTGAGCCAACACAGTCATACAATTAAACATTTAGTAACATGGAAGATTTTTCTTATTATTATAATAGCAATAAGAAAAACAGGACAGAATTCTCTTCCCTCCATAGTCTTTGAAAAACAGTAGTCTCTTGAAGTAAATTAAAATAAACAATTGCCATAACATTAATCTAAAACTTTAGGCTACATAGAGAAATGAACTTGATTTCATACATACCATATATTCTGCAAAACTTGAGGTAAATACATGCAACCTAACCCTCCCTACAGATGACAAGTTTTACTTTAAATGAGGCATTTCAACAGACTTACTCTAATCACTTAAGGGCAAAAGGTAACTTTGCAACTCATGGCAATAATCTGACAGATTAAGACTATTTGTCTAATTCTATAACTCTGCACTTACCCCTTGCTCATCAAGCTTCATAAGCTGTTCTGTGACTTTTGGAGTGTTGAAGGCCAGCCTTAGACAATGGATATTCAGCTCTGGAACTACATACTCCAGCACTTCTTTTAGGGGAAGTCCCCTGGCTGTGCAATGCTTTGCAGTGGAAGGAATAGCATCTTCCAGCACAGAGCCTCTTAATGTCATGAGCTAAGGATACAAAACAAAATACCATATATATTGAATTATGCACGGAGACTGATTAGTAATACCACTGGAACAAAACATACTTTTCCAATTCTCAGTAGAGATTAAGAACATTAAGTAATTTCTATTGGCATGAAACAGACCCTGATATACAAAGTGTCACTCACTGATAGCTAACAGTAATCAGACTATTTCAAATGATTCATCAGATTTAAGTTTCATAGGAAATTACTACCTGGAAAAATTAGTATAGTAATTCTAACAAAGCATCTAAAAGTAAAAAAGTACATTTCTTGGATCTACCCACTACCACATATAAAAGCGGAGGAAGTAATTTCCCCCTCCTTGCCTGCTTCTAGCTAACATAGCTCCTGTAAGTTTCTCAAGCTTTAACCAAAACAACCTTCACATTTTCCTCTGTATTGGATATTAAGGAATAACTAACTTACATATACTCCGTGCCACATAAACACATGGTGTGATTTGTCAGGAGGCTCCTGGATTATATATAAATCTGTTACCAATGCTGAAAAGCACACAACCCCCACACATGCCACCTGGTTTGGCCTGCTTGCTTCTAGCTCCTTTTACTCTCACTCCTGAACTGCTTACCTCGCTAGTTCTGAATATGATCCGGTAATTGTACTGAGGTCCATTTTCTTTGATTTCCTCTGGCTTCTCTCTTCTTATACTCACAGCTACTGGACCCAGGTTCTCATCTGCCCCAAAATAATTCCAGTGTTCTTGCATAGAAGAAAAGAAAAAAAAAAGGTCTGTCTTACTTTTTACACTTCAACTATATTTTCACACTTGCTTGTTTCATGCTTGATTGTTGTATTGATTCTATGGAGTTTAAATGGTACCAGGATGTTACTCTTGTGCTTCAGTTCTATCATGAGCTCCGTTTTCACAAGAAGGCTGAAATTCAACATGGCATTTCGGCTTAAATAGGCCGAAAACAGGATACGCCTCTTACATCAGCTCTTATACTGACATCTGTTTCATTCACACTGAGCTAAGTAAGTAAAACCAATCTTCCCCCCTCTTTAAAATAAAAGACAGAAGCCAAATGCACCAAAGTGGGAAACTCAACATCCTATATTAAAATAGAAATGGCAACCAACTGTACTTAGCAAAGGATACACGTTATTTTTTTCACCTTTTTTTTGCTTTTTCTATACAAGTTACTCAGTTCTAAGTAAGGAAAAACTGTTGAAGCTGAGAAAGAAGACTTGTTCATAGTACCACAGAAGAATAAAGCACAAGGAACAAAATGACTAGCATAAATATTTAACAGCAAAGTGTTCAACAACCCTAAAAGTAAATTTAAAGTACTAAGAGTTGAGTTGAAAACTAGCCTAGCAGGGAAGGCAGCAAAGAGGAGAATAGAGGGTTGGCAAACTCACTCACTAGCTAAATTGCAGACCATTTTGAAATACATTTTTATATTCATTTAACTACAGGTGTATAAAGGCAAGCTTTAAATGAAAAAAATACTAGAAAAGCACATTTATAAAAATTAAAGCTCCACAATTTTAGAGATTGGTGTTGAACGTTCTTCAGTTGAGCCTTCTGAGCGTTACAAACTATCTTGACTGATGACAGGGGTACCTCACAATTAATGCAGCAGCATATAAAAAACCTTGTATATATATGGACAACTGAATTTAAACATACATTCTCAGAAATAGGAGTCAAGCACTGTACAAGAAAAATAAGTCCCATGTCATCATTTTGCCATATACTGTATATCCACGTATACAAATGAATTTATACATGCACAAAAATACAAAGTTAGAGTTATCTGAAAATTCAGCAATTCAAAGAAATGTGAAATTCACTGGAATGAAAAAAAGATGCAACTACCCTGAAAGGAAATACAACCATACTGCCTCAACTACTACATACAGATTACTTGCTATTCTTAAAACAACCAGAATCTTAAAATAAGAATTTAAGGAACAGTCTAATACAAGCTGTTCTGCTATAGAGATAAAATGTAAAATATTTTAACATCATCAAGAACTGCATCTTTAAAGACACTAAAAAATAGATATTGAATATACTCCACCCACAGCAAATGGCAGTCATTTTTCCATTTAATACTCACTTGGGTTGTTCAAAAGTTGAGCACCTCTTTTTTTACTGTATTTCTTTTAAAAATTGTATTTACTAGTTCTTGCAAAACTGTCCTCTAACACATTATATGTTTTTCAAGTAGGTGCTCACTCCTTATGAACTTACTGATGTGCCAGAATTACACCTTTGTCTTCACCCCACTGTCCAGTCCTTTAAGCCCTTTGGGGCTCTATTCTATTTGCCAGTGTTGGTATTTTATTACCCTTTCCTCAACGTTTTCCATTTAAGCTTTCAGAGCATGAAAGACATAAAAAAAACATGCTTGCAGCACTATAAGACTTGTTTTCTACCAATTTCCTCTGCAAGTCATGAAAAGCCAATATTCTCCACAGAGATAACTAAGATTCAACATTATTCTTATATGTGGTCGAATACTGTGTAAATATTGGCATTAAGGTTTGGGCAACTGAGGTAGTTGTGAGTGGGGAAACTAGTAATAATTAGATCAGCCACATAAGCCTAATTAAGTCTTGATACCAGTCCACTGATAGGAGCCCTGTAAATGCCAGAGATGTTTTGTTGTTCCAAATTCCAAACTATCTTACTAGCACCCTAGTTTTTCTTCTTCCTCCATTAAGTAGCTTGGGTTTTTTTCAGGATGTTTACAGCTTACCAGTTTATGGCAGACATGGTCAGTGCAGAAGCAGCACAGTCTTTGAGAATGTTAGACAAACTTCGTACCAGCATATTATGCAGCTTCCAAAAGCTGAAATAGAACTTGGCCATCTCCACACTAAACTGCTTAGTGACTTAAAACCAGTGATATGGCTTTGCTTTCATAATAGAGAAATTTAATGAAAAAAGATACAGTGGAAATACATACTAGAACGTTCCAAACATCACCTTAGTTTTCTGTATTGACAGCTGCACAGACATTTTTGTGTATCCTATAACCACTCTAGCCTGCAATTCAGATAGAGAATTTTCTCAGGAGAAATTATTCTACATCTCGAAAACACATTTAGGAAGGCTGGCAAGAGGAACATTTGAAGCTGCATTAAAATACACATACAATTCTGTATCATTTGATTAAGCTTTTTAACTAGCTCCTACTGCTTTGGAAAACTGCATGAAGCAGTATGGAATTTTACACTTCTGTGCTAATAGGAAATGTCTTTTATCCTCTTTCCCTTCAGTTGTCTTCCTTGCTCTCCTATGCACGCTCTCAGTCCTCTCTTCTATTCACATTTACTATAAGGTTGTTAATTCTTTATGTTTGTCTTCATTCTTTCTTTCTCCTCCCTTACCTCTGCATGCATTCTGCAAGCTAAACCATATATCCCTGTACCTGACTACTTTTCCGTGTGGTACATCTTTTCTTGTATCTCCACTTGATTTTCCACTATATCCTGAATCTTCTTCAATCCAACAAATTTCTCTGTCTTGTTGCAGGAAAATAAGTAGCAGAATTGAAGTACATGAAGCTTAATATCCAATCTAAAGGCAGCTACTTAGGAGTTTTATCGGGAAAACTAGGGCTATTTCACAACTATAAGACAAGAACTTTATGCCAAACATGAATACCTTAGACAACAGCTCACTTCTCCAACCCACACAGAAGCTCACTGAATGCAACACTCATGCTTGACAGTACTTAATTTAAACTACTGTTGAAAAATCATTTAATTAAAAAACAATCAGGACAACTAGCAACAGCCATAAATAAATTTATAAATCCATACAAAAAAGAAATAATTGATTGTACTTGATCATTAAAACAGATTATACGTATTTTTCAGAATAGTTAAATATTTATCATATAATTTGAAAGATACTTCCAAGTGAAAGAACCTAAGTGAAAACACTTATTTTCCTGGCAGGTATTTACAAGCTTCCCTTGCAAAGAAAATCAAAGTAAAAGCACTTGATTTTGAGTGAAAAGGCTCTTTTGTACTTCTATCAAATTTATCTCTACATATCATTTCAACTGATGATGTATATTCTGTGTAATCAGACTAGAAGTGAAAATCCCAAACGTTTTGTCTAGGAATGAAACTCCGCATCATTTTCCTCTACTCCTACCTCAGCGTTTACAACACTGCAAAACTCTGCCCACCAGTTCTCTGGAGGCAAGAGGGGTGGCATTTTCAGAGCTCAGTCCTATAATGTCTGCAGACTTGCTCAGGACTAAACTGCTAACTGTAAATTTTCTGCAAGTCCAGCCACACACTTGAAAGGCACCAATTTTTGGATAGAATATGCAGCAATTTTAAAGCATTAGAGCAAAGGCTATTTTTACTGCCAATCAACAGGTAAAGGAAAGCTGAACAACAGTTCATTTGTTACAAAACCAGTTCAGAAAACTATTTACTTCTCAGTCAAGCCTTTCATTCTAACCCAGTAACTAAAATTTGTCCTAAATGGTAACGTTAGTGACCACTGCCTGAGGATGATGGAAGCAAAACAGATATTCTTGGCTCTTTCCCTGAGAACCACAATTCCCAGACACAACTAGGGGGAACAGAGAAAACAGATTGCCACTCTGGAGTGCTATGCTCTCTTATTTAAACAGCACTTGGACAAGCTGACAGAGACAAATTTTTTCTATGGCTTTAATATTGATTATAATTAAGTCTTCAATATCAAGTTATGGACAAGTTAATAAGCACAGCTGTCCCTGAAAAATATTTCATTGCTAATTAATAACCCATTCCTCAAATGCATAAACAGTCATAAGAATACACATACAAAGTTTTTGCCCCTGTATCGGAAAGAAACGTAAGTTTTGATTATAAGTTATGGCCAGACACTCAGAATTTCTAAGTAGAAAACGTTATGACACTACATAAGACCGCAGTTTGTTTCTATCTTAAATACTGTGTCCTGATCTCAACTGGAAAGGGTTCAGGAAAGGGCAACAAAATGTGATTGAGGGGAATAACCTGATTGAGGCTTATAATATAAAACATAGCAACCCAAAATTTCTCACCTAGCAGTGAGACCATTTAATCTGACCCTAGTTGTTACTCGGGATGCCAGCAACACCAGTGAAAACTGCATCTCTATGACCAATGTGGTCAAGCTGCAAAATTCCTTGCTGCTGCAGGAGTACTGGGAATGCTAAAAGTTTATCCAGAGTAACAGAGACGTGGATGCGTACTCAAAGATTCCTAAATACAAATTATATTATCACCAGGTTGAGAAGTCCATTATCTGTGCATCTCCAGAGGGAGGCAAAGTATACCTGGAAAGCTGGCCTTTGCCTGAAGATAGGACTACAAGTTTTGGGTTGACTTAAGACAACTCTTCCCTTCTCTGGGAGTCTAATTTTATGTCTAGAAGCAGTGAGTTCAAGGGGTTTGCTTCTCCCTCTCCTTTTTTTTAAAATTTTTTATTGTAATTTATTATCTCAACTGTGTATTTCAGCCAATATTCTGATTGGGTCCAGATTACAAAGCTGCCCTTGGACACAATTGTGCAGCAAGAGCTGAAAGCACACACACATTACAGCACAAGTGGCAGAGCACGCCAATACTGAACTGAAGCCAGTCCTACCCTGTCCAGCTCCCTATCTATACGCACTGCAAACCCCTTCAACAGAGACATCTTAAAAGAAGGGACCTGATCATACTAAGCAGAGATGCCAGAAAAGACCCTGTTATCTTAAGTAAAACAAGTCAGAAATTGTATTTAATTGTCTCTTAAGAGAAGAACCGAAAAATGTCACGCAAAAACCGTGACTGTCAAGTAAAATTCAAACAATGAACTTGCTTCAGTAGGTTTTTTCTTCTGCAGGGTTAACTTTTTTGTTTGAACTTTCATCTTATTTCAAGGTCAAATTTGTGCAAATTTCACAAGTATTTTCTTGCACTGTCTTCATCCTCTCCCCCCGTTTTTATGCGCTAGCTTAACCTGTAGATGTCTAGACTTAAAACCTTTAAGTCTTCTATCAAATATACCTTCTGAAAAACACCTTTAAATAGTCACCTTACAAATACATTTTGTGTATTATGAGAGTAGCATTCATTTTTCATAAGAATAAACATCTCCATGTGAACTAGTTGTGCATAAGCCTTCCATTAGCAAATTGAGGGAAGAGACTGCAATTCATATGATCCTGCAAGGTTCACTTCTCTCCACTAAGTAAAAAGGGAATCTGCACAATATGCTCTGGTATAAAGTAAAGGAGCTGAATCTAGCCTTGGGAAGTGCCATTATAAAATTCTTTTCCCACTATCTGTACCCTGTACCATTTTTCTAAACTCCATCAAACTGCCTCCAACAGTGTTTTCCCATTTAGACATCTGGACACCAGGCCAGAATATTATTTATCAATACCACTACTCTGTAGAGGGACCAATTTCTTTTACATACAAAAGCTCATCCATTTGCATTCATTGAACTTATAAAGGACTCATCCATAAATGTCACATGTAAATATTCTACACTAACTAGATTAAAATATTTTAATTAATTTGGACAGTGTTACTAATACCATAAGGTCACTTACAGCTTCCCTATACACTGCTAAAATTTCAGATGCATCTATCATCCAAGTAACAATACCTGTAAAAAATGAGCTATTGATTTCACATAAAGATTTCAGTCAGGTCATCAGCTCTCACCAAATTACCTTGAAGAAATTAAAATGGGCTACATGAATGCAATGACTTTCATTCTTTTTCTTTCTTCCTTTTTTTTTTTTTAAGACACACAATATTAACTATGGAGGTTTTTTTTCTTTGTGGCAAGACCTACTTTTCATTAAATCATGCCGACTGGCATCTTTAATGATTTTTAACTAGCAGTTCTTCCTTGATACAGTCCCAAATTACCCGCTTTGCTATTTCAAGCTGGAATGAAAACAAATTCAGGCTTACAATTCTCTTGAATATAGTTTTTTTATTCTGTGCAAGCTCTAGGATGATGAGGGGTTCTCCAGGTGTGTGATAGTTTCCTGGTTTGAGGCCTTTAAAAGGTATTGTTGTCAGATCAGAATTCTTTGGTTTATACTTCTAAGACTATGATATTACCCCATGCCTGCTGACCTGATGAGCTGATCCCACTGAAACTGTCTTTTCGCAGTGTCTTTCCATTTATAACATCATAAAGATCCAACCTCCTCTTCCAGCAAGAAAATTTCTGCATCATTACCTGCTTCATGTTGTAAAAAAAAAAATTAAGTAACAATGGACTTCTTGGGATTTTTTACCTATTATGCTGCTTTATCACTATCCCATCTCATCCAATTAGACTAAAGTTTGCTTAGGGAACCATGACACTTTCCATGGTCAACAAGATATGCTTTGTTCTTACAGAAATGTTGGGTTTGGACATAACTTATGAGACTTCTGAAATACACCTTTTCAGACAAAAATCTCTGATAGAATCAACATCCCTGGCTTGTGTCTGCTGTATACAAGGAAACTGAATTTAAAACACAGTTTTATGGCTTAAGATTAAAAAAAAAAAACCAAAAATCAAAGCACAATAAAAAAAAAATCACAGCTTCTTCTCTACCTCTAAACCCACTCCCATACACAGGTTTTTATATCTGGCTGCCCTTCACCAATACCCTTAGGACTAGATTATGTCGATTTTATCTAATCCATCTTATTTACAACTACAAAGAAATGGAAATGTAATGGTGACTGCAATTTTAGTAGCATGAGGGAGTGGTTTCCCTTAAGGAGAAGACAAACTGATAAAGTGCTGTTGCCTAAGGGCTGAAATTGCTTCCACTCACACCTCCTTCCTCTTCTGCTGTTCACTGTCACTGCTTACCTGGCAGTAGGGTTTTGGCATGTCTCTGACTGCAAGGAAAGACAATATGCCTCACCAGAACTGGAGCGAAACAACCAAACAACAAACCCTGAATTTACTACAATGGCAAGATTTCTTCTAGCTTAGTTAGTAAATTGAACAGGTTTATGTTTTCAGAAAACAAAAGAAAAGGTATAAGGAAGGGGGAGGAATAAAGTCTTTCCCTTTTAGTGATGAAATGTAGATCAGGTCAGCTGTAGCATGAAACTGCACCTCAAGCTGCTGCTTGCAAAACTCACCAGAGTGATAAGGAATCAAATTGTTCCAGACAGGAAGGCAGTCATAGACAAAGGTCTCTAATCCCAGGCTCTCCCCTCCAAACACACCTCATAATATATCACACATCTGATTTACTGTTCCCAGAAAACCAGTATTTTTCCTAACTTCATCTCCAAAAAATGTGGATCAGCACTGTCAAAAAAAAACATGCAGCAAAAGCTACTGCTCAGCCTTAGAAAGACTTCAGAAAGAGGAGACTATGGAAAGAGTAACAAGAGCCATCCAACCAAGGGACAACGCAGGGAAGAAGATGTGAGAGACACACGTCTTTTAAAGGCAAGAGAAAATTGAAAGATGAGATTAGTTGTAATAACACAGAGTTAAGAAGTTGAAGAGGTTTTTTAACTGACCATCCACGTAATTCTAAACAGGCATCCCTATTGTCTTTATCTGCAGGAAACGAGCTCTTTTGAGCTGCATTCACTAAAGAGAAGAAGCTCAATCCTGACCATTGCTAGTTAAGGAACAAGCACTTTTCAAGTCAGTCAGACCAGTTCCATCCATCAGGACATAGCACAGCAAGGCACACAATCCTGTGGACAGAACTCTTTTAAAGGACTTTGGTCTGCACTCCCTTTTTGATTGTTTCCAGGATCAGAAAGAACAGGTAGTGAGATCTTCATCTTACGGTGCCAGAATCATTTGGTGGGGGGTGTGTCTGGGTAACGTTTGGGATGTGCTCTTTTCTACAAGTCAAAAAACTTTGATCTGTTGGTTTGGGTTTTTTACTTCCACCCATATGCCTCAGATGGAAATTATAATCCTTGGTTTCACAGCAGAACCATGTGATAAAAGAACTTCAGTATTTTCAAATATGTTGGTGTCATTGCAACATCTGTATGTATCTGTATATAGTTATGTCTACATAGTGATAGTTTGTGCTTACAAAATCCGACAAACTAGAATTTTCTTTCTAGAATGATGGCTATAATGAAAATAGTGAGTGAGGAAGACAGATTTTTATCTTTGTTTATACTGATTATTTACTTTGAAAAATGCCTCCATTTTGAAATGGATTAAGATATTAATATGCCCAAAGATATTGTAAATGCTAACTTTCCAAGATGCACATCCCATTAAGTTCTTAGCACATCAAGTCTTGGCATGGAGGGATGAAAATTTTCCTATTTTAGGATATTATTTTCTTGTTTTAATCATTCAAATGTCAACCCCCGCCCCCTCCCATGGATACCAAAGCTGTGTTTCAAGACATTTATAATTTGTAGCCATTGCTGTCATGTATATCAGTAATAAAATGCTAAACATGGTTATACTCCAACACTGTGCAAGACTATTAATATAGCACGTACTGATCAGTAAAACATGCCATGCTTAAGTACTCATGATTAAAGAAATATATAATTTTTGCAAATACTATTAAACCACAACGGAATTTTGCATGTCTGTTCAAGGAGAAATAAAATTTACTTACCTTTCTGGTAGAAGAATTTTCGATAATAATATGCACCAAGGTCTACATGTTCAACAATGTATCTTTTCACTCTGTCTAGATGTAAAATCAGATTCTCCTTGGGAACTTCCAGAACTGCAACTCCAGCATTTGTACAATGAGAACTCAGAGTCGACTCAAATGAGGCACTTTCACACGCACTGAAGGAACCTGAATTAGATTTGGAAAGGCTGATCTTCCTCTCCCCTTCCCCACCAATCTCATTACGAAAATAAGGACAACTCATCACGAGTTCATTGCTTTTATCATCCCCCTGGTCCATATTGAGACTTCCTTTTGAATTCAGGTCTTCAGTGCTGCCCATTGGAGAATTGAAACTTGCAGAATGGGACAAGGGTCCAGAGACAAGTGATGCTACAGCAGCAGCAGATGCACCTGTCGTTGTGTTCCTTCTTTTAATAACATTATGCCTGTTGATTGCTGCTTCATTTAAATCAAATAAAATACTTTGTACATCATAATGAGCAAAACACTTTGGACAAGTCCAAGGCTTGATGCTATCTTCTGACCTGTTATCTTCAAGATCTGAAGACTTCCCAAGCTCCCCTTCACCTTTGGCATTGCGCAGCTTACGAAAAATAGATGAATCTCCTGTCTCTGATTTTGAGCGTCTCTTGAGTGGCTTTTCCCTTTCCTTAAAGAGCCTCAGGTTTTCCCTCTGAGTAATAGGTCCATCTATCACATCTAGAGAGAATCCTGAACCCTTGCTTCCACTAGCAATCAGGAGCTCACCGAGCTTAGTTGTGCCTGGGCTTCTCTGATCAGACTTCTCATCTTTATAGCCCTTTAGTAAGTCAAAAAAACTTTCCCCTGAAGTTCCCTGCTTATCTATGGAAGATGTGCTGCCATACTCCCTGTGCAGAGATGGTCCAGATTTAAATGTGGGTGAAATACATTCATCAAAACTATCCACATCAAGCTCACTTATGGTAATGTCGCTGTTGCTGCGCTGTCGTATTCTGCGAAGAGCTTTCCTTGGGGAACTGGGATAGCCATCAGGTGTAAGAAATCTGGAGTCTAGATTCTCAGATTGTCTGGTCTTGGTTTTAAGTGTGCTCTGGATGCTCTTTAACATGACAGAATCACCAGCATTCAGATTAACAGAGCTTCCTTGGCTCCCAGGACTGCTCTTAGAAGACATGCTGTCAAGGCAACTTGACGTTTCAATATCTTGACTAGATCTGCTTGTTTCCTTGATATTCTCCTTCCTTGGGGGCCAATCAGCAATCCTTGCCCTGACCCCCATTTTGGGGACTCCAGGGGTAGAGGTAACGTGGTGGGAACTTTCATTGCGAGGAGGTCCAACTGGCGCCATGACTGCAGATCCTAAGCTGCCATTCTGTGACCTAAAGCGCCTCATATAGAAGTCATCCGAGTGGACTTTTGAGGTGCCATCTGTTCCAACTGATACCCCAGTGGCAACAGACCTTTCAGTCTGGGACCGCTTCAGGCTGGTCATGGTCTTTCAGTATGTTCAGCCTTAGTAACTTCCAAGAGAAAACACAGTCATTTCTGCTTTTTAAATGCACAGTTCTCTTTTGGAGAATAGTCTCCAAAATATACAATGGTTGCATGAGATCTTAATCATGGATACTTAAGGACACAGTTAAATGCAGAATGTCTAGAAAATTCAAATATTCAGTAGGTTTTGAACACAGTAATTTCCTTTAACTTCTGCATTTTAAGAAGTAGCCATGTTCCAATACATTCAAATTGCTTTAACATCACTTGAGTTCCAAAATGTCAGAGCTGCAATCCCATCATTTATGCTTCTTTCAAGCCTAGAACAGAAAAAACAGAAACATAATTATTTAATAATACATAACTTTTTTGGTAACTGAAACTATCAAAGTAATTATTACATATAATTAATATTTTTAACAAACATGCTTTTAACCATCATCTCAAAAATGCAGCGGTGTTATATGATGGTGAGCAGTTTGCTAAATGTTGTTGAGTTGCCTTCTGAAAACTTCCAGATTTTTATTCCATACAGAAATACGATTTTTTCCTTATCAACTGATTAGTGATACTGTTACGAAGCACAAGTAGGAAGTTAATTTCCTCAGATGAAGGGCACACATAGCATACATTTCCCTGAGAAATTAGATAAGTTCCAGATCAGTACTCCAAGTTTTATTTATAAACATTTAAAAGAATTCACCATTTACAAGTCATACATGCTTGGTTGCAATTAGGTATTAACAATGCCTATTCAATTCTTCCATTAATGACTGATATGCCAACAAAAAAAAAGATAATTAGCAAAAATATTACAAAATTATAATAGAGAGAATGGCTGTAAATAATGTTTATTTTGTGCTTTGCACAGCCTTATTTGCAGATTAGCTGCATAGTCCAGAAAGTATGTATCCCCTCTGCAGAGAGATCTCAACAAAAAAGGTTAAAGCTAAACAGAAACACATACATTTAAATAACTTGATAAGACAAGTTTCACTTACTTCCCCGGCTAACAAAATATTGTCTGCCACAGCTCCTGCATAATCCCGCTTTACAAAGTCACAGAAACTAAATGGTTTCCCATACCTCATCAGCCCTGAAGTGATTACAAAGCATTTCGTATAGTGCCCTGTGAGGAGCTAAAAATAAATAATCCACAAATACATCCTTGCTGGTAGAAGACAAAAGCATGGGATTGTCAAGATAAAATCTTGCGCTGCTGTGTATGTCCTTTAACACAAAGAAGTTAATAATTTTCAAAGGCTGAACCAATTACACAAAATGCAGCCTTTAAATATTTGCCAAATGTGTGCAGAGATGCTGCTGAACCAGCACTGCATTGACAATAGAGTATTGTCTACAAATCAAGGCTTTCTGATGCTTCCAGGGAAACTAGTACTTTCTGCAGTCTCAGGACTACAGTACTTTGTAGCACACTAATTAAACAACAAGCCAGGGCACTTTCTGTTTCCAAAGGCTGCATGTTTTAAGTTCACTTGCCATATACAGCACCTCTTTGAAATAGCTGCTGTTTATATAAAGCTCAACATGTAAGGAATACTTAAAATGCAAGCTGACTGCATCACACATAACAAGAATGGTACAAGTCACCTAGGGTATTACTGTATTTGCACGATCATTTACATTAACACAGCTCTTTTCTTGATAATGTTGCTACAATCATAGAATCGTGGAATGGTTCAAGTTGGAAGGGACCTTAAAGATCATCTAGTTCCAATCCCCCACACCATGAGCAGGAATGCTACCCACTAGATCAGGCCTTAAACACCTCCAGGGATGGGGCATCCACAACTTCTCTGGGCAGCCTGTTCCAGTGCCTCACCACTCTCACAGTAAGGAGCTTCTTTCTACCATCTAAGCTAAATCTCTGCTTTTTTTAGTACTCCACGTGGGATCTCACAAGTGCAGCATGATAAAGGGGAAGACTCTGAACCTGAACCTCTTGGCCACACAGCTGTTGATGCAGCCCAGGATGAGCCTGGCTTTCTGGGCTGCTTGCACACATCGCTTACTTATGTTCAGCTTTTTGTCCACCAGCACCACCAAGTCTTTCTCCACAGGGCTGCTCTCAGCAGGTACATCTCCCAGTCTGTACTCAGGTCTGGGATTGGCCTGGCTCAGGTGCAGCACCTTGCACTTGGACTTCCTGAACCACATTACATTCTCACGGACACTCCTCAAACTTGGCCATGCCCTCCTAGGTGGCACTCCTTCCTTCTGTTTTGTCAACTGCACGACTCAGCATTGTGTCAGTACAAATATGCCGAAATAATACCTTTCTGCTAATCAAATAAATAGAATAACTGTCTTGTCCTTTCTGCTGTTGCAAAACTACTGAATTTCCAGCTGTGGACTTTCTATAATTTTCAAATACTCTTCAGCTTAAGAACTAATCAAGCTCGTGAAACAAGTTTGTGCACCATCAGGTCAAGGAAGGGAAAATGAAAACACTGTGCACCATGATACAACAATGTTCTGCTCATGCTTTTCAACGGTGCCATATCAAATACTGTTTATGCACTATTAACCTCTATGAAAAGGCAACACAGCACTGCAATTTCTAAATATCTATTTACTTGCTTTTATAGGCAGGACAAAAGGAAAATAGAATGAAAATAGGTAAGGATTAAATGGCAGGAGCAAGACAGGTAAAAAGGGATCACGAAGGAAAAGTCAAGCTGAGGGTTGAACACGAAACAGGCAGAAGCACTACCACATGCTCCTCTTCATAGTCTACAATGAAAGCCAAGACTTCTGCCTCTGTCCATTTCCCTTCCACCATCAGTATCTCTGAAAACAAAGTGTCCATCTCCTCCCCCTCAAGTGCTGGTCCTTAAAGAGACAGTTAACCTACTAGTACAAGTTTCTCATTAACTTAAGGGCAGAAGTTCACTCAGGAACTGTAAAAATTCCCAAGCTTGGTGTTGAACATATAAGCATCCAAATGCTACCAGTTCCCCTTATGCCCCCAAGTTCCCCCCCCCCCCCCCTTAAAAAAGTTTCAGGACAACAATCCTAAATAAGTAAGGATATATATACATACACACACATATATAAACACACACCCCCCAAACATATATATAATCATTTATGGGGAAATAGAGCGAAGTGGTCCATGTAACTTATTTTTTACCTGTTGTATGTATGGTACTGTCATAAATTATATAATCCCATAGTATATTTTCCAAAGGAAATTTTCTATTCCTGACTCAGCTTTACAAATTTCTCACTCTGGGGAATCAACTGTTTCATGTTCTGCAGGTTTTTGTAGCTGTCCTCCATCATCTGCTGCAGTAGTTGAAATACAGGCCATAAACGATTAAGGTAATAGTTAATATCCTACTTGGAAGACCTGAACTCCACCCTTGTCTGTGTCTATCTTTGTATGAATTAAATCACTGTTAGGTCAAATTTTGTAACTTAACCATGTAACCATGTGTCCGTGTTTGTTTCTCTAGAGCTTTCCATCCCAGTGTCTAATTTGAGATCTAATAATCTGGTCTAAAAGGTTCATTTAGCTGCAATCAAAATAAAGTGAAAATATTACATCTGATAACACTAAAAACTCCTAAAGCACAGTTCCTGGGTACACTGGTTATCAGCTTTAATGGAAAATAAAAAATAATGGCAATCTGTACTTTAACCTCTTCTCATATTAATTATTTTCAAAACATGACAGCATCAAAAACAAGGTGTATCACACTTGATTTAAATGACCAGCTACCAAGTAACAAGTGATGTTCTGAAGTGGAAAACCTAAAGAAACTTCAATATTGAGCAGCAAAATTGCTAACATAGAATATGCAATCTATTAAAATTAAGTTACAACTGCAAGATAGGCAGTGTGGTACCTACTTCCGAAGACAAGAGCAGCCTTTGTGAAGAAAAAGAATTCCTATTCTGTTACTATTTCAATCTAGAAAAAATACAATTCAGGGTGGAGCTATGAATATGTATGTGAACAGAATACAGCGAGGCCAAACTAACATAACCAAGAAAACAGACACTTTTCCAATTAATCTGAACTTATTGAGGAGGCCAAAAAAATACTCAGATGAATGGTTACATATAAAAAGCTGCAAATGAAAACCACATGCAAAAACTACGAACAGGGCGCATGAAGATTTAATACTGATTATATCTATTAAAAACCAGTGAAGAGAATAAGCATGGAAAACCAATTATCTGCGTACCACACTGCATACAGTAACTAGTAAAACAGTCCAAGGATCTGTTCAAAATGGGTCTCAGATCCTTAGGACAAAGCTTATTCTTGGCTTCTTACCAGCACCAGCAGATTTAGTGTCTATTCTCAACGCAAAATGAGCTACAAACCTATCTGCATTCTTTCCCTTTCTATTTATACCTCTTTAATAACTTTGGTCCCTCCTCCAAAACTGGAGTTATAACTGTAGGACAAAGGACCATTCTGATAAAACTTAAAAGGTCATTGTAGATGAATTGCAAGATATTTTTGTAGTCCTACATCATCCTTTAAAGGCAGGTAAGACAAGGGATCTTCATTTCTTATTCCTCATGACTGAAGTCGGCCACCGGAAAGACAAAGACCTACCATTCAAGATTTCATCTAGACACTTTGGAACACAAAACAGCAAATGGAAGCAATTGATCAAGAAGAAACATCTCACTCAAATCAGCTGAGGATAGTAAAAAACCTCATCTACTGCACAGTAATCAGTTTATATGTTGGATCCAGGTAGCCAAATGAGATAATTCAAAAACCACTTGTTCAGGTGAATGGAGAAAAGGGGATCAAGCCTGAAACATCAATTCAGAGATCTTCTGTTACAGTTTTTCCTAGCTTTAGTTTATGTAGGATCATGCTCTTTTTCCTTACAAAGTAGTGACTTTACCCACAAACTGAGTCTTACTTGAAGAGATTTAGTAATTACTCTGTTATCTGCTGGGAACATTATGAGACTTCAGTTTGTAGAATCATGGGTGCTAATGATCCTAATAGTCTGATGTGGAGAGAGAGAGAGATTTGAGGACATCAAATTATTTATGATTCATAATGCTCCAGAGGAAAGACTTCACACTTTACCATCAGCCCTCACTAAAAATTGCATTTAAAACTAAAAGTTTGGAAATGAGTGAATCAATTTTCAACTTCTAGGAAAGTCTCTACTTTTGCCAAGTCTCCATATCACTCATCTGCTCCACCTCAAACAGTAAAATGTACTGGGGGATGGTAAATGTAACATATTGTCAGGGATACTTTAAAATCCCAAAACCTGTAGGATAAGGTGACTGGAATAACATTTTACAGGAAACAGTTTTTAAAAACATAAATCATCTCTGTTCCACAGGCAGCCTAGGAAATGCAGTGCAACAATACACATACATTACTGGTAGCAACACTTATTAACTTTTCCTGGGAAAAGAACTGACATTGCCGTAAACCCCAGAAAACTAGCAACTCCTCTGAAACTAGAAAAATAAATGAGAACATGCAAAAATATTTTATATATGAGAGCTTATCTATTTGCGTCACAAATTCTTACCTGAATTATAACAGATCAAACCCCAAGAGGGAACATTAATTTCTCAGTCAATTAAGTTATTGTATGTACAAAATAATGTCTAATTGCTTAACAGTAATTCCTCAGAGGAGAAAAAAATCAATTTAGCCTTTAGAAATACTTCGTTTTATGTGGTTACCTATTATTAACTTTATCTGTTTCTTCTCAGGATTACTTTCATCATTATAAATGCAGGAAAGTTAAAAGATTCTTCTTTCTGACAAAATTTTTACCAACTGAAAGGCTATTTGAAGAATAGTGATCAGTATTTTACTAACTTAGTGGCTTTATTTTTTTTAACTTAGAGGAATTGCTGGTTCTGTGTTAACTAAGTTTATGACAATTGTCAAGCTCTGCATAGGATTACTTCACCCTTCCTTTCTCCTCCCTCCACCTCCCCCTTCTATGGTGTCTACAAAATCTGCCACTGATTCACATGTCAGCTAGTCTGTCTCTCCCTATTTCTCTGAATGTTTCTTTGCACCCTAACCATCAGAAGAAAACTTGTGCTCTGAGGACACTGTGTGCCATCTGTTGCCATACACACAATGATCACCTGTACTGATCTGCTGAGATTTAACAGTGCTTTATTCTTAGCTTCATTCTCTGCTGAAGTAGCTGATGCAAACATACACAAACTTAGGCAAGTTACATTGATTTTAGGATGTAACAGTAATAAATGTGAGCAGTTTCTGCACTCTTGCAGTATGCCTTTCGACAAATAAACACAAACTTGCTCTGCTTACATGGTGAAACAAGTGGAGGGCGCTAACTCGCTAGAGAAGGTTGCTGAGTTGAGTGCTGTGGCACTCAGCAGAATTTGCTCCCTCAGGTTTCAAGCCCTGCTCACCGCAGCTGTAAACCATCAGGTGGCTCAGAGCACAGGGAACCAACCAGCCTGCCTCCCTGTGCAGAAGACCGTGAAGTCACACTCAATAATCATAGTCTCCTGCAGTCAGTGGTAAACGCTCGTGACATAACAGGATGGTAAATGAAGCATAATAAAAGCTATCAAATTGAGACAGATATAGCAACACAGGGGACAGCAATGCCCCACCTGTGCACTTCAGCACATTTTGCTCCGTTATGACTTCCTACTCATTATTCACCATGGAAACACTACAGTATCTCAAAGCCAGAACTGCATCCTCTGTTTACACATCCATTTCTCATCCATTAATCAAGACATGGGTATCACAATTCTCAAGTGTACAAGTAACTGTTGCTGAAGCAAACCCTTTAAAACTCCTTTCAGCTGAGAAAGGAACAGAGAAAAGGCACTGCACATGGTTATTCCTACTTCAATACTCACACTCCATTTTGGTACCATCCTCATTCATCTGGTTAATTAAGTGCAGAATCCCTTTCCTGGAAGCTAACTTAGAGGATCTGAAAGAGAGATGCTAATGAATCTTACTGCATGCTATACTGCATTCTATTCCTGGAATAAGATTATTAGCACCAGCTTATTTTTGAAAGGAGTGCTTGGTCTCTGGGAAGCAATTCTAAACCAGTTGTTAACACATGAGAGCAAAATATCCTAGCTCACAGGTACTGTCTCTCAAGAAAGCAAATTTGCAGCAACTGCGAAGTACAGTTTGATTTATACACAACCCCCTGCCACCTCCCTCTTATTTTAAAGTGCTGTTTCTTTCTCAGTTTCCAGCTATTGCTATACTGAATTCCTGGATAATGGTTCCAGGAACGGACTGCTCGCCCTGTTGTGTGGACTCTTGCATGTTATTGCAAAGTGCCCAAGTTAATTAATGATGAACATACGACACTGTGAGACTATGACCTATTAAGAGTCATAAACCAAAACCAAAGAAAAAAAAGACCAAGAAACAAACCCTTAAAAATGGGCTGATACGTGCTGGCACAGGTACAGTTCAGCCTAAGAGCTGTAAATTACAGTAAGTGCCACAGATGCCCCTTCCTGAGGTTTGCACCCTCGAATAGCATACGAAGGTTCAAACACCTCCTTTCTCCTACAGAGTGGCCATGAGTTTGCTTCCAGCGTAACTTTGGTACCAATACAGAGATACAGCTCAGCCTGTGGTCCCTGTGCTGCACCACTGGCTATGTTCACGCTGGCCATACTTCACAAGCTAACACACACAGTAACCACCACACCTCATGACAAGCCACAAACATCAGAGTTGAGTGAGACACCTCAGTCTGGAAAAGGGGGAGAGTGCTTAACCTACTACCTCTAAACTTCCAGTTTCTTCCAAATAGTGTGGAGTGCAAGTCAAAGCCAATTTCATTTTTTTTATTACAGTTGTTGGACTGTGTCACTAATTTAATAAAAGCATTATTAAAAAATACAATCCCATCCTTTTTCTAGCATTTAAGATCTTTTTCCCAACATCATTATATTCCTTTGCTCTATCACTGCAGTTGCTCCTCCCTAAATAAATGATTTGCCAAAAGAATTGCAAAGAGCTGTTCTGTCGCCTTCATGAAAGTCAACAAGCTCCCAAACCTTCACAGAGTACTATTTCTCCGTAGGTTGATTGATCATGAAGTCATGTGTTTAAGGGAGAAACAAAAGCAGCTTTTCAGAAGTGAAAGTTAAATTTTACTTAAAATAGGCTTTGTCTCCCACAACCCCCATATTAATCACCTGTAGAGTGTTTCATATTCACACACAAGATGCTCTTGCAACTGTCCTGCAACTATTGCTCCTCCTTTAAAGATTCTGCTGCAGTGCTGGAGAGGAGAATTAGGAGCAGGGGCATTATTACCAGACATCCACACCAGAGATGTTCACTGATTCCCACCTCACCATCACACCTTTGCTTGTGCCCCAGGCCCCTCCAGCAGCCAGTCACCTACTGATTCTTTTCACTCTAAGCCTGACACTGTCAGCCATCGCCTTCCACAATCCTTCCTTCTCAACCCTGGGACCTGTCTGCCATGCAGCCCATTCAGCCACAGCCCCCAGATAGGTGGAGCAAACATAACAGATTCAAATTTCAGACCTCAGTTTGCTTCCTCAACAAAAGCCACTCAAAAGACAGCTGAGCATCTCATCAAACAAAGTATCATTTCTTCAAGCTTCGGAATAACTAATCTGTGTTCAACGAATCTGCTTCCTTATCTGCTGATGTGAAAATATAAAGTAGATCATTACTTGAGCCTATTACAGTTCCTGTATATTAAAAAAAAAAAAAAAGGTATTCTTTTATGACAAAGACTTTAAGACAAAGTTAAAATATTTTCCCCTAACGTGTGTGTAGGTACATATACCATGTATATTTCTGTATACATACATCTACATATATTTACACACAAGATGTTAATGTTACCTCTCAAAAACCTCTCTAGACAGAAGTACATAAATATAATATAAGCAAATGTGGTAATTAATCCTCATGTTCATTTAAACAAGGGTTCCCACAATTACTAGGGGTTTACAGGCTTAATGAATCTGCATTCACTACTGTTACATGAAGAAAAGAAAAAAATTAAACCTAGACCCAACAATTTTCATTATACGTTTCTACAGGAAATTTTGAATTACAGAACCTAAAAACCTGGGATAGGCTCTGCAGCAGGAATCTTCTAAGTATTCAGATTATTCAAACTTTCGCCAAGTAAAGACAGCATAAAAATAATTATACTGAAAATCATAGTCCAGACTATAAAGCCATACCAGGGCTAGACAGAGTAAGAAAGAGATCCTTTTAAGAGTTCACATGTTTGAAGAGATAAGGGAGCTTGTAATCCTCAAATAATCCTTGCAAGAAGTATAGGAGTTTCCGTTTCAAATGACTGCCACATGCAATCAAGTATGCAATGCCAAGAAAAGGAAGTAAATTAAAAACCTTAAGGGAAGATACTGATTTGTAAGTAAAAGAATGGAAAAAAATATTTTTTTTAAAAATTATATGATTGTGGACAACTGGACCATTCAAAGTGAAATGCACTCAGCTGAACCCTCCACAGCTTTCCACTATAAAACCTTTTGGAAAACAAACCTAAATACTCAGTAATATTGTTTTCATCAATAAGCCAATTTATTTTTTTTGGAAAATTACAAGTTTGATATTACTATACTGCTAAGCTCTCAAAACCATACTGGTGTAACAGTGTAAAGAACTTGATCTACAAGTGTAGATAAACAAAAAAGTAAAAAAAAATAGACCCACCGAAATAATAAAAGCAGATTAAAAGAAAGGCTGTAAAGAAGAAAAAGTTATAATTGCGTTCTCATTTAGATATTCAGAAGGAAAAAAATTAATAAGCAACAGATTTTACATGAAAGCGAGAATAATTTTCACCAACTCTTCACTTTCTCATGTTTCCCATTCTTTTCATTTTTCTCTTAGACCATCAGCTTCATATGTCGCCTGCAATCATTTAAATCACAAAAATGCAATCCCATTTACGAGCCAAACTCTGCTGTCCTTTCAGTGGAACATTGAAACAGGCTTCAAAATTGATTATGCATTAATTTGCAAAGGATTCTAAAATCACTACCACTAGCAAACATCCAGACCACTATTTTAGGGATGTTGATGGATTACTGCATGCTGAATTTCTTCAATACATCCCACTCCAGAGGGGGCAACTGAACACTGGGCACAATCTTCTTCCTCAAACCACATTTTGTGTTTTCTGAAGCCTACTTTATCCGTACAAACAAACAAAACCAATAACCAGACAAAATAATACTTTTCAATTAAATTGCTCACACAGAACGCATGGCAACATATTCAGTAAGTCACATATTCTTTCAGCAGTGCTTATGGCAACCTCTCTCAGTCCTCTGGTATAACAGATATTCCTAAACAAAAAAGGTTGTGGTCTTTGTCCAAGGAGGACATTTGTTTAATAGTTTGGTTTTGTTCAGAACTAAACACAGGGTCAACCAAGAGACCAAAAAAGAAAACCATCTTTGCTGCTTAGATGCTGTGTAAATCTAAACTTATGAGGAACTATAAATCCACCAGAAAAAAAAAAAAGGTAGCAGCTTTTTAGGCTTCTCTAACTCTTATATAACATAAGCAGGCATGACATCAGAGATCCCTGGGGATAATTCACTTTCCTGTTTTTGAGAAAAAACATATAAAGAGCTTTTTGTCCTTGACAACCACATTTATTTTCCAAATACATATATTACATATTTATTTTCCAAAATACCATCTTCATGGATATAAAGGAATAAAGACATCAACCTCCACATAAGACTCTACACAGCTTTTGTTAATTTTCCTTTAAAATGCTCTTTAAAATTAAGACTTAAAGAAGCACTTCTTTAAGTAAGATTTCACCAATTTTGGGAGTATGAAAATCTATCAGAAAATTATGAATGGGACCCATAAACAACTGTAAGAATTTCTGAGCACTAGGTGCTGTATCACCAGGTGATAAAGATGAGAGTTACATCCATTTATGAGACCACCTTAAAAACTGAAAAGTATGTCCAAAGCTTTCAATGTGAAATGCATAAGAATGATGTATAAACCTGCAAACAGCTCCAAAAACCTAGCGGGGAACAGAGTACAACTACACAAGCCTTGGGCTTTGCTAAATGAATGAATATTCCAATGTCACTCTCCTTTTGCAAACGGGAATGTACACAAAAACACAAGACAAAAGGCAGATGGGCTGCACATAAATTATTATGCTGCATCTAAAATGCTGCAGGTACTAACAGTGGTGAATAAAACAAAGTAGAAAGAAAAAAATTACCTGCAACGCATGCAGTTACTCAACAGAAATCTGCATACTGCATGATTGCGGCATTTACTGTTTAGAAAATAATAAAGCTAGATATAATTATTTTGGTTGATGCATTTCTTGTGAGCACTGTGTTACGAGTGGGTGTTCAGACTGGATTTCAGAAGACTCAAAGAGAGGAAGAACTCTTCACATGAGGAGGACCTAGAAAAGTTATTCAGAAATTCTCTCTTGTGTAGGTATCTCAGCAGTGACCAAGAGGTAAGGATACATTTTGCTTTGATGATGTAGTTATGTTCTATAGTCCTAACATAGACTATATAATAAAGCCAATTGAAAACATCCAAATAGACTGTACTTAAATTTTAAAGACAGCAATATGAGTCACCTGCTGAAGGCAGAAAGTTATCTCCAGCAACCACAAAGGGAAAGTAATACCTAGCTGGTCACATACATCAACTCTGCAGGAGTGATCGTGAAAATCTGTGCACAACCCATTGTGCAAAGTGATCTATGCCGAACTGCAATACCGGGGGAAGCAAAATACGCAATTCTAGTCATGAATCCAGACAGTCAAGCTGGCAAATCAGGATACAAACAGGAAAGAGCAAGCAAGGTGGCAGTGACACCTACAAAACACACTTAGCAATTTAAATAAGAATCAGTCTATTACAAGTACACATATGCCAGCAGTACTGGCACTTCATTCAGGCATCTTTAAATCTAAGAGGCAAATTTAGGTGGATGGTTGGATACTACTACTTGTCCCCAAGTGTAAGTAAGCTTGTGTGTGTCTGACCTGCCCACCTGTCCGTGCAGGTCTTTTATCAACTGCCTCTCCAGCTCAAGACCCAATTTATCCTTTAGAGGATTTATTAACTTCTCTGTAAGTTGGGCTGCAATAACTTGCAGAGTCAAGAAAAATAGACCTACCTCTTTCTAACTGAATCCCAAGCACAATCCAGCATATCTACTTCAGGTTTTTGCATTCAAAACTAAGTATGATTGAAAAGTCTTTTATGTGATTTCTTTTCCTCAGCCATGGTCAGGAAAAGGAAATATCTACATCTGTTCTTGGTTCACATGCATGAAAAACATTTCATAAAATGAAAACACATTTGAAATCATTTAGATTTCAATACTAACCCTTCAAAAGCAAATTACCTACAGAAAGTACATGTGTGGGTGTATTCCTGTTTCACTGCATCAACAGCCTTAATCAGGCTTGCATACTATTTCTGATTATGGTTCATTACATAAAATCACGTTGATAACAGTTCAGCAAGAATGTTTCTTAACCCTTTCTGAAAAAGACAAATGCTGTTCTTGCACAACTTTTCACCCTTGATGTGTATCTGCAGGGGATGACACTGCCCAGCCATGCATGACTTTGTAAAAGCCATCACTGCCAATTTTAAACCACAGGAATTAGCTTGAACTATGCATCAGTATAAAGGCTGCAGCTCCTCCCTGTGCTGAGGATGGTGACACCTGCAGAATCCTCCTCAGCTCCACCTGCCACTGCAACCCCCAGGTCCTTGCAGATCCTTCCCAGAAAGCAGACTTTGAAGACTAATGCACCTCCTTGCTAACATGAAGCTGAAATGATTTCCACTGCATCAGCTGGAGCCACATCTGCTCACAAGATGAGGGCCCTGCCTGGAGTTCTAAGGAGTTCCTAGCAATACAATGACACTTTAAAGCCAAACGCGCCTTCTTTGATGCAGGGCTGCATTTTCTTAAGCATGCACACTTTCTTTTTTGTCTATTCTTCTATTACTCTGAAATGGGGATTTTTATCAATATTACATATTATCTGTTAGGCAGATCTGAAAACTAATTGAAAATGTCAGCAATTGTGAAACATAGCAAATAATTTCTTGGTAGGATTTCTGATCAGAAAGTGATCATACCTGTGCTCCACAATATGCTTGTTACATTTCAAAATAAATTACGTCTTGATTTCACCCTTGACTTCACTAGATGATTTTATACCACCTTCCACTAAGGAAGCATTGCTCAACATCACTGTTGAAAGCAACTCAGCTTTCTATACTGAAACATGGAGTTTTTTCTGGGGGAAAGTTTTCAGAAAAACAGCTGTCTTTTATGACAAACTGATTCAGTAAACAGCCTGATGTTAGCAATACTCAGCCTTCATCAGAATGTAACATTTCCCCTTGGTCGCAATAGCAGCAGCGTAGGGCCTATTTGGACAAACATCCTGCACAAAATCCACCCCAAAATGGGGAGTGGAGGGGGGGGTGGGTGTGAACACAAGCAAACATACTAATGTCACACTAAAATCATTACTTCGCCAAGTGCATAGAGTGACACCAGCAGACTTTTAAAATTCAGATTCTATATACTTTTAAGAACTCTTGTGTTATCATTATTTAACTAGGAAGTCACAGGTTGTCAAGCCACAGCTTCCGAATCTAAACAGAAATGTGAGAGGTGTCTCTCTCACAAGATGAGACAAAACAAAAGCCCTTCACTGCCAGCAGGGCAATTGCTGAATTGCTACAGACCCGTTGAGAAGGGAGATTTTCAACAACAGATAAATCCAAGCAGATGGGGAAACCAGAGCTCCCAAAACATAATTTCTCCTACCACTGAAGGAAATCCTCTTCAAAAATTACATAAGTTTAAGTCTCTAGGATTTTACAGAAATAAGCCACTGTAAGTAAGCTTTCTTATGTGCACATATGAGGTTGGGGGGGAGGGGAGGAAGAAAGAAAAATAAAAATGAGAAAATAGGCAGACCTCATCAGCTCCATTTGGGTTGTAACTTTCACTAAACCTCCTCTAATCCTCAAGCCTACCATGAGTGCAGCAATGAGATTACAGCAGACCAATCTATTTGCAGTAGGTTGAACACAACAAAAATCTGTTACACCTAAAACCACTGCATGGCCAGTTGTACAGATACTTCTTTTTTTCACTACTTCATCCTTCATGCTAACCATACAGTCATCATTTACCAAATTCACTGAGTCAGTTTTTTAAGTCATGCGAGACGGTTCAAAATAAAATCACAGTTTTGAAACTGCCTGGTGAGCATAGTTTCCTAAGATCACAGAAGTCTTTCAAAATACTAACTTTTATAAGGAAAATACTTGGTTTTCTTCCAAGTAAAGCATTTAGATTAATTTCTGCTCACCTATACTTTCATACACACTTGTCAGAAGCTGCAACTGAGGATGAGCAATCATTTTAGTTGCAAATTTCAAACACAAAGTGTGAGGAATTAATAATCTCCTCTGAAATTAAACATATGGAATATTACAGTAGTTCATTACCTCAGAAAAGAAAGTACATTTCGATTTTATTTTTCTTATTAGAAAAAAAAAATACAATTACTGGAAGAAATTATGCAATGAAAAAACCACAGATTTTTCATCTTTAGACTGTTGCACTTATTTTTTTTTTAAATTTAATTTCTGAAAGGGGTGGGGGAAGTTATGTTCTACAAAGTCATGGTGTGCCCACTGAAATATTACAAACAGTTCTGATACTGTAGAAACAGAAAATTTCTATGCAGCAACCAACAAATACAAATAATTAATTATAAATCATAACCATGACTTATGGGTGCAATACTTAGAAGAAAAAGCAGTCAGGCAAGTTCATATATGAAAAATGTCATCAGAGATTCAAGTGCAAACAGTTCAACAAGAAGTTGAGGACTTTCTTTAGTCAGATTTCTGTAAACTAGGAAAACATAGCATGAGATGGGCAACTATTTCTTTGCTCCTACCTTTCTCTTCCATACAAACAGATATAGCACTTGTCTGATTCATAACAGGTCTTGCCATGTTCTTACCTAAGATTAAAGTATCAAGTTTTACTAATAAGTGAAATCAGTGTAAGGGAATAAATGCTTTTTCTTTTACTATCTCAGATGAAAAGCAGTAGTATAGCCCTCAAAGACTGTTACACTTGCACTGGCTCTAAGTTTTGCGTTAAAAAGTTGGCTATTACTTCTGTATTGCAAAGTTATCTCCCAAAATCCACATGCTACTTCAATGCAGGGGCTTTAAAAAAAAAGGTCATTCAGTCAGAAGAGCCAATAATTTGAGGGAGAAAAACCCCCAAAACAAACCAAAAGGCAAGGAACATAATAGGAAACGTCTGGGGGGATATAGTATAGATTAATTAGCACAGACTAATGCAGCTTTTGGAAACTACATTACTTCTAAAACTAAGTTATCTTCAAAATACTCTCTTAAGACCCTCATTCAAGCTATTCAGAAGATTGTCTTTCAAAATCACAGCGAATAAGCATTTTCATGTTTTGGCAGTTTGCAAGCGTATGCAATCTAGCATCAGGACTACGTCTAAACAGGTTACTTTAAAAGCTAGTTCTTGGACTTCTCCTCAACAGCAGCAGCAACTGCTCTAACAAAAAGTTCTTTCCCTGAAAGCCTTGTGAATCTAAAGCATGTACATTTAAGCCAAGTCTTCTTTGAATTGTCCCCTAAAGGAGACTTTGGTTGTGTCTTCGATGATCACAGATGAAGTCTACAAAACCACACTCTCTAGGCTAACATTAGCTGGCGTGGCATGCTCCACCCACAGCTCGCAAGCAGAAAACCTTTTCGCAAAGCCATGCAAGATAATAGGAAGATGTAAATAAAATACAGAAGAGTGACAAGATTATTTTCTTATTATTCAGATCCTCTGACTGTTAAACAGTGGAGAAAAAGGATGTGCCTTGGAAAACAAGAAACCTAATACCTTCTTTTCCCTAGTGTTATTTATCTATT
Organism: Anabacerthia variegaticeps; assembly: GCA_035583185.1. Taxonomy (NCBI): domain Eukaryota; kingdom Metazoa; phylum Chordata; class Aves; order Passeriformes; family Furnariidae; genus Anabacerthia; species Anabacerthia variegaticeps. The sequence continues at coordinate 27,888,557 of JAWWEW010000165.1, forward strand.
CATTCATCACAGCTACCATAAATGTGAAACTACTTCAAATTTCACTATAAAGCTTGTTTCCTAAAACAGAACAGAAAGTTTTGATTTCAAGGTGAAAATTACATTACATACCAGGAACAGTACCTACCTTAAACTGCAAAATCTGCATCCAGTCAGAGATGTCACAGAGCTGTGCACTGCTACTACGCCACAGTACTGCATAATTGACAAATAAAAAAAAGGAACTGTGCAAACAGTGCACTGGGAACAGGCCGATATTGCCATTTCTCAAACAATTTTGTTTTAGAACTGGTATAATAACTTCCCTCTCATACAAAGTCATCGCATCAACTCCCACTAATTCTGTTTTACTTAACTTCAAGGACAAAAGTGCTAAGTTCAAAATATATCATGAGAAAATATTTTAGTTGTGACTGTATGTGGAATGTGAACAAAGAAAGAATGTGCAACGAGAGAAAAAAAGGCAGGATGTAAGCTGCATGGAAGTCACACACAGAGAAAGGGGGATTCTGCTGCATTAGTGCTAACAGATATGAAAATTAAGCCAATGGATCTCCTTCCACTGCTCCTGCAAATGATCACTGAGAGATGAAAGCATCTGGGAATCATGCAAGATTATCCCTTTGAATATATGTAATAATCTCAGTTACATGATGCTAAAATTCTCCAATTCATTGTACTTTATGTACTGAATCTGATGATTATCACTGCTGTGAGAATTAAGTTACATTGATCCTGGTTACATCTTTGTGAAAACTATTCGTGTTCCTAATACAGATTCAGAAAATTTTTTTTTGAGGAACAAAAGATGGTTTTAATTCTTCAGTTCTTACTTAGCACTGTGTTTTCATTTAAATTACATACCCAAAGTAAATTAAGACAATCCTATCTGACTAAAGAATTTGTAGAAGGGATTTAAGAGTCAGACTATGATCCTTGTGGGTCCCTTCCAGCTCAGAAAATTCTGTACCCATAAATAATTGGTGGATTAAATTAAATTTTAAAATGAACATTTATTTTCAAGTACAGTATTCTGGTTTTTTGCTGGGGTAGAATTAATTTTCTTCACAGGGGCTGGTATGGAGCTGTGTTTTGGATTTGTGCTGAACACGGGGTTGATATTACAGAGATGTTTTTATTCCCACTGAGCAGTGCTCACACAAGGCCAAGGCCTTTTCTGCTGTTCATACTGTCACCCTGGGGAGAAAGTGGAGGGTGCACAGGAGGTTGGGAGGAGACACAGCTGGGACAGGTGACCTAAACTGCCCAAAGGGCTATTCCATACCATATGGCATTATGCTCAGTATATAAAGTTGGGGGGAGAAGGAGGAAGGGGGGATGTTTGGAGCGATGGTATTTGTCTTCCCAAGTAACCATTACACGTGATGGGGCCCTGCTCTCCTGACGATGGCTGAGCACCTGCCTGCCCATGGGAAGCAGTGAATCAATTCCTTGTTTGCTTTGCCTATATGCACGGCTTTTGCTTTCCCTATTAAACTGTCTTTATCTCAACCCTGGAGTTTTCTGGCTTTTACCCTTCTGATTCTCACCTCGATCCAACTGGTGGGGGAGTGAGTGAATGGCTGCAGAGAACTTGGCTGTTGGCTGGGCTTAAACCACAACAACAGTAATTCCAAAGTTTCATTTATTTCTATTGTACGAATACTGTTTTCATTTTGATGCACTTCCTGATGCAGTACAGTAACCCAAAGCACTAGTGATACTAGCAGAACCCAACTCACATGCATCGTAACACATTTCTCCCTACCTCACATGTGCTCAAGCAAGGGGGCAGAGCTCCCTCAAGACACATGCACAGAAGTAAACAAGAGCATCAACACAGATCAGAGACCTAAAACTGAACTTCATAACAAAAGAAAGTAATGCTCAATGCAGAGACTATGTGAAAGTTTGAGAAACAATCATGACTGCTACTTATGAAGGCAGTGATACACTCAGAAACTGATTAGCTTCCAGTTTTAAAAACTAAAAGTTTTAAAATAGAAAAATATTTACAATATTTATACGAAAATTATTTAACTGAAATAGTTATGTATCAGCACAGCAGTTAAACTGTATGTACTTAAAATACTATAAAAATACACATTTATCATCACTGATATATAGCAATGTCAAGGTCAAGAAATCCAAATCAAACTTTAGGCTCATAAGCAGCTGGCTTAAAAAAATTATTTGGTTTCAACCCTTCCTCATTCTACTATTCTGCATAAAAAAGCCTCATTAGCAAAACTGGAATTAATATAGTTCACCACTAAGGAGCTCTCATTATCTACAGGTTACAGTTTTGGTTAGAGACCACACTACTGTAGTATGCAACATGCTATGAACTATTTTTCTGACTAAGTCACTAACCAAAAAAAAAAAAAAACCAGACATCTTAGCAGTATGGATTTCTCTTCAGGAGAGGGGTCCCTTCTGTATCTTTTTACTTGATACATATATAGGAAGAAAGGAAGTTGTTATCAACCATTAATGCAAGACTAAGAAAAATTTAGTGTGAAACAATCCACAAGTTCATCTTCCATTTAAAAAAGCAAACATGAAGGTATAGTCAATGTAATTACATACATTTACTTCCAATTGCCATCCCATTATCTCAAAACCACAGTGTTATTTCCTTTTTCTCCAAAATCAAGGGCCAAAGTTGATTTCTGTATCCTTGATGAATACAAGTTTGCACACATCCATAAATCAAGAATACTATAGTTTTTTGTGAAGTAGAGACAAAGACTTTAGTCAGTGATTCTATCAACCTGTACAACAATTGGTTTTCTTTCCATGCTCCTTCCTAATGTTGGAATGTATCAAAGATTTTCAAAACAGAGAGCAGAATGACTCCGATTCGCTTCTCAAGTAAACATTGAAAATAAAAACATGAAAACCACATACTTAAAAAATGGATTAGCAAGTTACAAATGTAGTCTCCGCCTCTATTACTTCCAAATTATAGGATTATTTTTTTTATTCTATTAAGGAAGGCACTAGAATGCACTAGAACTGGGGCATTAATCCTCCTACGTATCATGCCACATTCACTTTTAGGTTCAATTTTTAGTACTCCTCTACTAAGTTTTCATCACTAGTTCTACTACTATGCCATTGGCAAGAGACAAGAAAGTCATTAAAAGGCTGTGGTTATTTCAAGCAGTTATGGCTATGTCAACAAAGAACTTGCAGCAAGGAGGAAACACCCCACTGAAACTGGAGAACGGCATGAAACTAAAACTTTTCTCTGTCTTTTGCAGAAGTGCATTCTTTGCCCTGGTTCAGTAACGGGGAGAGAAGCTGCTACAGTCAGGAGACTGAAAACCAAGTCCTGTGCACCATTAAAATCCTACTGGGAACATTCATGTGTGAAATCTCAGTAATGTACAGAACTTGTTCTGGCCCTCCAATATCCAAGTTTACAATGCAGCAATGACTTTTATCTGATATCCACAGCTCTAACAACGAGACAGAAAGAGATAAATATAATGTACTAACATTCCCTACACTTCCATATTTTTCCAAACAAAATCCTGTTTCTATGATTCCTCACAAACTAAAAACTTACACAATTCCCTAAGTTGCAAGGTCTTGACTCCACACACCCATTATTTAATGAATCTTTACGGTGCTTTAAGAATGGCTTTTCACTTACAGACATTGACGTAGCGATGAACTGGAGGAGATAATTAATCCTAATTAGCTCTCACCCGAACACCAAAAAGAGCTAGATCATCACTCTGCCAAAGACTTCTCAACTTCATGCTTGATTAAGAGTTCCCCTGCTGGGAACTCTGGTTTTTTTTGAGCTCTTGTCTTGTGCTCCCATGAGCTTCCTCAATAACCACGTGTGTAATAAGCTTCTCAGAGAAGACTGGAATAAAGGAATCAATAAAGTTACAGAAGATTCCTGTCAAGTAATTGGTCACAATCGTAGTACTCACAAAAGGAGGAACAGTTTGGGTAACTGCAGGATCAGGAATACACCAAGAAAAAGACCCCATGTTCTGCTTTGTACCATCTTTTCCCTCTCTTTTCTTGTCTTAAATTCAGTAAGGTTTATGTTTTGAATTATTTTTTCTTTATTGCATTCCAACACTGATAAATCAAAGAAAACTGAGAAGTTTCTATGAAACCAAGCTGTAAGCTCCAACTTTCAACGTAACTAAAAGAAACTCCATGGGCTGCAGTAGAGTAAACTGGACTAAAAGAGATGTACAAAACAAGTTTTGGTAGGAAGAGAATTAGCAGGATGGAAAGAAACTGCCCCATCACCTCCTGCCCTGCAGACCTTACTCACATTACCAGTGGTTGCCAAGACCAAGAGGCCCCATTTGTTGGCACAGTCCTGGTGCTCTCCTGTCCCCAGTATCTGTATCTGTATCTCCTTGCTCTCCCATGAAACGCTTCAGATGGAACTCAGCCTACAGATGCAGAGTGCTGGGCAGAGCCAGGGGCAGCAGCACATGAAGCCACCCAGGATTGGTGCGGTCTAGATTTTACCCAGCTGTTTCCCAGTGAATGCCTGGACTATTCCTCTACTTAACCACCAGTTTCATAACAGTTTACTCCATCCCAAGAGCTTTACACCTCTTGTCAATTGGAAATCAACAGCCAGTTAATATAATATCCAAGATGTTGGTGGATGTTTTCTTTTTCCTTTTGGACAGAGAAGGAGAAATACAAAGGGACTGATGGCAAATCTAGTCACAAAAGCCTCACTTCCTTACCAAACCCAGATTAAATGGACATCCCCTACAATAGATTCCCTTGAAAAATAAGTCAACAAACTAGGGAAAGTATTTGCATAGTAAAAATTCTTGTATGTTGATAAAGAACAGAAACTTCCAAAGGAATACTTGTCAAAAGACCCAGTCTAACAGTGCACGAGGAAGGCTAGGAAATCTTTGCGTGACAGGGCTGCTTTTCACATGTCTTTAAATGTGAAGCCACTAGCTGCTAATTGATAAGAATGGAGGAGATCCCACCCAACACCTGCTACAGCAATTCCATTTAACAGCAGTCCTTCACCAGCTCTGACAATTACTCCCACGCTCCCCTGTGAGAGACTAATGGTTTGCTAAAAATAAAACAGAGATTAGCATGTACAGCAAGCTGCCCGAGATATACACTATTTGACAGAAGGTGATATTAATCAACCTTGTGGTGAGCTGATGTCCAGATTTCACTTCAAAGTATTTCTTCCTACATCTAGAGATCTGGGTGCCTGGCTGAAATGGCAGGATGCAATATTACTTTTTGCTCATTTTGTTGTTTTCGACAGCCTGCATCTGAGCACGCAGTAGTAACGTTCATACTTACACAGTGGGGAATAATTCAGTACCAACATCAATTTGTGTACAGCAGCTGCTAAAAGCTGAAGTTGTCAAGAAACATGAGATAACAAAGCAGAATACAACACCCTCCAACTGTACCAGCACTTAATGACATTTTCACTAGCATGTGAATCTTTAGCAAGAAGACCAGGGCTTACCAAGTCAGTGGCAGTGAAGGATGGGAAAAAAAGCACAAAATACTTTTAAAAATTTTTTTGAATATGATATAAGTCAAAACCATCAATCAGTAGCTTGCATGTAGGATGGAAATAACGAAGACAGTATCAGTCTCCCCAAGGAATTGTTCCTATCCGTTTTAAAATAAAGTTGAAAAGTCATTAAGTAACTAACAGACCATAAAGGCAGCCAATATATGAGACAGTATTTTTAAAAACCAGATACTTAATTAGCTCTGTAAGAAAAGGTCTAACTTTTCAATGAAAAAATTACACAGATTTTAAGCTATGCCTCATGTTAAATATGAAGAAAATAATCTAAATTTACAGTGGGAAAAAGACAGTCTTTTGTCAAATACAGAAGATGCTGTATACAAAAAACTCCAACCCACAAACAACCTTGAGCTTGTTTTATGGAAGCAAGCCAAATGACTTCCATGCTTCAAATCTACAATATACGTGTGTCACACAGAAGAAATACTTTCCATTAATTATAGTTGCTCTTAAAAGAGAGTAGCTGACATATGAAATCATTACTGTCTTACCTGGTCAAGTGGGTTAGATTAAGAAAAGACATCAGGAACTACAGGTCCAGATTTCCCCCTCAAAGACAACAAGAAAATTTGTCTGACTAGGAGGACAAAAACTGTCAAAACTCCATTTGTTTTTTAGCTGTACAAAAAATATACCTTTTAAAAAGAAAGGAGAGATTGTGGATGAGACCACTGGCAACAAATAGAACTTCCTGTACCACAAGGATACCACTAGATTGTAACTGGCAGTGTCAGAAGGTGAGATCAGAGAGAAGACCTGAAGAAAATACAGGCAACTCCATAAGACGAGGAAGGCCAGTGGTTAACAGGCAAGAGAACTGCAGCCCAAAAGCTGCTTCTAAATCAGGCTCACTTCTGGCACATGTTCACCTTCAACAGGTGATGTACAGGTTTGATGAGTGGTACTATAGTATTATACAGCTCTTCCCCATCAGCCTTGACATGTAATGACCAACATCTTGATTTAACAATCATTACTTAGGAAAAATATCCATCATTTTCAAGTCACATTTTCTGTACTGCCTTTTATTTAGTCTCATAGCTACTTCAATGGAAAACAGTTCAAAAATCACCAGAAACATGCTAATTAAGATTTAACATTAACCCATCACAAAGAGAGGATCTTTCATTATGGACAAGCTTGAATTGAAAGATGAAGGTATCACATGATATGGATGTAAAGTTTTCAAATAAGGATGTAAAGGTTTCAATCCCACAAACCTATGAGGCTATGTATTTATACCTCATAATTTATGCTTAAGCAAGAACCATCAAATAAACTGCATTTGTATGATACTAATGCTTGATAGTGAATCTTACATAGATCTCTTCAGCCTCCATTAAGACATCATGGAGAAAGTTGCAGTTGAAAAAGGAAAGCACAGATTACACACAACTCTTGCCAAAGTCAGGCGGCAAACTGAAGTACTAAAATAATCTAGTTTTAAGGCTAACTCTTACATTTAATGATTTTCCTCTTCTAAACCTTTCTATTGAAGGGAGAGAGAGAGAAAAAAAAAATAAGGAACCTACCAGCACATCAGAAAACCATTAGTTACATGGTCTGCAAGGCTAACATTCATCTTTCTGTAAAAAACTCCTCAGAATAACTGTATAATCCCTACTAGGACAAATTACCTTATTTCAGGCAAAGACTAAACACCCTAAAACCTTACAGCACTTTATGTTACCATCTATATTAGCTTAAAATCCTAGAACTAAAAGAAAAAAAAAAAATCCACACTGCTGTTCTACCTCCAAGTGACTGTAACAGACCTACAAAGAGAAAACCTTTATTTGGAATTTGACAAACAATAAAACTTGCTAAGAGGAAAAGTCTCAAGGTCATAAAGCACTAGCATACAAAGGCAGAGAGAAGGTGACATTGTGGCTGTTTAGATGCAAACTATTGGCAAGTTGTTGGAAAAGCTACATACACTTCTGTTTTAAAAAAAGAAAAAGAAAACCCAAACAAAAACAGAAGAGCCAGCCAAAACAGTTGCAATTACACTGGCAAATATGATATAACTAAGTTTTCAGAGTGAGCTGGCAGCAATGAAAAACTTCATGTACAGCAGATTAATTTTTGAAGCTGAAGATTACATGATTCAGCCTGTACGCATCATCTCTATGAAGACATCGTTCTGCTGCTGAAATGTCAGCTCCTCAGCTTCAGCACGCAGCAGAAACTGAAGCGCAACATTTGCTTTCTTTCAGAACTTAGCATTTTGGCTTGAATTCTCAATAGCTGTGTCCTTTCTGGAAGTCTGAAGTAAAGCCAATGCAGCACTCTGCCCACCAGAAAGTCACAACAGAGAACAGATTATTTCCCACCATCACATTCCCCTCCGTTCAGCTACACGAGGGATTGATTGCTCTGACTACTGTTAAGGCTCCTAACCAGTTGTGCTCCTCTCACACCTTCACAAGCCAGAGGGAGAACTCAGCATATTAACAGAAGTGCTTCCTCATCAGCAACAATATGCTTACCATCCTTAAAGGCAAATTATTTGCAAATACCCTAACATGCTAAGAGGCACAAAGAGTACGCACCAGAAAACAGAATAATTTAGAGAGCATTCCATCACTGGTTTTTTGAGTAGGTGTTTCAGACCAGCAGTTTTCAGTACAGGCTCAAAAGCAGACATGTAAGTATTCAAGCTGCAACTGAGATAAGTATTCAAGATGCAGTTTATCACAGTGCTACACTCCTGTAATCCCTAGTAACATCTTGGATGGTTTAAAACTTTTTTTAAAGACTGATAACAGACATGTTTTGTACATCCTCCTTCAGCCTCAATCCACATTTACACATTAATAAACACTACAACTCAAGTTAGCTTCAAAGTATAAAAACAATGTGCCATTCCTAAACATTTCACCATGTTTATCAGTTTAATATTTTTGTTTCAGAACAAAAACTATTAACATAATTACCATATTCCTCCTGAGGTTTTACTCTACATATAATACACTTTCAGACATTAATAGCAAAAGAAAAAAATGACCAAACCCAGCCCTCAGCAGGCATTTAACAATTATCCTGTGTTGTTATGGAAATTAAATATCTATGAAGAAGCAAGAACAAAAGGGGGGCAAAATCCCCCTGCAAATCCGTCTATAAGTTCTGTAGATACGCAATTTTCTCCATTGTAGATTCAAATCAATGTGGTGCAGTATTACTCTAAGCATCACGTCTTTCCCTCTTCTTCCCTCTCTCCTTTCCTCACTCCACCAATCCACAGCACCCCAGCCCACCCTCACCCCCAGAAGATGTAGGCAAACATTTTCAAATGTTAATGGAGATACTGAAGCAGGAAGCTGAAGCAAGATTGGATTCTTCTATAAGGAGGGTGGTTGCTCAGGTAACTGTTCCTTGAGACCATTCAATACCCAAATCTGTCCTTTAAGAGGCTCCCAAGGAAACTCTTTGTACAATTTCTATGGATCCCACAGCTGGAAAAAATGTTGGAAAACACTCCAATGGCTAAAAAGAAAAAAATAAAATTATTCTCTTGCAGGGTTCTACATGAAAGAGGAACAAGCCAAGAACTCTCTTTCTACCTTCTGTGTCCCTGCTTTCGAAAGTTTTGGTAAAAACATCCCAACTCTATCAATAGCCAAGAAAACAAAAAACCTAATTAACTAAATACAAAGCAAATCAATAGTCTGTTTTACAAAATTTGAGATGAAATGTCAAGAAGATTTGACTATATATAGTAATAACTTATGGATGAGGATAGGAATTTATGAGTTTAAGCAACAACCATAGACACAAATATTAACTTCAGCCAATCCATACTAATTCTGAGTTTCAAGGGGTGGGTATGAGTGTGTGTGTGTCTCATTTTCCGGAAGTACGTATCTTCTGTTTTAATTTCAGTATCTCTACAGCAAGTATCAGAAAGCTTTTAATTAGAGAATTATTAATAAAGATAATAAATAATATTAATATTAATAATATTAATAAAGATAATAAAGAGGAAAGCTGCTCATCTTTTCTGCAGAGAAGAAATCAGGTTAACAGTATGGTCAACAGCAGGAAACAATCTGTAGAGACTGTACCCACTGATACACTATTTCAACTTTCGAAATCTTGTTTGTGTAAATATAAACTATTTTTAAGGCTTACAAAGATTACCACTTTTCTGGAAAAAAATTGCCTGAGGAAAGTGAAGAAAGGCCCTATTCCTAACAGCATCTTCCAAATATTATGTTCCTACATGAGATACTGAGCACCTATAGTCTAGGCTGAAAGCACATACTTTTTTTTATTTTTCCTGTATTTATACACATTAAAAAAAAAAAAAATTGACTGATAAATCATTTGCCTGTTTTAACAGCTCAACCAAGTACCTAATGTGGCCTTTAAAAAGAGGTAACATAATTCATCAATGAAGATGGAAAAAAAAGTGCTTCTGTTTTAAACATTTGCAGCATGTACCATCATCCAACCTACCCAGGATTTTAGGAAGGTTACATATCTGAAGGACAGCATGAATTGTTGCAATGAGTGAGTTCAGAGCCATCACTTTAGGTACAACTGCAGCCAGCTTTTTCCAAAATACATTAGCATAATGTTGCACACTGTAGATAAAATATGCCATATGTAAACAATGAAAAAGGTATGACAGCTTCCGTAATTGTGACCCTTAAAGATACCTTAGCTGGTGTAGCTCAGACAGATAAATGCTAATGACAAATAAAACCTTGAAATGTGACACTAAGAGACAATTACTAATAGAAGGCTAATCTACAGTCTCACTTTATGTAATACACAAAACGGCAGTAAAATCAAAGTTCACTAACATCAACAATATACTTCAGAACTCCACCTAGGCTGATGATGACAAGCATGAAAGATTCCAAGAATTTTTAAAGCATTTTGTTAATGACAATGGGACATGACCAAAAGGAAGCTGCTCCTGATCATTCATGAAACTACTGCAGTAGCTCTCCTTTCCACCTCTCCTCTTGGGAGACCACAGCAAAAACATAAACCCGGTGTCATTGTGGCAAAGCAGCACCTGACCCAAATACTATGCAAATGTACGAGTTCTGCAGAAGAGGAGAAGAGACATTTTGCAAAACTCTGAGATCACAAATACACTCACACCTTATATTCACTATGATGCTAATTATCTTTCAAGAAGATACTTAAGATTAGTGACTCAGGTGTAAGAGCAGAGATGCTGAGAGAAAGTTTTATGAATACATTTCTAAATATTTTTCAACTTTTCCATCTGTTGGTACTGGACCCAGAACCAAAGAACAGAAAGCATCACACATTCTCCATCTCTGGGGCTCACAAGATTACAAACATTTTATCAGCTGTCAAGCTAGACATATACTCTTTAACTGCTGACATATACCTGTTTATAATATTTATCTCAAATTTTGTTAAAAACTAGTAATTAGGCAGAGTTCTTGATATGCTTTTAGAGCTGCCAGATAGGATCTTCTATACCTATAAAAGCTAGCGTTTTATGTTTTTTGGTAGCACAGCAAGATTTCAAATGACACATTAAGTGAAGGAGGGAGGAAAGCTAGTGTTTAACTTGACATCAGTTTGGTGGTCCAGGCAATTATACACATACAAAATTACACAGAGTAAATTAAGAAAAGCCCACCAACTCTTAAGGAGGTCCAAACTGCTATTCAGTAACTTTAATATTCTTTCAAATTACTACTAGTGACCCAATCTCTCCAAAGGCACAATCTTACAAAGCTACTCTTTCCAAACAACTAAGGCGGTTCTCCAAGCTCTCAGAAATCAGTATACCAAGAAATGAAACCATGCAACATAATGGTTTCTGCCCATCACTGAATCATGGAAGATAACCAGCCTGCCTGTCCACTTACAGTCAACATGGTTCCACATTACACACAAGTATTTTACTTCCTCCTGTATCACCAACAAAGAGATTGAATTTTTCATTTAATCACATTTCAAACATGAGCTCCTTACTCTGACCATTTGTTTTTCTCAAGGGAAACATTTACAGTAAAGACCAAAAGTGATGAAACAGTTTCAGCACCGTTATCTACTTCTCAACAGAAACAATCATTGGCAAAAAAAAAAAAAAAAAAAAAAGGTTAAGCCATTTAAACTCTGAACCAGTCCATACAGCTTCCCCCAAACTACTGGAGTTGGATAATCCAACTCCAGTGCTATCCTCAGTGAATCCTAGTTTACCCCATTAAGGGATCAAGAGACAAAAACTCTGAGAAGATCACAAAATTAATAACAGAGTATACTGCTTGAGGATATAAACAGATTTTTATACCATTTAGTAAAACTAGGGACTCCTGTATCAGATTAGGAGAGTCACTTCAGCCACAACTCCCAGGTGAACCCTGAAGTTTCTTAATTTGCTAGAATACTTTCATACAAACATGAAGAGAGCTGTCCATCTCCTAATGGAACAGAGCCTGTGAAAAGTCATTAAGTTCAGCCACACTTGTTAGCCAAATATTAGCACTGAACTTGCTAAATAAAAATCAGCAAAATTTTTTTCCTCCTGTGCTAAAAATGTAAAAGCTAGAACACCACATCAATATTTTTTTTTTCAACTCTAGTGATTTCCCTAATGATCAGAAAAAACAGTATGTTATTTAAAGTCACACATATTAAACAGCCTGGCTGATTTACTTTGCTAGCAGAACAGACAAGGAGTATCTTCAAGGAAACCCAAATACGAGAAATGGAAACTGAAGTGTCTACTGAATGACAAAACAAACCGATTTTCTGTGGCAAACATCTTATTTAGGCATATCATTTAATTTCCCTTCATAAAATATTGGGAGGGTTATTACCTATGATGATCAAATAAAGATACACTTCTAAACACCGTAATGCCTCACATGCTTTAAGGGGATGAAACAATAGATTTTTCTAAGGCTATGTCAGTAAAGCAAGAGTTGTATAACTGACTTGGCTACACCAGGGCAGAAACTATAAGATTCAAGTATGGTTAGAGCTATCAAATAGAAGAGAAATCCTTCAGAGACAGAAGGTGAAAATTCCTCTGATTCATTTGAAGGAGAAAGGAGAGGAGGGGAAGAATCAGAGGTGGCTAGAGTCTTCCTTCCCCTCCTCTGTCCTGACAGGGCACATGAGAGCGCACTATGTAATTAAGGTCCCAGTGCAGGTCCATTTACCAGTGTTAGGCCACCACATTGCAGCTGGTATAGAACTCCAGGTTACAGATGGGACCCTGAAAGGTCATTTTCAGGCACCACATAACAAAACAGTTTGAAGATCAAATTACTGCACTGATCAAAGATTCTGAAACCAACATCTTCTCTGTCAATAAGCAGTTGCATAGACAAAACTACAGTATTGTTACCGTACAAAAAAGACAATGCATAGTTTTAGAACAATGATCAAGTTTTGCACAGCAAGGCAGGAATAGAATTTGCTTTTAAAACCAGCAGCACAAATGTTTAACTAATACCAAATTAGCCACAGTTTACATCAACAGCAAAACTAACTGCATTATAAAGAAAATCTGAGCACAAAACAAAAACTATACAATCCACATTTGAAATAAAACACAGCATACCATTGACTAGTTTACCAATTTTTCAAAACATGCAGAGAAAAAAAGCATAGCACAGTACAATCCTTCCTAGAAAAGTCATCATAGATCAGCTCAGACAACTGATGTTCCAAGAGGGTAGTTGAATCCATTGAAACAGTGAGTACAGATCAGAGGGTGCATAACTCTAGACTGTGTAGAAGTACTGAGTGGCAGCAGGAGATGAAGCACAACAAGCAGAGTGTTCTAAGGAGAAACGCAGAAAGCCATCGTAAAGGACACACAAGACTGACATGGTAACAGAAAACACAGCACCACTATAGCCCAAGCAACAGACTTTACCAGAGGGATACTTCCTCTGTTATAGCTGACATGGCTATCAAACAGCAAGAGATAATAAATGAGCAGGGTGGCTATTTATTTAGCAGATGCAGCATTATTTTCATGCCAACGTGAAATACTTCAGCCCATCTATAGCTGCCTTCCAAGACTTCCAGATGCCACATGAACTACACTAAAAAAATCCATATGCATCAGAAAGAGTGGCCATAGGAACCTGAAAGTGAGACACATTCAGTTTAACTGTAAAGCTCCACAAGTGACTAGTACAGCAGAAGAGAAACACATGCATTACAGTTATTTTCAGCATCCACATCTCAAAACCATAAAATCAAGAAAGGAAACTCTGAAGCAACCAAAACTTCAAATATGCTCTCTTTCTTAAAACTAAGATTCCTCAAGTTAAAAGTGCGAAATACTGCCAGCTCCATGGAAAAGACTAGGCAGGTGACAAACCTAATAACTGAAGATGTCAATTTGAGAACCATCAGAAAAAAATTAAGCTATTTATAACTGTCACAGACATAATATGCACAATTACATATCCTTGTAGCTGATAGATCAACTATCTACAGGGAAGAAGATATTCTACATGGCTCAGTGGACATACAGCAACCACTCTACAACAATTCCAGTACAGTACAGTATTGGCAAAGGCTCCACAAAAAAAAAAAAAATATTGCCAAAAGGGAAAAAAGGTGGCAGATCTTACCAAATAAAAATCATGCACAAAGCCAATTTATGAACCACTCTAGTAAATATATACATAAAAAAACTGCAGTTATTTAAATAAAAGGAGAATCCCCCAAATCTGGTAAGCATATTTAAATTCAGCCTTCTACCAAAGTATTGTATCAAGGAGAAGTATCTCCGAAATACATCCATGCATTTAACCAAAAATTGAATAATTTCATTCTCATTCACCGTCATTTTGGCAGTTTGTCAGGATACCACTTGTGCGTAAACAGATCAAAGTTCTCGCACAGACCATGATTTATTATGCTGTTTAAATTGGAACAAGCAACTGACACTTTTCATTCTTCCACCGTGCTGTGAATTTTACTGTGCATAATGACTGCTTGAAAAGACCAAGTTAGAACACCAGTACTACTGAACTGAATTTCCTTTCACAAAAACTGCCTGTGTAATATTATCATTAAAGCCATAACTTATTACTAAAGAACTTATCTTCAGGGACTCAAGTATTTACTTGACCACTCCTCCCAACTGCCAATGAGGACAACAGTAACAAAGCATCAGGACACTAATTATTTTTTTTAATAACACCTTTTATTGAACTAATTGGATATTAAAAAGAGTAGTGTCAAGCATCACTTCACAAGAGAACTTCAATGTCAGTAAGCTTTAGTTGCTTTAGATAAAAGCAAAAAAAAACCATTATTTTGCAAAAAAACCATTTTTGAATGCTTTAAGGTCCACAAGGAAACTGTGTATACATAACCCTCAAGACAGTAACAACTTTTGTGGGGTTGAACACAGAGGAACCATGTTAGAAAAAGGATTATTCTATGTGTCAGAGAAATTCATTAGCAGACCAAAAAGAAATGGTCTTCTTGATTGTTACTACTGTTTTTATTCTAATGTTACCCTCTAACTTAAAAGTGGACTCAGCCCAAACAATTCTAAAGCAACACAATCCACAAAATATCAAATTCTTTTTCCAGTCCAAGATATCTAAAATACAGCAAAATCTACTTTCCCTATTACCATAAATACCTTCCAAGCAATCTGGGTGGGAAGCATAAGGAAAGCAGCAGCTGGAGGCTGGGAGACAGCTGAGCATCTGGTAGAATTGATTTCCTTAACACTGTAACATAACACGTGCCATCCATTAGTGAGATTATTCACTTTATAAAAGTAATGCAATTTGTTTGCATTTGTTTCAAATGCTGAAAATTCTCGCTAAAAGAGGCATGTGGTGTCTTCAGCAGGGGGAACCAAAAAACCCCAAAGTTGAACCATGCTCTCCAGCAGCTTCTTTAGGATGCACTAAAAAGTTCTGCAAATACACTTTGCAATCTGCAGGGCTAACAGTGAGTAATCATTACAGCAGCATGATACTGAGCTAAAAGCAGAAAATGAAAAGGCCGTTTCCCTACAGAGAAACAACAGTCTCACTCATTTTTTAAGAACTTAATGAAACACAGAGATAGATCTTAACACTTCCCTACAGGTAAAGAAAGGAACAGATGCAGATCAAAGAAGATGTTTTCTGTGCTGTCTACTCATATCAGCAGCTGAGAGACACCATATCAAAAGGAGGACTCATGACAAACAAGATAAGAGTGAATGCTAAACAGACAGGGTAATTTTTATGGGGAAATAAAAAAAATACACTTTTTGTTCAGTAACATTTTTAAAAAGTATTTATTTTTAAGGATTAATTAAGACTCAAATACTTCCCTAATTCTGTTATAAAGATGAGAGGAACTAAGGAGAGCAATATGCAGTATGCCTCTTGAACATCACAATGCAGTTAAAATAGCCCTTTGCTGGTTAAAAAGCTGTAAAAAGCTGTAAGCATCTGATTCACTTAACAGGAAACAGATTCCTGGAACCTGTGCACAAATACCATACGGCTCTCCGAGCCCCATCAATACGCCTCAACCTTGACCTGCATGCAGCCACCTTCTGGATCTGGCATCACAAATTAACCGACCTCCCCAAATTGCCAAAGGTCTGTACTACTGTACTACTCTCGTTTCCTTCATAGAACCATTCCAGTAAGAAACTGTTGAACAGCTTTCAGCTACAGCCATTTTTCCCGCCTTTCCGCCTATGGGTGACAGCACGACTAAGAAAATTTTCTTAAACAGACCTCTTAACAAATACATTAAAGATTAAAGCGGTGTAAAATGTTTACAAAGATTCTTGATAAAAACTTAAAATGCATTTTCATTTAGCCATTTAAAAAAAAGTAAATAGTATTTATAATACATTAAGCACTACCATGCCCTGAGGTTTCCTCTTATAGCTCTCACATGCAAATGTGACTGATGAAATGGATATGACTTAGCCAAGGCAAAAGCATTGGATAGGGAAATGTTTCATCCTCCCTGGGATGCAAAACAGTATCATGCTTCTGCTGTTTCTGCTTACAGATAATTGGTTCCTGGGAGGGTGATGTTTAATTAGCACCAAAGACATCCACTCATTTTTCAAAATGAATAATGCAAACAGCACAGGTAGCCCTACACAAGGAGCACTATTAAAGGTGATTTCTTCACTACACAGTAATGGAAAGTCTCAAAGGAAAAAGCAGATGAAGATTCTGTGCCACCACAGTCAGGGCTTAATTCAAGACCTTGAGGAGACCATGTCCTGTTACTTAACAATGTTGTTTTATCAGCATTTTTTATATGCATTGATTCACACCACTGCATTTCCCTGAAGACCTACAAGTACCTGAAAGGAGGCTGTAGCAACGTGGTGGTTGTTCTCTGTAGGAACAAGAAACAGGAGAAGAGGAAATGGCTTCAAGTTGTACCAGAAGGTTAGACTGAATAATAGAAAATATTTCTTCACTGAAAGGGTTGACAAGCATTGGAACAACCTGTCCAGGGAAGTGGGAGTCACCATTCAGGGTGGTATTTAAAAGATGTAGATAAGGCATTTGGGGACGTGGCTTACTGATGAACTTGGCAGTGTTAATAGCTGGACTCTCATTATCTTAACGGTCTTTTCTGACCTAAACAATTCTGTGATTCTATAATCACTGGCAGCATTTCAGAGGAGAGGACAGGGCTGGAAGTAAGAAGCGCAACAGGCACAGCATGGCTTTGCAATGTTCCTGGATGTGAAACAAAAATCCCCAGGTAAAGTATAAAATGTAATTAAGCGGAAAGCGTACTGCCACCTTCCCTCTTTTCTCAGATGAAAACAAATGATGAAAGCTTGTGCAAAGAAAAACACTTTCTTCTACAAATGACAGAAGGGAAAATCATTAAGCCTATGCTGTCACAGCTACCGTGCATGTTAAAATTACCACTTATAGACAGCCCTCCTTTCTGCCCTGTTTTATGGGGAAATGCACAACCACCTTCTTAAATTCAGATTAAACTCTTACTTGGGAATTCTGCTGCATTCTCTGCATGCAGCTCTGACACCAGAGGGCAGGTGAGTCTGTGCCTGCAAATGGACACAGACAAGAGACAGCACCTCAGAAGGAACCTGCCCATTTTGGGGCTGCTGATGTACTACTATTCAGAGTACCAAATGTCATTCACCTACATGACACCTGCATTCAGGAAAGAGCAGAGATCTCTCTCACACCAGAAAAAAAAGTTAGGCTGCTTGCCTGCCATACACCCTTTGAGGGGACCATAGCATTTTGTTGTAGGCTAGCAATTCATACTTCGGTTTTCTCTAAAACAGATCATCAAGTAGAACTTGTAAAACATCACAACCATAGGACTAACCTTGAAAAGCTGTTGCATCATTACTTAAAAAAAATTTTCTTTCATATATATATAGACTATTACTATACAAATGCCCTATTAATTCTTCAAATAGCAACGTTTTTTCTGCAGTATCTCTGCCTCATTCACCACACTGATTTCTATAGCAAATAAAAGAATCTGGCAGAAGTATATTGACTACTTTGATTACTAAATCTACCAGAGAAACTAGTTCTTTTGACTTTACATCAAAATGTACACCGCAATCAAGACCTTTCCTTAGATGACATATATGCAACTTGATATACCCTATGCACTATCCTCAAGGATAAAATTATTAAAGAACTACATTCAGGAAGGGCTATGCTTACAAGCTTTAAAAAGCTAAATGTTCACAGCAGTAAAACATGCCTTTAAAGAAACTTGGTGTTGGTTTTATATGAGAGATAACTGAAGAGACAAGAACACATCTCATCTATGTTTTATGACTCAAACTGATTCTCAGAAAAATATGTATTTTCTTTCAGAAAAGTTTTAAATACAAAGTGGGCATTAACCAAATGCAATCATGCTTAAATCAAAATTATTTAGATAGGTTTCATTACACGGACTAGGAAAAAATATTAAAAAGTAACACCTTCATATTCATTTAGCTGGCCACAAGGATTTTGCTCGGTTTTTTTGGAATGAACAGCAGCTAGTGAATCTCTCCTGACTGACGATCATTTTATTTTCATTTTGAAATTTCTCTCAGCTTTGAGGATTCACTGCAAAAAAACCTTCACTTTGCTCTCTACAGTAATGTTGGAAAAGCACACCTGCACAACTTGAAGTGCTCACTGAGGCACACTTTCTGCTCAGTAATTCAGATGCCAATGGAAAAAACTATGCTATTCTCATCAGTTGACCCCCCCATATAATTCTCCCCCTCACATTTTGATTTTAGATGTGAAGTAACTGAAGCTTTTTTCTGTTATGTTGACCTCAAACATACATTACACTTAAGCAAAGACAAAACAACACCGTTAACAGATCAGCAGCCTGTTACTTTAAGAAATCAGCATGGTTAAGTGAGAATCGCAATTGGAGATAGCTTTTAAAGATATCCATTTTTATTTTTTTATCAATACAATCTCTTTTAAAAGTTTCATACTATTCAAAACCTCTGCAATTGTGTTCTGTGATTTCTAGAGAACAGTATTTTCAAATACGATATTACAAACATTTTCACCAATGCAAATAAAGTAAATTTTCAGTTCCCTTGCTTGTTTACATTAATGTTCAAATATCTCCATTGGAGACACAATGAAATTAAGGTTTGACACGTTACTAAGTAAATGAAGGCCAATCCTTCTTCCTAGAACATTCAGTAAAACAAAACCTAAGTCTTAAAACCCAGCATGAAATAATCATAAAGAGACATGCCAACTAAAACCATTTTTAAAGAGATTTTAAACATATAAAAAGAGAGGATATTTTTACAAAAACGTTTAAGACAGTGCTTTGCATTTTGTTTTTTTCTTTCTTTTTATAGACATACTTTTTATAAATAAAAAAGATGTTCCATATATCTTTAAATGTCCTGTTATTGCCTGCTTGAAAGAAAATCCCCATTAACCTCTGAACAGTAACTATGGCAGCTGGGGATCCAACAATGCTATGGGTTGTTGCCTTCCCTAAACAAGTAGTACTGCGGAAGACTGACTTGCAATAGATACACAGTTCACTGTTGACTGGCTTACCACATTAGTTATATTTAAATTGGAGCCAATGTGTTTTATCTATGTCCATTAAACCTATTCCCCCCCAATATTACCTGGAGTCTGTACTTCAGTCCCTCTAAGGCTTCCAGCTCAAATTCTAATCCGCATGGCACTATTTTTAGTTTCTGTTTACCCTTTTCCCCTTGAATTTTAAGAGATTCATCGTTAATCTTCCGATGATTTCCTGCTATTCGTCCTACCTGCCCGCCATACAAAAGGTGCACAAATAGTACTGTAACCACAGCAATAAAAACAGAGATCAGCTCATTTAGTGACAGTATAGGCATAAAAGTGAAATCACATGAGGGTTAAAATAAACAAAAGAAATAGAAAAACAGCCAGGAGAACCACAGCAAATCTATAATAATGTATGACTTGAATAAATCCTAAGTCCAAACAGGCCATACAGCAGCACGTACATAATTTGCAGTAGGTAAGCACAAATGATAATTAGTCTCTCTTTTTGATGGTAGGTCTGCAGCAATCCCATTTATCTAACCTTAACAATGCTGCACTAAAACATTCTGTAACAAAAACTGTGATGCTGCCACCAACACAAAAGTCCATCGCTCGATTACTAATTTATGCAGTCTTTTATAAAACATGGCATGTCTTGACAATTCGTAAAATCAGCCCACTCCTCTGTCAGCTTCACAGGACTCACTGAAACTACCAAGAACTCTTAAGCGTAAGTCTTGCATATGAGTACCTTTTGCATGCAAAATAAAATAATATGCACCACTCATGCTGTTATCAACTGAAAATCTCTAGTTTCCTCAAGAAGTTGACTTAAGCACTTCACAGAGTTTTATGTAGCTCTTAATGTCCTAGACACAGAACATTCCTGGGTTGCTCAATATGCAAAATTTATTCACTGAACACTCTCAACCCAAACAGCTAGCTCAAGAATTAGATCTCCAGCATCTTTAAACAAACAAATTCTCAGTAACATCTTAGGGGTTTTGATCCTGAGTAAAGAATTCTTGCAGACTTTGGCACAAACAGCATCTATTATGAGGCACTTAGTCTCCTCTCCAAGCAGCTAAAAATGAAAGGAATGTTGTTTATCATCCTAAAATAGCTCTCAGTTAAACACTAATCTTTATCATTGGTGAAAAAGACAATTTCAGTCTTATGGCATTTAAGTTCTAACCTTAAAATATTGCGCATTACAGGTCCTTCCTGCCGCTGTATTTTGAGGTTTGACATGCATTTTAAAATTCCTCTTCCCATGATTTCTCAATTTCTCAGTTTCACAAAAATATCTCACATCTCCTTGGAAACCTGAACATAGCACAATAAAGACAGCTGGCTCTAATGCTTAGAAGCAGGTTAGAAA
Source organism: Anabacerthia variegaticeps (assembly GCA_035583185.1). Taxonomy (NCBI): domain Eukaryota; kingdom Metazoa; phylum Chordata; class Aves; order Passeriformes; family Furnariidae; genus Anabacerthia; species Anabacerthia variegaticeps. The sequence goes on from JAWWEW010000165.1 coordinate 27,909,528, forward strand.
AACAACTGCATTCCCTTGCTAGTTAGGATAGGGTTCAACACTTCACTAATGCATCTCACAAGAAGCTGTCTCTGTCTCCCCCATTAAATTTCTTACTTGCCTTCTCAGCCATTCACTCAAATCTTACCCACTTCTTCACTACTAACTTGCACTCACCTTGAGATTCAATGAATATTCTAAGCATCTGTGCAGAAAAATGTAAGCAATTTATGGAGGCTGGCAATACCCAAGCGATACTCCACTAAGAAGGTAGCCTTCCACCTGCAAAACTGGTAAGAATGAAGTAAGATCCCTCTTGCAGAGATATTTATAATCTTGATCTACATCAACTGCTTTCTATACCAATTGCTCTTGATAAGTACAAGATACCAAAAAAACCCAACAAAATAATATCTATTATCTATGGTGTTCCATGCCCATCTGTAGCTGCCATAACCCCTGTTTTGGGAATTGCTGTTTAGATATTAATGCTGCTGCTACTATCAAAAAAAAAAACAACAAAAAAACAACAGTTTGACACCCCAAGTTCAACAACCATTTCAGTACTACTCTAGTGGCAGTCAGAAAAAAGTGCTGCTTCTCATTTTGAATGTCTTTGCTACCCTTGGCAGTCATACATCACCCTAGCCCCAAAAAGGGGCTCTGTCCCAGCCATGTAGTCTTGTGCATTCAGAGCAGCACTATCCTGCAGTATTTTTGCAGGTGTAGCCAACGGTCCCCTTGCAAAGCCACCTTCACCATTACAACTCAATTAAAAGCTAAAATTCTGAAGGTATTTCCAAAGAATTGTACAGCTTCAAATGCATAAAAACTCTCTCTCAAAGGAACAAACAGTGTTTTCTTAACTGCAACACAGTGGGAAATTTGAATCATCCATTACTACAGTTTAGTTGAAACCTTACAGAGACAGGGCCCAAGAATAACATGCAGCATGGAAATATCACTATGAAGGGGAAAAATCAGGAAGACTAAGATTTCTCCTGCCCCTCCAAGACAGAAAATGGCATATGAAAGGGAGAGAAGAATTTCTGCCCCAGGATATAAGAACAGGAGATGATGTTCAGCTAAATGAAAGCTGACAAGTCCACCATCAACATAGAGGGATACTTCTTCATATCTCTACCTAGGGAGTGTACTGCCAAGCAATACAGTACTGCCAAGCCAAAAACTCTGCAGCATTAAAGGGAAGAACGAAAGATAAAATTACATTGTAATAGAAAATATTTGAACAACAAAGAGCTGGAATAGATACCAAAGTCTGAGTTTTATGACACAAGTTAAACTAACAGGATCCCAGAGATACACCCCAGCATATATTATTGTCATAACTGCCTATTGTAGATTTTTTTTTTTTTTTGCATCATCATCCCAAGCATCTGTTACTACTCCTAATTAAAGAACAGATGGTCTGACCCAACACAGCAATTCCTATGACCCTATGCTGATCAGCAGGTGGGGAAATTAAGTTTTGAGGTCTGAAGAAGCAAATCAAGATTAACAAAAAGAGATAGCTAAATATGTCTCAAAGCCATCTGGTATATGACACTTTCTGAAAAAAACATTAATTGACGATTTCATACAATGCATTTTCCATTGCCTCTGTACTGAGAAAACAGCCTTCCACAAACTCCACCAGATGCAAATAATGAGTCCTTTCTCATGTTAAACTAATGAAGCACACTTATTCCAGCTGTACAGTGAAATTGTGGAAGTGAAAGAAGTCAGCATGTTCACATAAAAGTTAGAAGTCACTTTCAGTACAGACTTCTGATAAGGTCATTTCACACACCAGTAAAAGAAACAAACAAAGAAAACAATATAGGCAAAGGAAATAAAAACCCTAAGAAGATACACTTTTGCCTGTATGTTTTAAGTGAAGGTTAAAAATCATACAGGTGCACTGTGTAAAGCTACATTCCTGAATCTGGTAGCAGATGGAGGAGACAGCTTGAAATAATTGATCTGCATAAAAAGAGAATGTGAGTAAGAGTGATACTGACCAATGAGGCAGTAATAGCATATGAAGGAAAGTACACGTCCTTAAGTGAGTAATGTTCCTCCTTCTACAAGAAATCTTTCAAGCTGTAACAGTAAAAATGGAACTTCCAGTAGTATGTGCCTGTATGGGGATTTTTTTTTAATACTCTATTGGAAAAATATAAAACCTGGATGGAAAGTTCTTGAGTCATAGAAACTTCTACTGAGCCTACATTCTGAAAATGTGCATATCAACCTCCTTAAGTTGCCAGGAAATACTATAATTGAACAAAAATAAATAAAAATTGCCCTTTCCACTTAAAAACAGCCACAGGGAATGAGTTAACACATGCTCTTAAATAAAGAGTCACCTGATGGAGACCAAAGTAACAGAGAGGCTGGTTACTAGGGCATTCTGTGTGAAGATGGAAGAAAGGTGTTCTTCAGCCTAACCCAAAAGCAGCATTCATCTACTATCAGCAATAGCAGACTATTAGTCAAAACGAGAGGGCCACCTTGCAGCCCACGCCAGCAAAGCACCTTCTCTATGGTCAGTCGTGTTTTAAATTATTACCAAGCAGAGTAAAGCACTTGGAGCAGTCTATGCAAATCTTAACTTTCCCTAAATAAACCACACTGACATGCTGATTTGTTGCACATGGAGAAGTTACTGAAAAAACTTCGAGATAATTCCTAAAAAGGAAAGCTAAAGTGTGAATACACTCCTATGTTGCAGATTTCCAAGAAAGAAAGGCCATCAATTCTTCCCTCTAAAAACATGGACATCATTAACCTGCATCATAGAAAAATTGCTCACAACTTTCTATATTTGTTAGTTCATAAAAATCTCAGCGCCTGAGGGGGGAAGGTGGGCTCAAGCCATTCATAGCGTTTATTTCAATTGATCTTTTTTTTTTTTTTTAAAGTAATTTTCACCACTGTCTTGGTATGACTTTATGATACATGGTTTTTAGACTGTTAAAAAGCCTTAAAATACAGTACTGAAAATTATTTTCCTCCCCCACTGCCATTTTTCTTTTCAGTCCACTGTACCAGTCATCTTTTGTCAATTATTTTCCTAATATTTTAAAACCTACTTCTAACACAACTAGTAAACTGTGAAGTGCTTAACTTTCATATGGCTGTCACTCTAAAGTGTACTCTCAGCTCCTGAAAAGCCATTAGATGTGACTGGTTTAAGTCAAATTCCCCATCACCTGGTTACCTGACGCACTTAGGAGAGCTACAAATTCTGTGTCCAGGATGGTAACTCGCCAAGGTGCCACTTAAAAAGCACATTTCACACAGTCATTTGCCACTGAAAAATAATTTTTCTACAGCATATAGAAGTTAAAATCCCCCAAATATAACGAAAATTTATTCCACTGTATGAAGCTAAGTATCTCCTTTGTGCATGTGGGGTGGGGGGCGCGTGCAGGGTAAGGAACAGAACGGAGATAATGTTTGGCTTGAACTCCTTAATTCCATCAATTGAAAAATATCCAAAGATATTCTTAAACATGGAAAAATTGACATTAAAAAAACGAGTCCAATGATTGTCTCAAAGTAGCTTGGGGGAAAGTGAATTCAATACACACAAATGACAGCAATTGAATATATCAAATCACACTGTGCTGGCTTAGCTAAACCAACATTATCCCTGTGCATGAATATTCTTACATAAGGTTAAGCCCATTTTTCAATACATCTTGTTATTTACCAAGAATATTTTTACTTCAGGACTGCTCCCGTATTTTCTAAACTGCAGGAAAGGAGAGACACCAGACATTCCTAAGTATTTTCTACAGTGGATTTATGATTTGACATTTTACAGCATGGACATACAATTAACTGAGTACCTGTGTGAGCTGAAGAAAATATTTGCTCAAACCAACTGGCTGCCTACAGATTTCTGTATGAATCTAAACATACCTGCAATAAAATCGTGAATTACTGGATAATAGTAGAAAAACAGACACAATAACACCACATATCTGAAATTATGAAAAGAATTGCAAGTGAGTTTAAAAACAGAAAGTAAACAAGCTTAATACATCTATAAAAGAAAACGTTACTGAACCTCAAAAAGGGGACTATTGTGAAAAAGCAAAAGGTGTGACTGCAGATTTCAGACAGTGGAGATAACTGTAAGAAAATAAAGAGACCCGCAGTCATTCCAGACTCCCCTTTGAACCGAAGCGCCTTTCTGAGAGCAGACTACATTCTCCTCCTGTAATATGAGTTTTCAAACTGACACTGTACATCACAGTTCTTAAGCAGCTTAAAAACACAAAAAAGCCCTTTAAATATAATCAAGAAAAACTAACATCTGCAAAAGGAAGAAAAACAAAGTCTGCAGCATGGTCTTTCAGGGAATGCTTAGAAGTCTTAAAAATAAAATTAAAGCAAAAATCCATAAGCAATAACAAACTAATAAAATGCAACACTAGCCTCATTCATAAATCTTTCATTTAGTATACAAGTCACTGCATGTTAAAGGGACTGTGTCCTGTACCTTCTGTTGTTTTTTAAGGCTGAGGTCCTCCTCTTGCACACCTCAAATACATTCTCTCTCAGTCAAAATACGTTGCTATGCTAACAGACGCTGTGTGATAAAATTTGCATTTGAAAGTTCTTATTGCTTCTCAAATTGGCACTAGCCTCAAAAGGTAAATTCTATATACATTTTATATCACAGTAAAATATAAATATTACTTTGGTGAATTAAGTCCACTTTTCTGATTTAGCCTTCATCTCATTGCATCTCCAATTTTAAAAGAGAGCCTTTTATGGGTATATTTTTACTCATAAAAATTTACAAGGAAGTTCTTCAATTAAAATATTTTCCCTATGGATCCAGTAATTTTTAATGTGTATACATGAAAAGAGCTACAGTGATAAGTTGACAGGTACCTGAAAGACACTGACAGCCAGTAGACCTTTACAAAGAACAGGAGAAACTATTTTAGAGTGATAAACCCCGTGAAAATATCCATACAGCATGGCTATATCTCTTTAGAATCACTGCAAACTTGATTGTCATAATGCAATGGTGAAGCTGCTTTCATTTTCCATACCAATTTAAAATGCTGCTGCTAAGCATCAAGGAGGCTCGTGAGGTACAAACGCCTTTACTGAATCCTGCTTTGAGTGTTTGATATAAACCTATCAGATCCAATTTCTGCAAGAATTAAACACAGTGGCAAGGACCAAAAGTTTAATGACAGTCAAAGCAGATCCACTCCATAGTTTCTAAAAAGTTTCAAAACTTAATTGGAGGCTGATTGGGAAAAAAATCTTATCAAAATAAACTTCACAGTAGCAATTTTTACTGGCTGTTGTTTCAGACGGATATTTATATATTATTTGTCACAGAAAAACCTGCAAATTACTACACTTAGTTTCCAAAAACTAAGTAACACTGCATGATTAGATGAAACTGCAGGTAAGAATTATACTTGTGAAACAAAAACAGTTTTGGTACAACTACAGACTGTTTACATAAAGCAGGTGGAAGAAAAAGGAGGCTCTGAAGTTTCCCTTGGATACACTGAAAAATCAAAGCTCCTGTAGAATCATCTCCTAGTTGAAATTCCTTTACATAAATTATTCCCTACAGTTTTACATCTGAAAACCAGATCACTTGAAATACTATGAAATCCCTTCATATGAAATATGAGCAATTAAGGAATTATTAAGGCATCGGCTTTTTTGTCAGTCATGGATTGGGTATGGTTTTTGTTTTTTTTTTAGACAGGACAAAAGGTCAAAGGATTTCTGTGTTGGACGCTCCAATAATCATGCTATTATTTGCAGATTTCACCACAGAGGGTTTATGCAATAAGCCATCTATATTTGTCATTCATTCTGTATATTAAAACAATGTCCAATGAGAATTTAAAATCTGAACTATATAGAAAGCAATAGAGATCAAGAATGGCATTTTTATGGTACCACAGCTATGATTATTAAATTCTTACACCTGCTTGGATAACCACAGGTCAGTTCCCTCTCCAAGTATTGTTAGTACAGATAATCCATTTTTATCCTGTTTTCAGTAGTCTGCAAAGTGATTCTCATTTTTAAGAGAGGCAACTCCTATTCCTTAACTATTCTCTCAGCCACTTAGATGCAGTTCTTTGCTATTGGTGCTGTACAAACTGTTCAGTTTATTTTATATAGTTACATTATAGTAGATGGAAATACTTCCTATTAACAGATGAATACAAGGCCCTGTTTTCAGTACAAGACAAAAACCCTTCCACTCCTTTTTCTACACAAAATAGTATAAAGAACACCCACTATTCATTTATAGAAAAACTCATTCACACAATTCTTTCCAAACACTCACACGTGTACAGAAACACAATTGGGTAGAAGCCGTTAGTGAAAGATAGGAACAAAAACAGAGTACACAACCACAGATGTTTCAATCCAACTAAGAAGCAGCATAACATCAATCCAATACCACTGCAGTTCCCAACACCTCCACATTCAGACCTGTCTTCCCATCACAAATGAATTGCTGCTTTATCAGATAAACAATGTATTATTTACAAGAGACCACAGAGGGGTCCTAGCAGGACAACACTTCCCTGAGCATATAGCAGTTGGGGAAACAGGATACCTACATCACAACACCCACGCAAAAGAAAATAATTATGGTACTGGACTCTGTATTCACTTTTAACAGCCACAAGTCCAAATAATTCAATGTTTCATCTGAACAGTCCCCTAAAATGTGTTGTAACACAGTATTTCTCAGTATTATTTTGACAGTGGGAGAATACACATTTTATTTCACCTAGACTTCCATATGTTTCTGCACTGCAAAACAATGCCAATCATATGTGTCTCTACTGCGGAGCTGCTTAAATGCCTCCCATTGATCCATCCAATCTGTGTTAGGGACAAAACAGACATTGACACCTCTGAGGCCCGCAGAACTCGCGCTGGAGGCCCACACTGAGCCCAGGACTGCAGTTTAACATCACAGCTTTAGCTCAGGTGGCAGCTGGCTGCTGCCAGGAACAGGGAGAGAGAACGCTCCCATCCTCTCCATTCCCACCTTATTTCTGGCCTTCAGTCATCTCACATTAGAGACACACTCAGGTTCCAAAACGGCAGAATAAACTTTACTATAGCCTACAGATTTTAAGAATGTGTGTATGCCTAACAAGTTATAGAGAAGAAAAAGCAAATGTAACATACATAAAGAAAACTCATGGCTCAACTAAATTGAAATTACCATGTCTTACAACCCTCAAAGGAATATCTCCTTCTAAGGGCAAAACAGATCTAAGGGTCAACTTTCTCCACAAATTCCTATTGCATAGCTATCTGTGAAGCTGTTTATTTCCCTGAAAATGTGTGCTTTGAAATCAGGGAGAAAACTCTCACAATTTCTCTTACTCAAGCTGAAGCAAGCCTTGTTACAAGTACACATAATCCTTTATCCATACTGCATTGTGCTACAAACACTATCCCACCAGCTGCTGACCTTACACTATGAGTTTCCAAATAAAGTTAAGATACTTGCACAGAAGAGGATAGCCATACTCCTGGGATGGTCTAACTAGTTCTGAGACCGCTGGAAAACCAAGTTAAGTAGGCAGCTCAGCTCAAGTGCCTGCTTTTAACTCCTCAAAATTTCTAAACCAGAAAATTAAATCAATCCCTTCACTCCTCTCCAGTATGGTTCTTACAATCCAGAGAGGCGTTTTCAGCTTTCATTCCAATACTTATTCCCAAAACACAGCTGTAAAGTATAAAAATCAATTAATAATATTTTGCTACAAGACAGCTCACTCAGACACTACACAGGACAGATTTACTATTCTCATCACTAAATAAAACATTCAGAAATCTCCAGAGACGTGTTTTTCACAAATGTTGACAGACCCAAGTATTGCTTTTATTATCAGTGTCTAAGCATATAATAAAAATATACTACTAATTTCAAATGACCAAAGCCAAAAAAAAAGAACTTCCCCTTAGCATGGATCATTATTCTCAATTATGAATCATGAAAACCATAGTATGTAAAAGAAACAGAATTTTTTTAAACACCCACATTCCTATTAATGCATTCAACTAATTCATATTATAAATTTTATGTTCATAGAAAAGACCTCCATTTACAGAAAGGTAGTTCCTCTTGGAAATACCACAGGCATTTGAAGGAGGACACAGACAATCTCTCTTCAAAGACGCAGCAGCTGGTAAAATAGAGACAAAATTAAACAAAATATACAGATAAAATTCTCTTGTTCAGAGTTAACTAATTCAAGAACTAGATAACCAATAAGTTGGAGAATGATATTCCTGAAAAAATGAACCTTCCATTGAGAGCACAAGCCACAAAATCTCAGCATTATCAAACAGCAGAACTTTTACAGGAAAATCATCCAAGCCATCCAGAACTTTTTTAAACCAAAAAGTCATCATCTGCATTTTTCCTAGCCCCAGAACCTTCTTTTGTTACTCATTACTGCTTGCTCCCTCTAAATCAACTCCTCCCACCTCTCTTTGTCCTGTTTCCTCCCTAGTCCCTTTTTTTCTTTTAAACAATTTCTGGCTTTTACAGTCTTTCTTCTTCCCCTTCAAGAGCCTGTCCTGTGTCTCCCAGCCTAGCATCTTCTCCCTCCTCTCTGTTCTCTTCAGCCCTCTGGTATCTGAATCACAACCACTTCCTCCCTCTGCTCTGCACTGGATGCCAACACACCGGTACTGAACAGATTGTCCCTGCACTCCCATTTTGGAGAGTCACAGCTCACGGGGGCTGGTACTGCAGAGGAAAGCAATGCGACAAAGACACACTCAGGCCCTGGGGTAAGCTCAGGTGCCCCATCTGACCCTGCAGCATCTGGTCAGAGTTATAAACTGGGGGTGAGAGTCCTTCAGCAAACTTAGCTGCCAGAACAGTAAACCAAAAATGAGTGGGTGAAATATGTCCAAGCTACGAGTCTTTGACAAAAAAGGGGCTTGAATTGGCCCCACTTTTAAGTTCCAAGTGATGGGACTACTAGAGCTACTTGTCTAAACTGTGGAGTAACCCAAACAAAATATCGGGTACTTTTCCTTCACTGCAAACCCCAGAGCTCTGACCAATGAGTCAAGATTTCACGAAACTATCATTCCCAGAACAGCAATTAAGGCCAACCAGCACCCATGCCGCCTTGTCTTGCAACACTAGGCTATAAATCTCAGAAAACCAAGGACTGATGGATGGGCAACTCTGCCTTAGGTTCAGGAGGACAGGAGAGGGCACGGGCCAACTCAAGATACGCTACCCACATTTATCAGGCGGAGTTACTCAGAAAAGGATAATTTTAAGTAGTAAAACCTCTCAACCAAACCCCAACAGTTTCAAGAACTAAACCACTCAGCTCTGTAGGACAGTTTTTTTGCAAAAGCACCAGAACTTGCACTGCAATCCAAGCCACCATGAAATAGCTGATTCGCTGAACTAAGCAAGATGTCTAAGAGGTGCCCTCTGCCTTTAACAAGGCAATACAATACATGTGCTGCGCACTGCAGTTTATACTTCACACACCCATACTCTCCCACTATTCCTGAGTGAAAGAGCCTGAAACAACCATTAAATCAGCAGATGGGGGAAAGCCAGAACCACCCTTTCTAAAGGGGGCACCAGTTCAAAAGTGTTCACTGAATTAATGTGTAGGCCAAGCTCAAGATGTTCTATTTAATATTTTTTCATTTGCAACTTCTGTTATGTAAGCTGCCTGCTTTATCCTCCGGCGGCTTCAGATTTTGGTTTTTCTGTTTAAACCTGCTTGGGACTTTCAAGAAAACAGAACAACTACAACTACAATTTGAGTAGCACATTTTATTATCTCCACAGCTGTTCATAAGTGAGACATAAATTCCACTAGCAATAGGAAAAACATAAATAGAAAAATAAAATCAACCTTCATTGAAAAGTGCAACTTTTTCCTAAGACCAGTAACAATTCTGTTGGTTTAGGTTTTGCAATTATTAATTTTTGCAAATATCCTTAAATTTTCTTTCCAATTAAAAAAGGCAAACTAACATAAAACTCTGCTGCAGAACTACATTTTGAGTCCCCCAGCCATTTGGAATTATTTTCTACTTGTTTTGCACTTAAATGCCTTCCCAGACATGACAGATTAAACAGAAGCCCATGTGTCAAGAAGTTATCTGAAAACCTACGTGAAAAAATACTAAACCAGATTGAATTTGCATCTGTTTGTCTCCCATTGCTCTTTACTGTCTTGAATTTACCAGCACAGACTATTTCACAAAACTAAACAAAAGAAGAGATACAGCATCATCATGGAGCTAGGGCTTTCTGTGTTCTCTTGGTAGTATAATTGGCAGCACCAGCAAAGGATGTTCAACGCTGGTTCAGTAATTCAGAGAAGAAATTTGTCGAACAGCAATTATTTAGAAAAAGAGCCATTAGAAATTTCTAGACCACCTGCAGTCACCACGGCTTCAGCTTTCAGCACATGGCGCTCGCTGCATTATGGCTACCTCAACGGATCTTGGAAGCACAGTCCTTTCCCGAGTGGTTCCCATTAGGAAGAACAGGAGATCTAACAGCCAAGCAGCCCCAAGATCTGTATCACAACAGACATTTATAAGATACTCCGTGTATCCTATGGCAATATTCTATGTTCCTGAAGCTACAGCAAGTCTGATCAAATCACAGATACAGTACAACTAAAACAGTCACATAGGCCATTCATTTGTATGGAGTTTTATACACCTTTCCAAGCCAAAAACCTCCTCCTCCGTGCTCTTTTATACTGTTCTATCTCAGGCAAGAAAACCTTTAAGTCATGCCTAGCCTTGCCCAGATAGGAACTGCAGAAAAACACTGTACATGCAAGTAGGTGGTTAGCAACACCAACATGGAATTAGCTACACTCTCCAAGTCTTCCTGAGTGAAATACCAGTCCAGCAAAGCTCTGCAACGTATCTTTGGGGGTGGTAGCCTACAAATCACACACATACAAAAAAAAATGAGGAGCATGATCTTTTTAATTTTGAAAAATACCCACACTGCTCTCAATTCATTAAGAATGAGTTACTTAATGGCAGTTTTTCAATAGCAAGTTGGCTTGGATTGATTTTGGATCCCACCCAGGCCATCAAAGCCTTCAGAGATGACTAAACTTGTGGTGGCACATAGCATTGCCAGCCAATTTTAGAATCTGGTCTCGATGTTGAGGGGCCCAAATAATCTAGGGCTCCACAAGGAAGAGAAAAGAAAGTTAGCAAAGTAATACCCAAAATAGAACCTCCTCAACAAAACTGATGTTTGAATTAGAATAATTAACATAGAGTTTAATGCAGCTACTTAAAATAACGCATACTAGACTATACAAAAGAATTAGCCCAAATGATTTCTAAGGTATTACTGGTTTGCTTTGAAAATCAGTAAAAGACTGGGATCCCAGAGCAACATGAAACAGGGTCTATGTCCTTTAACAACAGTAAGTGGGAAATTACTTAAGTAATTAATTAATTAGCAATGTAATTCTGATGCTTAGAAAGATCTGTATATATTGCTGGGGAAAAAAGAAGAGGGGTAAAAATCAAGTTAGAGGAGAAAAATAAATTACAGTCAGGAAGTCACAAACAAATATAAAGTCCTTTTAAGTAAATGTCTTAGTGAAATAATAGATGTAGCTTGTGTCAATGACATTTCTGACACTATTCAATATAACCTGGAGATCACGAATCCAAAATAAGTAGTGTCGATAACGGTAACTACTGAAAATTTTGCTTTCAGAGGATTACAGAAGTGGATCAGTATTATTTAAAAAAAAGGCAAAAAACAAAATCACAAACTAACAAACCACAGAAAAAACAAAGCATTTTAGTCCAGTTCAGCTAGAACCTGACCTGCAGCAAATTTTACTTAGTTTATTAATTTTGGTGACCAAACAGAGGTCCCCTTGAACAGTCTGCAAATGACATCAAAGGGAGGGAGGGGAGGAAGAAGTTGCAAGGAGTATGAAGGAGACAATTCTGATTCCAGTCAAGCTTGGGATACATTTCATAGAATCCACTCAGGTGAAAGCAAAACAAAATACCACAAGTCTAAAAGAGATAAAGTAATTAAAACTCCATACATACAGAAAAATAGCCATCTAAAGAGTAATAACGCAGAAAGGAACTTGAGAAGCAGTAAAGAATCACAGACTAAAGAGTCATAAACCTGTTACTGATCCTGAAAGCCACAGAAAATTTGGAAGTGTTAAGACTACCGAGCACAAGAAGGTATTTCAACCTTGTCCCATTGTCCTAGCTTTGAAATACCACATACATCATTCCTGTGTATTCTAAGGAACAGATCCTAAAAATCCAGTTCTAAGATTACTTAAAAAAAGATTGACAACTGAAAAAAAACCCGTAACGCAGTTATTTGATTTTCCAAGGGGTAACTAGGGAGAGGGAAGAAAGAAGTATTTACATCAGAGAGATTGAGCATCTATCAGAGCTGAAGTGTCAACAGCACAAACCAAAGTATGATACCATCTTTCAGTCTTTTAAAAAATTCGGCCCTTCAGTAACTCTTGTCTAGATTTCAGATCACCACCATCCCCATTCCTTCATTAGCATTCTTCTCTGCCAGAAATTTAAGGCTAGTAAGTTATTCATGTATACATATTAGTTTCTATGACTATATTGAAACCAAGTGGCAAACACAAACACTTGTAACCATAAAACTAGAAACAGACAGCATTCCTCTTTCCCTTTAAAAATATGTATGCTTATTTACTATTTCAGAGATCTAAAAGCCAGAACAATATAAAAAAAAGTCTGAAAACCCCAGACTCCTGACATACCATGCAAAAATATTTGCTGAAGGACAGAACAAGACTTCGATTACATCTCAAGGGTTATTCTCAATCATCTGTGAGAGCAGACCGTGAAGTCTGGGTCCAACTGACATACACAAGAAGGAATGCAAAACTACTCCAGTTACAGGAAGACTACCTGCAGTACTGCAAGAAGAAAGAAGGCAACCACTGGCATATGCACAAAAAAAAAGCACTTTCTCAAATGCACTAGCACCTGTTCTCAGAAACAGAACTCCAAATATTCCAGCTACCTATCTGCATGTATGGCAGATTTTGTAAAACTTTAAAAACAAACCGTCTTACATCTGCATTAACAGAGAACACATAAGGAATCTGGCAAACAAGTCAGAGGAAAACCTAAACCAATATGACAGAAGTGAAACATGTTACCCCCGCAAATTACCACATCCACCTGAACAGGGCAGCGCCATTACAAGCGAAGGGAGATAAATGCTATGGAAAATAGGAAACAGGGATTATCTTACTATTGCCCTGCTGAACACTGATCTCTCCCCTAACATTGCGTTTTCCATCAGAAAACAACTCTCAAAAATATTTGTCTCCTACATTTTGTTATTGTTTGCAAACTTGTGAGACAACACAGTGGTAAGCTCTTAATTATAGCAACACCAATCTTACTGACCAACCACAATCACCAATTCCCAGGTACGATAAAGAAATTTGTGAAGTCTCAATGCCTCCAAAAGGTAAAAAGCATTTTATGCAGAGAGCCGAATGATTTAAAGAAACAATAATGTTATTAATCTGTTGAAAACCAGCAATGTAATTTGAAGCTCATGGCGTCCAACATTTCCATTTTTAGACAAAATTTTTTCTGCTTATCAGGTAAATCTTTAAGATTCTATCCTCTTAACCACAAAACACACAAAAGAGAAAAATTAAAACATAAAATTAGAGAATAAACACCTGTCCAAACAAGTACTTAAGTCTGAAAAATAAACCCTACATCACTGTGAGGGCTTTGTCTTGAAAAGATTAGCCAGAAGCCTAAGAGTGCCATGACTAAAACTCCCTAGAGCTTACTTTTCGTTTTGGGGATCCAGGTAGGGGGTAGTTAAGCTCCTCTCTCAAAGTATTTTGTCAGAATAAAGATGATTTTATATTAGATCCCATTCCGACACATAAAAGTTAATTTATTCCTGGATTTATGTCTCTACCTGTCCAAATACAAGAAGGCTCCATCTGGTTTATATGAAATCCACACAATATTGGTCTGTGTGATACATTTTATATTGATTGTACTGTTAAAATAAAGGCAATTGATTCTCATCTCCTGTTCTTGCCTGTGACAGACCTATCATTACCCTGCATACTCTTACCAATGTAATTCATGCACTGAAACACAAACTGCAAAATGTCTCAGACTAATTAAAGAAACCATACATGCTTACTAAATCTAGTTGATAATACAAAATACTTTCCCTGATTAACAAAAGGAATTTGCAGTGCTGTCTGACACTCAGGATCATCCTTGATTCATGTAAACTTACATTAGAGATACAGGCGAGCTTATCAGCTGCTCAAACCAGGAACGAGATTTCTCCACCCAATCCCCCTCAAATGTCATAAGAAAAATAATACTTTGTACAAGATACAAATTAACATATCTGTGTCCTCTATGCTTTACTATACTTTAAATTTTGTATCATAAAACTGAAAAGAAACCCTATGTACTCATGTATGCTCCTCTACCACAAAGCACAAACATATTTTGACATAGCTGTTTCTGATTTTTTTGTACTACTTACTACTAAAACTATTTCAATATAGTTCTGTAATTGCTTGTCAGAAGTACTTACTGTACAAACACTATTTTTCAAGCACTAAATGGAAATGGCATGTGGCATATTTGTGCTAAACTAAACTAATAATGTAAGCCACAAAGTTAAACTGTAAGAAAGCAAATACAAATTAAATAAGAATAATATTAAAAACTGTTTTATTACTAGACAAATCAGCTGAAATAAAAAGCATGAAAGAAGCATATTTTAAATTCATATCAGCCATGATTAGGATGATCCGGAGCTGCACCAGCAATCCAAATGCCAAGCAAGATGCACTATTTCAACCAGTCAACTTAGAACTACCTCACTATCCAATTTAGAAGCGAAGCATGATCACTGCATAAGTAGTAACACAGAACAAAACTGTTTTATAGGTAAATTGTATTTTCAGTTGAGATGACAGAACAAGCAACAGTTCATAGCTGGAGCACTAAACTCAAACCTCAGCCTCAAAAGTTGATTTCATTTGAAAAAAGGGAGGGAAAGTAGTCAGTTCATGACAGCTTACCAAAGGACAAAAAAAATTATTCTATTTTTGCCATAATCAAATTATGACCAAAAAAAAAAGTCTGTCAGAAAAAAACAAAAGCAGTAACAGTAATCCTTTGGTTACAAAAGAGCAAACAGCTTTTACTGCACTCTCAGATTTTTGTCTAATGGTGATGTTGGTTGACACCTTCCATACCAGAACTTCAAAGTATGTATTAATACACATTTGCAATTTTCCACATGCACAGAAATGCTCTAAAGGTCTCAAAAGGTTTTTTACACTGTTTTTCTTCAGAATTTAGCCATTCAAGGGAAAGGCTAAATCTCTGTTTTCATTTAATAGGCAAAATTAGAAAACAGCTTAAATCCTGATTACATAAAAACATTAAAAGAAGGTCAGCCACAATCCTCTTTGCTTTGTAAATGAACAATTCCAGAAGTGTCCTTAGAGCACCTAGACCATTTAGTTCATTCTCTGGAGGCCCCTATGGATTGAACATATGTAACTGCACAGCTATCCTAGAAAAATGAAGAGCCATATTATTTGGTGAACATGGAATAACAGCAGAAATAGGTAGCATAAATGCAGTAGGCATGCCTTTGGACAAGTCAGTAGAGATATTACTGATCTGGGGTACACATAGGAAAGTTTAAACCCTAACCATGAAAATAGGGGCCCAAACTCTCAAAAATTTTACATGCTGCAATGATTCACAGCTCTGAAGCACCCACTGTTATGTGGCTGTATCAAACAGATAATCAAATATGAAAAACAGACCCATTACCAATACTACACAGAATTTCTCAATTCCTTGCAGCATTCTTTTTACTGAAGACCGTGGAGATATTTGTATCCATCAAACTACACTCCAATGCTCAAACTTCTCCCCCCACCTCCCCAACACCCACACATTGACAGGATTAGGAATTACTCTGAAAAGAACACTGGTTCTCTATCATATCACCATATAAAATTTCTACCATCAGTACCAAATTCAGTTCTGCTCTTCCCAATGAAAAAAAGCTATTGCAGAATTAGAAAGGGTAGGAGAAAGGCAAAGTGCAAAAGGTACTACCTTTCCTGATTCAGAAAGTCCCAAGATGGAAGACATTAAAGTTCACACCTGCAAATCTGCCCTGTCTTCCTCCATTCACATTTGTCGCTGTGCTCTGTCAGAGGCAGCATCATTAAGGAGAGGGAACTTCAATTTGACCAAACACAGCAAGAGAACTCTAACACTGGGTTTCTAGATGAAAGACAACAATTAAATTTTAATGTATGAGAAAATGTATCCAACTTGTACAAATATTTAACCAGTTCTTCTGAATACCTTCCCAGTGTTTATCAAGATGATCATGAGCCTCAACATTACTTTCTACATCCAAGCCATTTTCATAAAAGCAAAGCTAAAATACCCAGATTAGCCTTTACTAATGAAGAAATAACAACTGCTTTGCAGAATAATCCAAGAGAGAGCACTTGGCTCACAACTCCACAGCAAAAACATTAAATAGACACTGCATTTACCTGCTCTTCTCTCTCAAGTTTTCAGTCTGACCAAATCTACCGCTGCTTCCATTTTATAGTCAAGGACAGATACAAGGAGCAAAGATTTCCAAGGAACACTCCCTCACAGCTAAGCATGTAAATGTTTACAGAATACTATAAACTTCTGATTCTAAATTAATCCCAAACAGGAAGGTGCTCAGGCCACAGTCATTTTACAGCTCATCCTCTTTCCACACAACCTCCTCCCAACAGCAACTTGTTTGAGAGAGGAGAGGCTAAACTAACAGTTCTCCCTTCTCAGAGAAATGAAAGGTGGGCTGGTTCTCAACTTCAACCTTTCTCCTCAGCAAGCCTCTGCAGAGAATTCTAACACAGGTGTTAGAAGAGAGAGAAAAAGAATACAAAGATAAAGGTATGCTGAAGAAAATAAATGCCAAAAAGCAGTAGAGAAAATAAAGGAAAAAAAGAGTAGAGTAAGAATAAAATAAAAGAAGAAAGAGCACAAGGAAAAAAATTATATTAAACTTAATTTGAAGTTTAAAAAAATATTATTCAGTGCTTTCTCATATCCTGAAAAATCTTACCTATACTACCACATATACATGCACACACTGCACCTCGGGGCTACAGGCTTTACAAACATATTATCAAGAGCACAGAAGCAAGAGGTAGCGAGAGGAGTGGTTGTTCCCCTAAGGTATCACTGTCACACAAAGAAATCAGAGGTGTTAAGAGCCATGCTACACCAATGCCGACAAGGCTAGGTTCAAAAAAAATTGCAAAGAAGATTGGGGGGGAACTGGGGGGAGAAATTAAGAAAAATGTGTCTTCTCCAACATTTCTCCTGTGTCACAGATAGACAACCAGAAGCCTCCAAGCAATTCCAAGCGTGCAGGACCAAGTAAACAGGCTGGTCCAACAACCAGATGAGGAAGCAGCTTTCCACCCCAGCACGTCCCAGTTTCATTCTATCCAAGTAATTCCTCAACTTTAAATTCTCCTCGTGTATTTTCTAATATACATAGATGCTAAAATGTAATTTGATGAGATTTAATGACCAACCTTGCTTCTTCCCCTTCCATTTCTATTGGAGATGAACAGGCTTGGGAAAGACTACAGCTCAAACATAAAACGCCATACATGAACCCAAAGCCAAATTTTCAACTACCCTCATGAGTTGGAAAACCATAAGCTTCCTTTGTTTTAAAAAAAAATAAGTTTATATATGCTGAAAAAGACTCAGTGAAATGATGTATTAGTGGTATTAAAGGTCAGTATAATAAATAACATAGCTTCAATGTACTGAAGCGCTGTATATTAGTACCAAATCTTTACACAGGGAATTGATGGAATGAAGTAGTTACTGATGACAAATTCATCTAACAGCATGTACAAGGCATAAGACAGACTATAAAATCTACCTACGTTAATAGGGAGTTCTGTTTATTAATTGCATTACTATTAATGCCACAAAGATGACTGAGACTCCCTTTTTACAAGAAATCACATGGAAAAGATGAAGGATAATGGGCACAAGTTGCTTCTGGGGAGATTCCAAGTGGATGCGAGGCAAGTTTTTCACAATGACAACACCCAGCGGAAAAATCTCCCTGGGGAAGTAGTGGATTTCCCACTTTAGGTACTTTAAAGATTTGGCTGGACAGGGTGCAAGGCCATCTAGTCTAGATCACGCTTTTGCCAAGAAAGATTGGACCAGATGATCCCTGAGGTCCCTTCCAACCTGGTACTCTATGATAATGTGAAAACTACACAGCATCATTCATATTATGATGTGTACACACATGTATGCTATGCTACATACATTAATAAACATGAATAATGCCTGACGCTGATGGGACCTGTAAAATTAGCTTCACACCATCTAGTAGGCACTGATCTTCATCTTCCATCAAATGGAGCAGAGTTAAGTTGTGGGTTTGCATTATGCATAAGCAGTGAATACAATTATGCTGAAAAGCAAGCCGATCTTCTCTGATCTCAAGCGGAAAGTGTGAATTCTGATCTTCAGAGGTGACAGCTCTGTGCATCATTCCAATTTACTAGTTAGCTTCCTTGAATCTACATGCCCAATAGAAAACTCGAAACACATAGTCATGGCTAATGTTACACAAGCCACTCGCAAGAATATCAAATAAGATATTCTAAGTTTTAAGTTATTCTACTTCATCTGGCACAGAGAAACTGCTATTAGTTCTTGATTTTACAGTTCAAGAAGGATACTGAAAAACTGGAAGAAAAATGAAAATGCCTATAGTAAGGGAGAGACCAAGAGAAGGAAAGAATTTGATCAGGCAGACTTATAAAAGGAACACCAGTGATTGCACATCTGCTTTTCAGCAGATGCAATCATTCAAGAATTGCTCATCTCTGAATTCCCAGAAACATTTTCATTGAAGCTTTCTAAAGAAATTCTGTATTTCAAGTTGGTATATATGTTCTAAAGCATGGTTTTAGGAAATCCAATGGTCAGTGCACTTGAAGTAGTAGCAGTTGCATGTTGTTCTCAAAACATTTTACAAAGGAACAAAGTATTTTGTTCTCTACGGATAAAAAACAAAGCAGGGGAATAACACTAATCACCCAAATTTTCTACTCTATTGTCTCTTCTGTCGGAGATTTGTTGTTTGCTGGTTTTTGTTTGGTTTGATTTTGGGCTTTATTTGTTTTACTTGAGAGGATGGGGGATGTTGTTTGTTTTTGTTGGTTTGGGGTTTTGTTTTTTCAGTTCATGAACTTTCTGGGGGGTTTTCTGCTTCACAGATTCCACTCTGCTCAGTGTCTGATTTATTTAATTGCTGATTCTTATATACTAACCTGCCACAATGAAGACATTTTAAATGTGAAAATATGTTGTTCTTCAAGTTTAAGAAGCACAGCACAAAATTCTTTAGCAATGTGCAAGTTGAAAAATGCATAAAAATCAAAATACCAGGGTTGCTCATTCTTCACCGGCCAGTCTCACAAAATGTTAATATAGCAAAATGAACTACAGAAAACATCTCTTTGTTAATCAGTGTATATTTGCAATCTTGCCTAGTGCCAAGCACATAGTTACTAGTTCTAAGTTACACTACATTCCACACTTTAATGGTAAAACTAGGGAAAATTCATACTCAGAATAACCTATCTATATAATCTGCCAGTAGCTCTCGACATTTATGCAAGCTTTAGAACTCAGTTTTACAAAACCCACACAATTTCCAGGGCATAGGATTGCAGTGATTAAGCACGCAGACTCCCAGCCAGCCTCAAACAGGCTATGCTAAAATCCATGCTGTTAAATCCTTGCAATTATTTTTTCATCTAGGCTAGCTAGATTAATGCTAACTTGGGTGTGCCTAAACATTCAGAAATCAGGAACTCTGCAGACAGAGCATGCCTCATTCTGGGCCTGCCCAGACAACAGGTGCCTTTAACATAAAAGAGTATGGATCATTACAATCCATACCATTAAATTGTCAGTCATTCTGGAGTAAGAAAACAGCAATCAAAGCACAAAACCCTCACCAGCTTACTGGTAGCCAAAAATTAATGGGATCCAGGCTTTTCTCTTTTCGTTCACTCATATGCACTTAGTTTCTGAATATCCAATTCTTTCAGTCTCATACAGAATGAAATTAAGGTGAGACTTTATCATGAATTCACCATTTAAAACATAGAAGAATGTAAAAATAGACTAAGCACTTTCTATATCTTTTCCATTTAAAAATAACTACTCGCAGTTATTGCAATAGCACAGTACAGAAACATTACACAAGGCAATCACTAACTTAGGAACAAACACGCATCGCTCTGGGAACATACATGAATCCAAGAGACCTATCCCCTTTGAGTCACAGGTGCAAGCATGCACAGGTACATGCATGAATACAGAATATATATGTGGAACACCCTTCCTTTCCTTATAAGGAGGTCAAGACTGTAAGCACTAATTGCATGGGTTTTTCCTAACTTTAGTCAGACTCCTCAGGGAAACAACTTGAACTGCAAACCTACACAGTCCTAATAACAGAAATCTTTGTATAATCACCAACTAGACCTTGGGGAAATCTCCAGAAAAAAAACCCTAAAACGAGCAAAATGTAAGAAAGGAACACAACTCTCTACAGCTCTCCTTGGCCACTCAGAGAACACTCTGAGAAGTGGGACCCAAATAGCTTCCGCCTCCCTTTGCAGGGAGCACAGCACTGTTCAACAAATCCCTGTGAAAAAAGCAAAAATCACTGAGGCAAAACCTTTTCCACCTAACCCCACCCAGCCAGTCTTCATTACTAGGGATAAATAAAGCCATGGGGCTTCAACCTGTCAGCAGGAAAAGAGCAATACGGATAAAATTAGCAGCTTTAAACACTATACCACAAAATATAACTTAAGGTCAACATCAGCCACTTGCACACAGGCTATATCCCTTCTTCCCTCCCTTCAGTCCTCCTCTTCATTTTAAGTGCAGGTCAAAGAGAAATAAAGAGTCTGAGGTTAAGCTCTATGCAGAACTTTACAAGTTTTATTCTGTCAATATTAAGAAGAACGTGGGGAATTAACAAAACTAAGTTTATACTGCTGAATGCCTTGCACCTAAGTAGCTTCACAAATCCAACTAAGATTCTGTATTGGAAACATAAACAAATACCAGCTTTATTGGAGTGTGATACTGTTCCTACAAAAAGCCTACCTGTTAAGATGTATATGCTCAACTCCCAACTTTAAAACCTATTGATGAATTTCAGCAAACAAGACCAGGCCTACAGGACCGTGAGCCTACGCGTTCATAAACAACTAGCAAACAGAAATGTCACCGATGAAATAAATTAAGTTATAAATACAACTTTGCATAAATAGATTGGCTAAGGGCTAGAATTTAAACATTTAAAAAAATTCCACTAAGAAAATACTTCCATTAGTGAACAAAAACTGCATGGGTATACTAAAAAGGAAATTACCACCTGCAGTATTTCAGTGGTATAACATGGTGACACTATCACTGGCAAAATGAAGTTTAATTACTTGGACGTTCTTTATGGAAAGTATAAGACAAAACCCCTAAACCATGGAATCCAAAACATTAAGGGGAAAATTGTTCGCTACTTTGCACCAGTAAGTTAAATTAATAGCTAAGACTGCTTTTATCTCATCACTCAAGACAGCCCTTTTTCACTGTCTGTGCCCCACTATGCAGTGTTCAGGATCACTGTGATCCTAAGTAGTCCCTTGGGACCACAAACTTCAGTGAAGAAACAAGAACTTCTGTATGGCATCATGGGAGTGATGGACACTATTTTCTCCTCTGTCAGTAACTTAGAGCTGTGTATCGAAGAAACCACAATAATGACTGTGTGTAAAAATCAATGTTAAAGATGATGCCAGCTGAAAAGGTAACACGTTTCAAGGGGAAAGACAAAATAATTAAAATAGCCTTTTCCAAGGGCTCTGCTAGATCTGTGAACAAACATATTTGTTTCCACTATATATGTCCTTTGAAGGAAAGGTTTTGTCACTACAATAAGTCAAACCTCAGAAGCCAAGCCTCTGCCAACACAATGCAGCTTTGCTGACAGTATTTCAGAAGAACAGTTTTACACTGACACTTGATACAACAGCATCCTCCAAAGCAACAGGACAGATTCCCTCACATAAGAAACCTGTTTGTGTCTTTAGACATCCAACAGACTGATGAACCGATGTTACAAGGGGGGGTTTTTTCTTCAGCAGCAATGTTTATTACACTGTCACTTTGACTGAACTTGCTCTGCATATCCTACACCTATGGCTTTCAAAATTTGTCAATAAACACATCATTAAAACCTGTTGAGTGGAGGGATCTGTGGTTTTACTGCCTGGTTGCAAATCAGCTTAAACTGATTTAAGTTGCGATCTCTGATTGTTGTTCTCTTTGCAGTCCCTAGCAAGTATTTTGATCACCTCCCTTCAGGCAAGCACTACTGCTTGCACAACCTGTTAATTCAGGAAGCTGGTCCATCTGAAAACAAATCCAACCTGCCTATCCCTGCAAAACCAACACCACTGATCCCCATCCCTGCTCCCCACACTCCCCAAAAACTACACGCTGCAATTTTCCAACCTTCTTCATATGCTGCTTTGAACCAGATCATTACACACCTGCAAAGGACTGGCATTTGATACAAGGCAGCGGGCAAGGCAGGATGGGCAGAACTGCAGCATCTCACACTTGCACCATCCTTTTTTATCTTTTCAAACTTCCTAAACATATATTACATTTTTCTGCAAAAGGACAGATCACATACTAAAAGCCAGTCTTTTTCAAGCATCAGACACATTCAGAATAATCATCCCTTTCTTCCTTAAAACATGAGTTTCACAAGTAGATTAAAGGAAACCACCTACAAGAACTACTATGTCTTATAAAACGTGACAAAAGCAAGCATTCTGTCACAGCCTGAACAGAGTCCAACCTGCTGTTACGAACACTTCAACACATACATAGTAGAAAAGAGGGGGGAGGGAATAGCCATCTAGTCCCCTTGCATCTCCCTCCTGGAAAAAAAGCTCTCATGTACAGAGGATGCATTCTGCGACAGACTGGGATACAGTCTGGCACTCGGTGGCAGCCAGCCTGCCAGAGTAAGCCATCCACTGGAGACCATCCCATATGCATTGTGTAAAACACAACACACTAGCAGCAGTCACAAAGTCAACACTGATTTTGTGGTAACTAGCAGTACTCCAAAAGGTCAGATGATACAGAAAGCAGAACATGCATTCTTACCTATCCGAATTCTTGAGAAGGCAGGCACATGCAGTTTTAGCAAAAGCTCCTGGTGGATGTCACAATCAACTCCTGATGAATCATAGCACAGTGAAACCTAGAAGCAGAAAGACCATGGGCATGAACAAAATCTGAATGGGAAATTAACAAGTGAAATACTTTTCAAAAGGTAAAGGGTATTCTGAAAATTGTGCTTGTAAGAAGCCAGAAGCAACAATGAAGACTTATAAAACTGTGGATCTATTAATTTTTTTGCACCTAACTCACACATCTGAGGGAGCCTACACAGTAAGTTTCTCACTGTAACAATCTCAACGTTTCTTTTATCACCCCTTCTCTGAATCAAGTTATTTTCTTCCAGAACACATTCTGCCAGCCATTTAGAGATTAAACACACATTTGGTAACGCCTGAAAGAAAGGGGACATGTAATAGTGCTGTGGCCCACTTTTTTTCCTCACTGCTCAACATAAAGCCTATCACACATGTCAAACACAAGGGAGAGCAAGAGTGTTTGTCTAAGTCATCAGCTGCAGTCCTCTAAGAAGTCTCCAAGAGCAGCATGAAAAAAATACTTCAAAGCTGGTCCTACCTATCTACCACACCCTGCAATATAGTATCTACTGTTTCAGCATTAGCATTAACATCTGACCTCTGTCTATTGCTACGAAAGGCTTGCATCCCTAGATGATAGGAGTCCTCTAAAATTAGACTGGGCAAACAGATGTAACCATGGAGATTTATGCTGCAGCCCCGAGAGCTCCACAGAGGCACAAGCTGGAGGCAGAGCACATACTGCCAATGAATTTTTGTCCTCCTCTACTCCCACCAAGCTCACGTGTTAGAGGAGATGTACAGTGAATCATATCAAAGAGACAGGTTATAATCTAACTCTAAATAAGGAGACTAAAGAAGAAGACCTAGACTATTTCTTTAACCTGGTTTTCCCCCATCCAGTTCACTGCACAGAGCACTACATGAGCACTTGTGCTGACATGAGGCAGAAAAGGTACAAGATAGGATAAGCAAAGAAGGATGGTTCCTTTCAGCTTCAATGGCAGCATAAACTGCACATAAAACCATGGTACAAGCATTATTTGTAATAATTGTCACTGAAATTTAATAGGATGATAAGTAAATAATTTTAAGTCATGCATTGCTACTCTCCCAACAGTGTTCTTGACAGAGTTGATTAAACTTTGAATACCTGGCAGCAAGAACATTAGCATGAACCAAAAGTCTTTAAGAAATGCCAGACAGTGTTATCAACAGAGTTCAAGAAACTAATTACTGCTATCTTCTTCCAAGAAGTCACAAATACAGATAAGGGTTTTTTTTTTAATGCAAACTAAGTTTAGGCTTATTTACAAAACATTGTGAGAAATTAAGACCTTAGAAAAATGAGAAGCATCACTGAAAGATCAGCAGTACACAAAAAAATAATCATCCAGTACAGCAAAAGCAGTTTCTAAAAGATAGACAGAACTAAACCCATGTTTAAAAAACAGTAACACTCCAGGAAGAACTGCATTTTAACTTTCATACTACCAACAAACAGAGTTTGTCTTTTTCATTAGAATCTCATTCTAATTCTAGGATAGTAAAGTGTGTGTATATGTGTACATATATATATATATATATAAAACTTAATCCAATCAAACAAGTATACGGTCTCAAGTCTGTTTGTAATTGCTACTGATATTTTGGCAAGTCATTTGGGCAGAACGTAAAAAAATAATTTCCATACGTGGTGGCCTTCTGGCCAAGAAAAATTTCCCTTGTTTTTTTTGTAGGGTGAAACTCTTCACCTATTCAAGCATTACTAAGATGCACCACAATTCTAAGCCAGAACTCTCCATTTCCTTTGGTGTTAAATTATAGACTTGCTGTGTAAAGATTACCTTTTTTTTGGTAAAAGATTGCCTGTGAAGCTCAATTGTGATTGGGAAGGCCGCCTACACAGCAGAGAGAGTGAGAAAACATACACTTGTAGAGCTGAAAAAACATCAGTGTAGGCGTATGTAAGGAGAGAGGGAATAAAGAACTTGGTTCTACTGAAAAAGGCTATTTTCTGACATCACCCTTGAGAGAACCAAAATGTGTTACTTGAAGACAATTCAAGAACTGTTTGCTGTGTTCCAGCTATCAATATGCAGTACTAGAAGCGAGATGAGGAATCCTTGCAGATTCATCCCTCTGATCTCAGAATCCTCAGAATCTGCCACCTACCCAAGGAATGCTTCATTTCCCCCACTTCTCTGCTACAAGCTGCAAAAGCTGTTCTCGCAGAACAGCAAGTCACCTGCAGAACAGCAGTTCAAAGCTTTAGAAGCCTTATATAATTAATAACATCAGGAAGTGTTGAAAAAGCCTTTTCAAAAAGGGGAAAGAGTGCTGTCTAGAAACACCAAGAATAATCAGTCTTTAGTCTCAGTGGAATCTAATAAAACTGCTGAAAAAATAACCACAAGAAGTTCAGATGTGTCTTTCTCATAGAGACTTATAAAAAAAATATTTTCGTCCCTACCCTACACAGACTTCAGTCCCTTCATCTCCTAAGAGAAATAAGCAGATCTTTCAGGATGTCCCATTAACAAACCTAGATTTTCAAAAGAAAAAGCACCCGTGGCAAATATCCTTCTCAGTTTACTTTAGGAAGGCATCACCTATATGCATTGTAATTACTAAATAAAGAAGCCTACATAAAGTATTCTCATGCCATCATAAGCCTATAAAAATATTTTTAATAGGTCTGTCTTTCCCTTCACAATAAAAACAAAAGGCTTTCGACGTTTGTGTGTTAGCTGATTATTACCTCAATTACTACCTGGGGGATGAAGACAGCCAGGACAAGTTTCACCAGTGAACTTCAATACACGAGATGATTCACTTCAGGAAAAAGATCCTGCTACTCCCATGGTGTTGGACACCAGCCTGCAGCTACTTTGCAAACAGCAGTCACACAGGACTTCAGCAACTAATTCCCCTAAGCGTTCAAGGCTGGTAATTTCAAAGCCCTGTGCCTAGCAGACGACTGACTTCCTGCATGCACAGAACACTGCCACAACGGAGAACAACCTACAGAGCAGCACTTCTGGGACGCCATCTCCAAACAAAGCTTTCAGAGGACACTAAGAGTCATCTCCAGCCAAACATATGCTGTCATTGAAGATGCTGAATGACAGAAACTGATAAATAACATTACCACAACGTAAAATAGATTTTTACACGACTTTCCAACTATGATTGTTACGCACTAATGGCTCACACACATCAGAAACACAGGCAAGACAGGATTTTTAAAGGCACCAAGCCAGCTGACCTACACAAAACTACATTAAGCAAAAGCAACACATTCAGAAATCACAGCTAAGTTCTTTAAATGACTCATAAAATGCAAGATTGTTGCTCCTGAAGCTCACTAAGGCACAAATACTTCTGGGTCAGAAAGGCAGATAGGGATTAAGTAATAAATGGAATTATAAAAAAAAAAAAAAAAAAAAAAACCAGCAACAGTAGAACCTCCTGAAAAAGGAGGATCTGAAACAATGAATAGGAAATGGCAAAAAATGTAGAAACAAGAAGAGAAATAAGGCAATGTAGAAAAAAGTACAAAAAACAAAGGTCTATAAAAAGCAGTAAGAATTGAAAACCCTTATTCTAGAAAAAAGTGGAGTTGTTTATAATAACATAAGGTGTGTAGAGACTCCTAAATTTTGAAATCATAGCCATTTTGATTTTTGCCTTGGTGAACAGTGAAATACTATTTCTGACATGTTAATAAAAACCTCTCTACACACTAATAAACATATAATTCTAATTAGCCAAAAATGCATGAAAATATTACACAACAAATGGATCACACATAGAATTCGCATCTTGATAAAGCATACCCCTTCATGCTTGGCTTGCCAAGCTAAAGAACATTTGCTTCAAGAGTCCCTGCCAGAATAATCAGATCTCTTGTATTCTCCATAAATTTCACTTTTAGGTAGAATGAAATTTTATTTCTCCTTACTGGGAACAGAACAGCTCAAGGTAGTTTGGAAGGGTGTCTTTTACCTTCAGGCTCTAAGACTTCCAGTCAGACTAAGGCTATCAGGAAAGAAAAAAGCTAGAAGACCACAGAAGGCTGTCAGAGATACTCTGTGGCTGCTGACATCAAAATTCAGAGAGAACATCTACCTCTTGCTTTTCAGACACTGAGACCTTCAGGAATTTCTCAGAGATACACTACTAACAAGGAGGCAAGCTGAACTAGTGAAACCTTTTTACCTTCTCATACCCTTTTGTAAGATAGCTCAGCTTTGGAGGAGTGTCTGGGTTTTCCCGTTTACTTTTCCTTTTATCAAAGGTAAACTGGAAGTCTGATGCAGATTTACAGCCTGATACAAATTCAAATACCTTTGACATCATAATTACACAGTATCAATCAAAATTAGTAACACCGCACTTAATTCATTAACTACTCTGCTGCCCTGTCAACAGGAGTCAATTACTGCAATTCTTAAATTTTTTTCTCAAAAGTGGTAATGGAACAAAATTGTATTTAAATTCATTTGTCAAGAAATGGCTTCTTCTGATATTCACAACATTATTTCAGTGCATAACTTTTCCTGGTTATTCACAACTGCCAAGGCTTAGACATTTCCATGCTGAAGCCAGTTTTTTTAGCCACACTGTGTGACTGTGTAGTGGGTTGACCTTGGCTGGACACCAAGTGCCACCAAGATGTTCTATCACTCCCCTCCCCAGCTGGACAGGGCAGAGAGAATAAGATGAAGAACTACTCGTAGGTTGAGATAATTGAAATAAGGCAATTTACTAAAGCGAAAGTGAAAGCTTGTGCGTGCACAAGTGAACAGGAAAATAATAAGATTTATTCTCTACTTCCCATTAGCAAGCCATGTTCAGCTACTTCCTGAGAAGCAGGGCTTCAGCACACCTAACAGTTTCTCAGCAGGCAAACACTGTAAACAAGGAATGCCCTCCCTTCCTCCTCCTTTCCTTAGCTTTTATATCTCAGCTGACGTCACATGGTATGGAATATCCCTTTGGTGAGCGTGGGTCAGCTGGCCTGGTCGTATCTCCTCCCAGAATCTTGCCCTCGACTGGGAGGAAGGATGTTATAGTGCTGATGCTGCGCCAGCGCTGCCCAGCAGCAGCCAAACACTGGTGTGTTATCAACACCTTTCCACCTACTAATGCAAAGCACAGCACTGCGAGGGCTACTATGGTGGAACGAACTCCCCTCAGCCACACCCAATACAGACTGTAATAGCATACAAATGGCTTTATGTTTACCTTTAATATAACTGCACATTCTATAAGTAAAATACCTATATGAAGAGGATGCTGCTGAGTTGAAAGAGCTTCTCAACTACGAACGAATGCTTTTGCCCAGACCTGAACTAACCGAAGTGAAACACGAAGGAATTTACAGAGCACAACCATAAAAATACAAACTATGGAGTTATTCCTGACAACAGTATGCACTTTAAAGTAAGGGATGCAAATACATCCGTTTGAAATTAAAACCAACAACCAATGCAAACACAGTCCACTTCCCCCCCCCCCCCTTAAATTAAATAATGACCCAACATTTATGCTAGTACTTCCTTTCTAAAAGTTAGGTTTTCTCTTTATAGAAGTTTTCTATTGCTTTTCAGCCTAGCTGTTATAGCTGAGCTGTGAGAAGAGGACAGCATTTTATACCATAGAAGGAGGTACTGCTGCCAAAGGACTAATAATCTGTCTATGGCAAAAAATACTGGAGAAACAAGTAAAAAGCACAGAATTTGCACACTGACAGTCTGAAAGCTCCATTCTGCTCCCCCATCCCTTCCCCCATGTAATTTCAATCCATTTGACTGTTGTTGAAAGAAAGACTAAGCTGGTGTTTTGACTGACTTTGGAATTTTAAACCTGTTTGTCAACAAAAACAGCAGAAGCACCATAGAAAGGATGCTGCTGTTAGGATGTTTTCATAGGCTGAGTTCAAAGGGCTTTGCAGATAAGGTAAATGTCATTAAATCATATGCAAAGAAAGGGAAATCAAGGTAAGAGACAGAAAAGGAGTTGCCAGGGTCATCCAGAAGCCAAGTGTCAGTCCAAGATACTAGTCTTCAAATTTCTAGCACCCATGGCAAAGTACCATAATGACTTCTCTTTATATGAAGGCTTTTTATCAACACTTTGATGAACTGGTAATGCACATAATTTAAGCAACAACACACTAACTAGAAAAACTAGGTGCCCAAAACAAGGTGGCAGAGAACTGCCTAACACTGAACAAAGCAAAAGCCATGAAGCACTGTTACTGAAGAGTGACCGCGCATACCGGTCAGTCAGTGGGTTCCCACTGGCATGTACTACCATCTGTCACCAAACAACACCTGAAATCACGTTTGCCCAAACTTTCACGACATACTGGCATATTGCAGAAGCTCCACTACTTGACCCTTTTGCCACAAAAGGTATTTAAGGCACGAATATCCAAATGGAGATGCTGGTTAACTCCATACGTTCTGCAAGCATCACTTCTATAAGCCCCCAGTCCCACTCACAGCACACCAGAAACATACACCATATATGCGTTACAGAAGGAAGCTTCACAGTAAAAGCTGTATGGATGCTTACTGCCTGTAAAATTCATTAAAAGACTTATTAGCTACATCACTATTCCAGATAATAGGAAAAATTCCACTCTTAAGGAGAATTTATTGTCTTCGAAAGCTTTGAAACAGTGTCAAACAAAATTCTAGTCATCTCCAGGAAGCTTCACACTCCATAAATCATATCTTCTTCTATCCCTAATTCAAAATTCAACTATAATAACAAGACAATTCTTTAACTAGGAAGTTTTTTGCATATGTAACCAAACTGCTGCTCTGCTATGTTACAAGCCTTCCTTCAAGGAAAAAAAAATAATCTACACTGCCTTTGAGATGAAGTTGAACTCATTAATTCCATCCTACTGAAAGAGCCAAAAGTAATTCAAGATATTCCCTCACGCATTTCACAGGAACTGATAATCTGTTATTTTATAAGACACAAGCACCCTATGTCTCCATCCCCATTTGATTCACTTGGTAGACCTGGCCATTTTCTTTAGAGTGGTGGTTTCTCTGCCCATTCCAGGACCTCCATGCTCTTTGCCAGACTAAGATAAAATTTAAAAGGATTCTTTGACTGTCTCCACAGGAAAATTGCAAACTATTTGTACTCTTCTCAGTAGACAGCTCATTTATCCACATTTCAAGATATACTGTTCTATAAACAATATTTCACAGTTGTCCTCTTGGTCACACAACACTTCAGGAAACAAAAACAAGTATTTTTCTGTCTGCATAGACAGTATCAATATAGCTTAGATTAAAAAAAGTTTTGCAATTAATTTACGGAAAACAGGCAGTCTAGCAATTTGACCATGTGTCTACAGCTCTGCATAACTCAAACAAGCAATTTTACTTTTCTGCTTTGCAATTTTCCTATTAATGAAAATAATATTTACTTCACAGGAGGTCAGAACTATTAATTTCCATGAAGAGCTTGAATCCAAACCAGAGGGTGATTTGATAGATTTCTGAGGAGAGACAGTGAAGGAAAAACAAATCAGATTTTATATTCCGTTTCCAATGAGAAAAATATTTGAGTTGCAGCAGAACCAGCTACAGAATATCAGCAAAATTCCGCACCAAAAGAAGAAAATTCAATGCTAATACCATTTCTCTCAAACTACAAACACAGCCCATGAACAGAAGCAGACTCTTCAATGCCAGATTTTTATCTAAACAGACAAGTTTTGGAATTTGCCTTGATTTCAAAGCAGTTTCACTAATAAAAGGAGATGTTACATTCTGAGAACTCAGTGCTCATTTATCTGAGGGAAGAAAGGGAAAAAGAACTGCAGGACACTCTGAACATAATACTTTTAATAAACCCAAACCAAGAGAGAAATATAAGAAAGTACCTCATGAATCCAGCTATTAACACAGCTAACTATCAGAGATCCATGAAAGTTCATTCCCAGCTTCAACTGTTCAACTCAAGGCCAGAAAAATTACCCAGTCCATATCAATGCACTACACTGATACTGACTCTGACACTAGATCCATGTTTGAAAGTGCCACTGTCTGAAGCTAAATGAGTAACTACAAGTCACAAGATTGAACCCAAGTTAGGAGATGCAGATACAAGGAAGTTGGGGGTCTTTTGCTTTTATTTTTGGTGGGGAAGGGGCCTAAAATAGTACACTTGTTTCTCTACAAATGCTGCAGTTAAAACACTTCGTAACTAAAACTCTTGGATAGAGACAAACATACTGCTGAACAACTCACGATTTTACAAGAGGCATACTAGACACCCTTGTTTCTAAAGAAATTCTAGGAAAGAAAATGAAATAAGAAAATTGTTAATAGGGTAAATTAGATTATGAGGAAACAGAACAGCAAGGTTATCCATTCTTAATGAAGTACATGAAACACTTCCACGTTGCCACAAACTGAGATTCTACACTTCAGTCAGTGCTCATTCATGTTGGGGAAAAACAATCTAGAAGTGAAAGAGCAGAAAAGAATGACTTACTACAACGACAACATAGGTTTTGCTAGGGATTTTTTGTTTGTTTAGATGTACAAAACCAAGTTTACTTTTACTTTACAAAATGATAGTCTTTAAGGAAAAGTTCTCCAATGTTATAAACTGCAGACCTCCAGCGCCAGGCCAGTGCTGGAAACTACACGTTACAGAAGCTACAAATATTAAAGAACATAAGACTAAAAAGGATGTGTAGAGAGCATAACATTGGCAATAAGGGTGTCTACCTATGGCTTTTTTCCATGCCACAGAAGCAGGAAGGAGTAGGTGCAAACACCTCTGCCAGCAGCAGCACTCCTCTAGAAGACAGTCACATGGCTTTCACCAGCTCCAATCAGCCACACCAGAAGAACTCGCCTCATCCACCACCCAGAAGCATCCACTATCTACATCCGTTTCTTTATCAAAGGCACTGTATTTGCCAGAGATTTTAATTTTTTAAAGAAAAAAAGAGAACACTCTCTAATCTTATGCCAGACTAAAAATTTCAAATGTAAAAGGAGAATTAGCAATAGAAGCCTAAAACCCATACGTATTGCAAACAAACATCCCTCTTTAAGTCATTTCACAACCCAAACAGCATCTTCTGCTCTAGTCCATTTAAGTCATTGTCCACCACAGTCAAGAATCCACAGCAACGTATCAATTTTTCACCTGCTTCCCTATATCCCTTAGGGCAGAACACGAGCACTCTTCTAAATAAAAGCTTTGACAAGAACCTGTTCCAGTGATTCATCCAAATAAGTATGCCAGCAAAGGTTTGTATTCCACCAGTTGAATGTGAAAATAAGCAGTGGCTATAAATCTCGAGGGGAAAAAACTAACATATTTTTCTTCAGTTTTTCATAAATGTATTTCTCCATTCATATCCAAAAACTGAAAAGATGCACAAGTCAGTGAGCCACAGTAACAGGAGAGTTAGATATCAGCACTATTAGGTAGAAGTTATGTACTTCATGTGACACGTCACATAATATGTAGATACAGGAATGTGTCTTTAGGAAAAAAAAGTCATTCTTACATTAAATAAGAACAAACCTGATGGCAAGTAACCAATGAGATACTGTCCACATCATTCCTATCTTAAAAAGCTTGCCTAAATGCCTGAAGTGAAATTCAACAAGCTTTACTTAAAATTTTTAAATTTCAAGAGAACACACAGACAAAGCTTCAAACTGTTTCACGAAGAGGAAAAAAGACCATGTCAGCTGCATTGTGGTAACTTCAACTACATAACAGCATTTCTTCCCCCTACATCTTTGGAGACTCATTATGAAAATCTATAGTGTTACTATATGATGCCACTGACAGTGTCTGCAGAGAGCCTACGGCAGCCTTATTTTTATCCAGCCTTAACAATATGACAGCATCACTACTACAAATGCACAATGGTTAGCTTCTGGTGGACTTAAGAAAAACATGGAAAAGAAAACATTAGGAATGCATTACATGGAATTCAAACAATCTAGAGCAAGAACATGGAGCACAAGTACAACTTGCAGACATTCTCCTATTAAAAGAAACCTAGACAGACCATAAGTGCCAGCTGATTTCAGAAACATCCTATTAAGGCCATACAGGGCCAGTTGAACCCATTATAAAACACATATGTGCTGCTGCAGGGGAGGCGGGAAGCTCTCTTACCCCTTCTTTGCATGTATTGCCATTCAGCAGGATTGATCTTTTGATTCAGTTCAGCCCACCCCTCCAGGGCCTATACAGGCTTGTGACAGGCTGGTGTGGCTGTACCCCTACACCCTGAACTCTCAAGGCAAAAATCTCTCCATTTTGCTAGGAAAATACAGATCGCATCCAGTACTACTACAACAGTAATTTCCAAGAGAGGGCTGAGCTCTGAGACATCCAAATGAAAAGTCTCATCCTATTGCCTTTACTAGTTACCTCAGACTACTATTCACTGTTTGCGCAAAAAAACCCCAAACCCTGAACTTCAGCTGAAATACCAATTTTATCAGACACAAGCAAG
Organism: Anabacerthia variegaticeps; assembly: GCA_035583185.1. Classification (NCBI taxonomy): domain Eukaryota; kingdom Metazoa; phylum Chordata; class Aves; order Passeriformes; family Furnariidae; genus Anabacerthia; species Anabacerthia variegaticeps. The sequence goes on from JAWWEW010000165.1 coordinate 27,943,515, forward strand.
CTTAAAATCTGTTAATACACTCCAAAGTTAGGTTTGGATGCACTTTTGACTCTTGTTCCAAGGAATTCAGCAGAAACATTTGAATAAAAAACATGGCAGGCGACTGATGTAATGGGGCCTGAAGATAAGCTTCCGCAGCTCTGATGTCAAGACAAATCAAATAAGCCCCGGCTACTGTACTCTCTTAATGGACTGTCTCCTGACCTCATCATTCTCATCAAGCTCATCATTCGTATGCATTGTAGAATATCCTAAACTGGCAGGAACCCACAAGGACCTCTGAAGTTCAACTCCTGGCCCGGCACAGGGCACTCAAAGAATTACACCATGCGCCTGAGAGTATCATACAAACACTTCTTGAACTCTGTCAGGCTTGGTGCTGTGACCACTTCCCCAAGGAGCCTGTTCCAGTGCCCAACCACCTTTTGGTGGTGAAGAACCTTTTCTAATATCCAACCTAAACCTTCCCTGACACAACTTCAGGCCATTCCCTTGGGTCCTGTCAATGGTCACCAGAGAGGAGATCCCTGCCTGCCCCTCCTCTTCCCCTCCTGAGGAAGTTGTAACTGCAATGAGGTCTCCCCTCAGTCTCCTCTTCTCCAGGCTGAACACACCAAGTGCCCTCAGATGCTCCTCATACAACTTCCCCTCAAGGCCCTTCACCACCTTCATTGCCCTCCTTTAGGCCAAAACTGCCCACAATATTCCAGGTGAGGCTGTCCCAGTGCAGAGCAGAGCGGGACAATCCTCTCCCTCGACCGGCTGGCGATGCTTTTCCTGATGCCACCCAGGACAGGGTTGGCCCTCCTGGCTGCCAGGGCACTGCTGACTCATATTCAACCTGCCATTGACCAGGACCCCTCAATCCCTTTCTGCAGCACTGCTCTCCAGTGTCTCGTTCCCCAACCTGTAGGTACATTCTAGGTTGCCCTGGCCCAGATGTAGAAAATGCAGCTGTAGATGCACTTGTCTTTGTTAAACTTCATAGAGTTGGTGATTGCCCACCCCTCCAATTTGTCGTGGTCTCTCTGCAGGGCCTCCCTGCCCTCAAGGGTATCAACAGCTCCTCCCAATTTAATACCCCTGGCAAACTTACTTAGTATGCCTTTGAGTCCTGCATCCAAGTAACGTATGAAGATGTTGAAGAGAAACGGGCCTGAATTGGAGCCCTGTGGAACCCCACTAGTGACTGGTCACCAGACTGATGTAGCTCCATTTACTGTAACTTTTCTTTTTATTGTCACCCACAGTACGGACCAGCTTCAACTCCAGCTGAGCTTTGGCAACGTGAATTTTCTCTCTACAGTGGCAAGGAGCCCTTCTGTATTCATCCCATCTCATGAGACCTTCCTTCCACAGGGCATACACTTTTGGTTTTTTGCCTTAGCTCCAAAAGAAGATCCCTGCTCAGTCAAGATGGCCTTCTGCGTTGTCTAATGACTTCCAACATGAAAAAAACTGCACTACAGAACTAATTTTTAAGAAAAGTCAGAAATTATTATCTGGCAATTACATGCAAGAACAACTTCCAGCCCAGTTTCAAATACTTGGAGAACACAGCATTACTAACATGTTAAAGGGAAAAAAACCCCGTTTGCAATTCAGAAGGAAGAGATCCACCATCCCGTATCTCACTTCACTGTCTGGGTACAGAATAATTAGCAGTTGCAGTTTTGGCTTGATAAACATAAAGGTCTGTTCTTGACAAGGAAATGTTTCCAAACCTAAAGACATGTATTTTTATGCTATTTCAGAGGACACTGCATACTTTGTTAAGATGATAACCTGACAAGACCTTCCCATCATCAGGGTCTCAATCACCAAGCCATGTAAAAGCCAAAGCATTATGAAAACAGCACTCCACTGCCACAGGGAAGACACCACACAGCAAACCCATACACAGCACAGGATTGCAATCACCATGTTCATACAGCACTCTAAAATGCATACATTTTTAACACATTTTTTAAGAATTTTACAAGCATTATCTCCAGATGGATTGGTTGCGCACTGCATACCTAAAATAGCTGGTAAGATACCCAAGAAAAGCTGTCAGTAATTACACAAAGTTTATTCTAAAGGAGAAGGCACTCCTATCAGGCTGTTCACTCACTTCTTCCCTTACAGTGCAACAGGGTCTCAATTTGCAGTCTCAGGTTGCTTTGAAATACAAACACACCTTTATCATAGGTATTGCTCACATCTCCCTGGCCCAAGTAAGGGCCTTTCCTCATATCTAGACTCAACACATGAAAAACACTCCTATCACCAACCTCAGAAGAAAACCCACATGTAACTTGAGTGCACTTCTCCAGATGGGAGTGTTTGCTTTTACCCAAAAGAAAGCTCTTCACGATCCCTGCAGCAGGCTGCAAACATGGTTTCACTGAGGAGAGGAGAGGGAAGGAGTTTCAACACCCCACAAGGCTCCAAAGGAAAACTACCTAGAACTACCTTCATCAAGGCATGCCACCAGGATAGCAAATGCTCACAGACTCACTCTTCTCACTCAAGCATGTCACGTTTTGTGTTGTACAAGTTACAGAAAATACATCTCAGTATGTTGCAAATCAAATCTTAACTATCTCTGCATGGTAATTAGAGGAAAACTATTAGAGCCCATACAAAAGGACCATTTCAGGAAAAAGAAATAGCTCTAAATATAAACATCAGTGGTAAATAAAGAATGTCAATGTGACTAAAAGAAAGTATCCCTTCAAAATAAAGGTAACTCAAAACAACAAAAAACCCCTTCAGATTCATGATTTCACCACCCAACGCAAGTCCTGAAACTCTTCCTCCCTGGGGCAGGCAGGGTGAAGAAACACCAGAGATAACTGGGAGGCCCGTGAGGAAGACCCTACCCTCTAAGCAAAACCAAGGCAAACTCTATTCCAAATCAGTTCACATCAACAGAAAACACTTAGTTTAATGGAATTTGACTGTATGGTAATGAACACAAAATAATTCTGGCTATTAAGAACATATTATAGGAACTCTTCTCTTACAAACTGTCTACCAGCGTGTGTGTCCTATGGTTACACCTAATTTTCCATTAAGCCAAATTCTGATTCACATTCCCTAATTTGCTAACAACTGTACCGACATCTGGAAGGAAAGGGGAAGGAATGGGAGAACAGCAGGATGCCAGACTCATTACTTAACGAAATTACTGGCTAAAGTCTAGTCACTTTATTCAGAATTTTTTTGTGGACTTCAAGAAGTTTATAAATATGTCCTTATATTTGTGAAATACAACCTAAGGATTTCCAACAATTTGCCTTCAACCAGTTGTTAATATTTTGTAAAGCATGCTTATATTCACAGCACTGAAGCACTCCAAAAGGGATTTTTTTTTTTTTGCAGCTGTATTTTTGTTAGGCTCATTTCATAAACCATCTGTTCCTCAGCAGAACACATATATAATGGGATATCTGCCCTAAAACAAGCTCTCAAGTAAAAGGTTCCACCTTCCTCCTCCTTCCTTTCAGGCCTTAGTTGGCAGACGGTCAAGAGGATGTTTATAGTAATAGAGGATGTTTATCAACCAACCTTCATAGGTTAGAGAAGCTGGTGCCTTAATAAAACATTTGACAACGCCTCTTAGCAACCAAAGTACTGAACATGCAAGTCATTCAAATAATTCTATTTTAAAAATACTTGAAAAATACTGATCCTGAACTCACATCTGCAAAGCTGCCTTCTTACACCTATGTGGGTCTAAATCCCCAAAATACAATCTTCTCAACCTCTATCATATTTAAATATTCCTTTAATTCACAGTAAGTCTCAATAACCCTTACAGAGTAAACAGTCTCTAGTGACTCACAGGTTTGTGGATGAAATACTTAGAAGTTCCTGGGTGTCTTCATACTGCAATTTTGATTAAACACCCTCTTGTTTTTACCAAACTTTCACCTTGTGTCTTCAACTTATTAACCAGGTCACAGTGAGGCTAACCACAGAAACACGAAAGCTATGGTAACATACTGGATTTGCACAGATTATGGGAGACATTGTTCAACCTTACTGGCCGGGACTAATCCATATTCAAGGCGTAACTTGCTTACTGCAGTCTTCAAACAGTCCTCCTTATCATCCTTTTGTGAAACAAAAGTTACGCTGCTTCAGAGAGACATAAACAAGGTAGGCAAGCTGAGGTTCAGAGTCACTCCTTGGGTGTCCATGGTCCCTTCAGGGACTCCCCAACACATGCAAGCCACAGCCCAGTACCACATACTGCTCCTGGAAGAAGTGGGAGCTGTAGAGGACAGGAGTCTTGGCTTTTCCCACTCTCTCAGCCCTTTCATGTTGTGTCATCAATAGCCAGCTGATGATGTCGTAAACCAGATCATGAGAATCAGCTCAAATGGAACCTGACATCTTCTCTGGCAGACAGGTTAGTTTTGACATAAGAAGCAATTTCCGGTCAATTTTGCTAAGCGCTTCCCAGGATTCCCAGACTAGCAAGAGGCTATAGAGGAAACTCCAGAGGAGTACAAGACCACAGTTTTCAGCATCAACTGAGTAAATTCAGGCTGGATTAAAACTGGCCAGGGAGCTAGAACATTAATTATCTCCATTTCTGTAAGTCATTTTCCAAAGCTTCTCTTCTTAAGAATCTTTACTATCTCATGCCCAAGGCCACCTAAACCAGAAATTGAGTCTGGGTTTTCATCACACCATCAGGGCCTAATCCAGCACATCCAGCCATTAAACCAGAGTCTAGTAAGACTCCATCTCACACAGAGCAAGAGGACTACAATCCACATGACTCAGTTAAGAGGCGCTGCTAGTTAAAGCTTCACGGGGGGGGGGAGGGGGGGAGACGAGGATAGTATTGGTTATAAATGGTAAATAAACACTTCTCAGATTTGAGACAGTGCAATTGATTTCCATGCCCACTGCCATGTCCTTTTCTTCCGTAGATCCTGATCCTGTAATGTATGAACTAAAACTTCGTATGCAATGAGCTGACCACTCAAAGCGACTGCTCATAAAACTGTCTACTGAAGATTTTCACCTTCAAAAGATGTTACATTGTATTTTAGCTCCTAAAAACACCCCAATATTAATCTATAAAATTTTTTATGCTTTTGTAATAACTATATTAATATACATATAAAAAGAAACTTCTAAATAACTTCTGAGTTTAAAATGCTTCTAAAAGAAAAATACCATATACAGAAAGCTATCAAATAATGATACAGGTGACACATTCAGTAACTTTTAAACTGGACTATAAGTATAGCTGTCACACATGTATAGCACACTAATTGTAAATATCTAATATATGTTGCTCTAGGGAACAAATTCATGTTGATAAAACACAGGAAATCAAAAGCTTATTAAGGATTTTTAATTGTCTGTGACCTAGACACGGATAACTAATATACTGCTCATTAGATAGCATTCTTACTGTCTGAAATATCAGTAATTTCCCTGCAGACCAAAGCAGATCTTATCAAATGACTACCATGCCCTGAAGAGACCATAAATTAGTAATAGTATGCAGTGACTTGACACTGGATGGGGGGAGGAGGAAGGTGGAAAAAGACTACACGTTATGTCAATGAATTGCAACTTGCTTCTGAACAGGATGCTATCACCAGTTTCACCAGCAACAGGCAGATGAAACACATAAATGCCTTGCAGGCTCCCACATGAAGATATACAGCTCCTAAAAGAAAGTTTCCATGCAAGTCACATCAGGTCAACATCCTAGTAATCTAAAAGATATCATTAGTTCTGAAGTGACAGCAACTTACATCTTTTAAAGAGTGACTTGGTTTACAAAGGCAACAGAATTATTCTGTACACTTTAAGACTTCTAAAACAAAGAATTTAGAGCATAGCTACTGCAGCAATACAGATGGCCACCTTAGCAGCAGATGTACTTTATCAGATACAGAAATCTGAAATATGTTCCAGGGATCATACACATACAGACATCTGCACATTCTATACTCTTCTGCCTTCCTAAAGAAAACAAGAGATGAAGAAAGAAAAATCACGTATGCAGAAAACAAAAAGCAGGCTAAAAAGCAATGTTTTCATATTTCAAGGCTGCAGCAACAGAGGACTGAGTTTAACAAGCACTTCAAACATTCTGTGAGGACACCACCTTTTAAACTAGAGGCTGGTCAACAACCAGTTCACCACTCACAAAGCCAAGTTCCTTTCTTTATTTTATTTGCCTCATCCAAAGAAATTATTTAAAAATAAGAGGGCTTTTTTCCCCCCACAGATTTTTTCATATAACCAAATCTACATTACATTGACTTAAATTTACGCACTTACATAGTCTTAGCAGATTTTCTCAAACAAAAATAAAATGCACAATGCTATCTTCCTTTTTTACCTACAGAATAAAACAGAAGCGTTCAGGAGGTGACTGAGTTTTGGAAGGCATTGCAGGACCCTGCTGCAGCTCATTTATAATTTCCTTTAGAAAAGGTGAAAGCAGAGAAATAATTATTTGAATTCTCATGTAATCCAATCAGTTTTACTCAAATATGTGCATTAATACAGGCATTACTGCCAAAGTAGGGAAAAAGGCTAAATATCAGCAAAATGTTAAATCACACAAAATTATTTTAGTACAAGATCGCATCATTCTAGTATTTAATCAGAAATGCACAATCACATCAATTCAAAATGTATCCTCCTGACATACAGATAATATTTCTAACCCCAAACTCCAAACAAAAAGGCATTAGAGTAGCTGGTGATCTTGGTCTTTTCTCCCATGAGCCAAGCAGAAAAACCCTACAACTAAAACAAAATGCTAAATCATAGCAGTAAACATTGGATTTGGTGGACTTTGCAAGCACCATAGGTTGATGTCAAATCTTGAGACATTACAGGAAACGAACATGCAAGGTGTGAATATATTAACGTTCACAGGAGTTGAACAAAGGAAGAAACAAGAATACTATCTCTAATCAAGCAGAGGTAATTGGGGATGCTGGTAAAAAGTGGTCGTTAAAAAGTAAAGTTACAAGCAACGTTATTTATATTAATCAACATAATTAGAATCCCATGTTAACTAGGCATGTCCCCCGCTCTGCCATTTCAGATATCTGCAACAAGGCAAAGAGTGCATTTACCAAAATTATTTCTAGTTGTATAAGACTGATATCCATGACTCTGAAGCTTTACAGCTACTCCACACTGATCTTGCCACTATCCACCAAGCCACTGATATGAATAACCCTCTGTAAGCCAAGCCAGAACTTAAACATGTAACAAAATAAAGAGACAAGAAGTACAAAGAAACAATTCAGCAAACCAAGTTGAAGGCAGAAAATCTTATCCAGTCTCAAGGGGAATGCTGCTGTTTAAAGATCAAGTATTTTTGTACACTGCAATGTTTCTATAAACACCTTTCTTTGAAACAAGTGTCTGATCTTTCTTTCCCTCCAACTCATAACCTGCTACATGCTGTCACCTTAAGAGATACTCAGAGGTCAGAGAAAACAAGCTTGAAAAGAGCAGGTTCAACTGGAGCAAGTCATGAAACAGTACGCTGAGACAACTACTTGCTATGTAAGATTAAAGACAACAAAACCATAGGTTAAGTTCTAGTGATTTTAAGAAAGTGCTCATAAAGAGTACTCCTCAAGAAACAGTAATTACTTTTTTAACAAGTGATCTTTATAAAAGGTATTGTTTCTATGTCTTGTAAGAAAGGGGTAAAAGAAGATTTAAACTTCTGAAACAGGCAAACAACAAGAATTACACAGCATTCATGTGTGAATATAAACTAAATGCTGTTGTAGGTTTTGTGGCTGGAAGAACTGGTCACTCAGCTTATGCCAGATTAAAATTAAATAAGAGCTTCAGGTACAGATAACCTCCCTGCTTTGCAACGCAGGGAGACAGCGCCACAAGGGGCTGGCCAGTTGTTCTTCACAGTCTCAATTAATGTCTCAAAACCAACAGAGCTGCTAACAGTTCTCAAGCTGGCTTCCTGAAACACAACAAAGTCAGGTGATTTTTTACTTCTGAAACTTTAGGTAACAATGCTACTTAACCCCTGACAAACTACTACTTCAAAATACAATAAACCCCAAATTTAAAAAAAGGAACAGCCTTCCCAAAATGTTTGTGAGTAATTTTACTTACAGGAATATTCTTGCTGAACTTAACTGAACTGGTCACAGATTACATGGCCTCACATCGTTACAGCTGGGAACTAACCTTATCCTCATGGAAGATACCTCTTTTTGATAAAAAGAGAAAAAAATTAACTTTGAGTAACTTCTCCATAATGTTGAAACAAATCAGTTGGGGAAAAAGAAAAGAATATCCAAAATGGATATTTTGCAACATCCCATCTGCTTATGCATTAGTCTTGCATAAGTTGACTCATTCATTATAAGCAAATAGTAAAGGTGACCGGGAAATTATCATATTGGAGTTTGAACATGTAAGTATGCACTATGTAAAACACTTCCCAACTCCCTCCCAAAAATTACCTGCAAATCAAGACAATAAGCAAAAATATGTATACCCAACTTGAGAAAAGGCATGAAGTTTTGTTTTGCAAACCTCGTCACAGATGTTGCCCAGACCACCCTAAACACATTCACTCTTTCCTAATACATTGTACTAGCTATTCCCTGCTTTTAATTCTCATTGAGCTTTGCTGTTGACTATTAAGGTAAAATAAAATTTCTGCTACACTATAAAATGGAAAATAGAGATTATTTTTTTTCCTGTTCATTCAAATGAAAGCATCTTTGCTTTGGGTCAGCCTTAATTATAATATATTAGGAATTTGGAACTATTTCCAGATACTCCATTCAGGAAATTCTACCTTTTCTCAAAGAAAAAAAGCTTGCCATTTTATAGCTATAAATCAATCAGATAATTTAGCAAGGTGAGTTTTTCCTCTTTTCTCCAACATTGCTTACATTGTTCTAACACAACAGTATTTAGTTGCACCTGACAAGAAGTGGTATCAGAGGTCTAGCCAAAAGTGTATTGCAAGACAAAGAGTCACATTCAAAAGTTATTTCAGGCAAACAGTGATGTGCAAGGAATAAAAGAAAGGTATTTATCAGCAGCTTCACTGAAATGTTGTCTCTGCATTACCACCATCACAGAATACACAATCACACATTCCCTCAGTGCTAATGAACTCTGTATCATGCATAGAAATATTGCCAGGATGTCCCAATTCTGTATGCAGGCAGAGGTTGCACAAGTTGCCTACAGGAATCTGAATGTTCAGTAGTAGTATTCAAAACTGTTACTCTACTGGAAAACATCTGCAAGGAGATACTTTGAGTATAAAACTAACCTTCTCATTTTTACGCTGTCATCTTAAACCTAGAGCAAGAATAAGAAGTCTCTTCTGACCTGAGGGTGTATTTTCAATATAATCTGCTTTCAAATTTGAAAGTGGAAATGAGAAATACAATACACTAATTTCAGCTACTTCAATTACAGCATTGGTGGAAAGTTCTGTCCCAATCCTAATTTGAAAAAAAACCCGCATTCTAGCCATGGTGCCTGGTTTTCCCTTTGCAAGCATAAGGTTTTTGTAAAAAGAAAATCTTAGTAAGTAAACTGCAAAGAAAAAATTTACAGCATAGTCCAAGGAAAATATCACCTTATCTAAAAATGTTTATAGTAGATCTTTCATGAGAGGCTAAAACCTTCTAACTTGTTTTGCCAATAAAATACAGCTCTTTTGTAGCTGTTAACCAACAAAGAAATAAATATCCACAGTGTGACTCTCAGGGTCTCCTGCGCAGAGCCAAGAGCTGGACCCAACCTCATGGGTCCCTTCCAAGTCAGCATATTCTATGTTTCTATGAACCCTTTGCCCTCCAAATCCCTCCTGGCTGACCTGAGAAACCCTCTAGTTATACCAGGCCAAAAGAGCACTGCTCTTTATAGCTTGAAAGTAACTTTTGCATGCCTCTCAAGTAAGATTAGATTTATCAATAAACAGCCCATTTTCAGTGATGCCATGCTCTACTGATCCCACATGCATGCTCAGACATAAGTACTGGTCCACTAGCGTGGCTAACACAGCCACACCAGGATCACCAGGGCTGCTACTTGCTCTGGTTCATGTATGCACAGCTGCACCTCTCCCTCTTCGCTCCGAGCCCTGTATAAACACGATTCAACTAAATGCCACTGTACTTCATATTTCAAGGTTTGGGTTTGCTCTTTTGTTTTGGGATATTTTTTCCTGATAACTGATTCCAGACTTTCTGTTTGTAGAAGATGACTACAGTTTCCTTTTCAGTCCTGTGATCAAGGCAGTTAAGGGCACAAACAGATGAGCGGGGAGATAATGCTTCCATTCTAAGATAAACTAAAGAAACATCCTGAGTAGGAGTTACAAACCCCAGATACTCCCTAAGCACACACCCTGGGTGCGTCCATCCCATCAATCAGACCTGGCACTCCCTACGGCTGCAGTTCAAGAGAAAAATTGTTGTGGTTGGACAGAAATGAGGAAACAGACTGCCGTGCTCATTTTTTCTCACCTGACCCTTAGAAGATTTTGTAGCAATGATGGAGCTATAGGACATGGCACATGAGCGTTCTGAACTGCACCAGAGGAAGCTCCCTCTGGTATATCCCACATGCGGAACATGCAGGACACACTTAGATATCATATTAATTCTTTTTGTATATTGAGGCCTTTATTTTCCAATAGCCAAAATTTCATTGAAATCATACCCTGTCACTTAGCATGGAACCTGTTTACAGAATGTTTTAGAGTAAACAGATGAGTCAGTGAAATCATCACATTCCTTGATATATTGTGCATTCCAAATTCCCTCCCTGCCCATGAGAAAAAAGCAAACAGGTTAAATAGTTGAATAAATATAACTTTGACCACAAATAAATCCATGTCTAAATATCAAATGCCAGTATTTCACTCTGCTTTTAAAAAGGACCTCTCTCAGAATGGAGATCTAAATACAAACTAAAAGATTACTTCTGTGGTCCTTCTAACATACTTGACATCAAAATACTTGAATCAGTACATACATAAGAATCCTAATGATCAAATTACAAAAACACAGGTAATGGAAATAAGCCAAGAGATTTGGATTGTGAAAACCCAAAAAATGGGCAACTTAGTGCAGAAAGTTTGAGCCCTTCAATTATATTTTTTCCATGCACCATCATACTATTGATGATTTTAGCTCTGGTATCACTTATGATTTTGTCCCTAGTTCTGAGAAATCCTGCTTTTCTCCACAGAGAAATAACCTAAATGTGACCTTATTTTGCTCATAGTCACAATCATATGACCATTCTGTTGTACTATTGTAGATTTTTTACTTTGTATGCATTTCTACATCCCCCTGAAGGAGCCTTACAGAGCAGTCTCCGTTCCCACCTACGCTGCTGCACTGTTGTACTCCTTGTAACAAACAGAATAAGAAAGAACACACACCTGGAGAGAAAAAAAGCATATGCAGCCTGCAGAGGAAACAGCAACAAAACAGACCTTTTAACAAAATGCATGTCAAAATGCTTAGAAATTACAGAACTCCTTTAGAAAAGGAGCTTCAACTAGGCCAGCTTCTAAGGTATAGAGACAAACGGGGTTTGGAGATACTAAAGAAAAGGAGTGGAGTTTCCGTGTTTTGGTCTTGAAGACCTTTAACACCACAGGGCTTTATTTGTTTGAATTGGGTATTTCACAAATATCGTCAGTGAACCAAGAGATCACTGTAGTCCCCCAACCCCAGCACACATCTAAATGTTTGAGGGTTTCAATGGTATTACCAAACTTTAGCCCACAAATAAGTAATCTGCAGACCAAGCATACAGTTCATGCATAACAAAAACAAGCAAAAAAACTTTGAAATGCCAGTGTACACAGTTTCCATGAGAGACAGGCAATGTAACAAGGATATCACAGGGCAGCCCTTCACAGAAGAGAATCTTTTAGAAGAGATCTAAAATTTTGATTTGCAATTGCTCTTATTGGCACTTCAGAACCTGAAGATTTCTCAGTATTTCCTAGAAAGAAATCTTGCCAAAATGGGAAATCCAGCACAACGGCTTTAATTGAAGGTGCATCTTAATTGAAAAACTGACTAGAAGACTCTGGAATTAACACATTTTCTTCAGGGAAAAAAAAAAAATAAAATTGCACATTTCTTTTTCACTGGTGTAACACTAAGACAAAGGACTGCAAGAAGTCTTGACAGTAAAAACCTCGTTGAAAAGAGGAAAGAATCCAGAGCTTTGAGAACTGCCACATTTGGAAAACGGCAGAAAACATCTCTTTGGGGGGCGGAGATAGGGATAAAAATCAAACTGAGGATTTTTTTTTAATGAAAAAAATATATCAATATCTGTATCAAACAGATATTTTTACCTATTACATGCTCAATCAACACTTAAAGATTTAATTACAAGCAAAACCTCTTTAAAAATACTATCTACACCTCTGGCTTCCAAAGATACAAGAATAAAAGAGAATGCAATGCCCACCCACAAACCTATAAAATGGGGATTTTGGAAACTTTTGCAATACTGAGTTAAAGAGTACACTTTAGAGCTTTGCCTCAGTCACCTGTAAAACACAAGCCCCAGAAATTATGTAAAGGTATGATTAAACCTTCTCAGTTATAGACAATGTAACCAAGGTCTGAATCCAGGCTCAGATGGTCACAACTGATCACGCAGAGGATCTACTCTTTCTTATTATTTAAGTTTCAAAGTTGCAGAGCCCTGTATGTTTCCTGGACTACATTTTTTCCCCCACAATATTAGCTAATAGCTCCCTAGAACTATTAACATTAAATTTACTGCTAAATTAAATATTGTTCTTCAGCTTAACAGCTTCCTTACTCTCGGAGTATCTCTAGGCTGTTACCATTGACACAGTCACACTTACACAGCTCTGGAATCTAGGCAGTCTTCACTATTTCCCTCTGTTGCAAAAGGGCAAGGGCTCCAGTTTACACACTAGACATGGCAACATAAACACGAAAATTCAGATGGGACTTTTGGCATTAGGCTAAAGTTAAGAATGGTATTCTGATGGGGCAGTCTTCAACCTGAGCACTGTACAAAATCAAAGAACTGAATGCATGTTGAATAGCAGAACAATTCTGTAATTTATTACAATTCCTTTTTCCTAAGCAACAGACAACCCTTGATGGGCAGGAATATCCACCAGTCTAGTCATTTGATAACAAAGTACAACCCAACACAAGAAGCACAGCCTACCAAAATTGGTCTCAACAGAGCACTTTTCTGGGACACAAGAAAAAGGCCAATCACCAGGACTTCACAGCTAGAGTGCTATGATTTTGAAACACATTCATCGTCTCCAGCAATGCACAAGTGTGCTCTGATTACCAATCCAGAACACAAACTTAGCAACTTAATACTGCTCAAGGGTCCCTTTTATTTCGTAAAGGGGAGTATACTACTACTAAATCAAGACAGAAATAGATTTTCTTTTTCCCTTTTATTACTTTAAATAGTAGGCATTCCTGCCTTCCTGCAACTACTAAATTACCAACTGCTGGGAGCAATCATCCAAGGAGTAGCACAGTATTAGGACAATGACTCTTCCTGGATAAGTATGCTTAGACCAAAGTTGAGGTAACATTTAGTGAATAATTACGCATATGCTTTTTTGACATAAACAGTCTTATTTTGACTAGCTGCTCCATCTCTTTTAATAAGATGAGAGACAAGCACCCAGAAAAGTTTCTAGATGTAGTCAGAAGTATCAGAGTAAAAGGGGAAAAAGGACTAGCAAATTGAGTGACTATGAATAAAATAAAACATGTAGCCTGCATTTTCATATATCATAATAAACATCACATATCTTACCTTACCAAAAGTAAGGAGAATATGAAGTTATAAAGAATAAAATGAGTGGTTCAGGTGAGATTGAAGGAGCACTAAAGCATAAGTGATCCTTAACCATGACAAGTCATTCCACAGGTAACCAAAAGTCAATTACTTATTTCAATTGTCCATCCAGTCTTTTTGTCTGTGCATTGTTTTGTAAATGAAAGCACTTGCTGTGACTTTCATTCCCAGCACTGAGCAAACTAATGAACTCTAAAGTTCAGTCCTTGGCTACCTTCTCCACAACTACAGCAGATCTAAAGGTTTCCCAAACCTGCATCCCAGATAGAGATACCACAAGAGGTCCAGTGCTACTCAGTTCTGACAGACCCCAAGAAACCAGAAGTCTTCATTATTCACAGAAACAAAATTAATTCAGAGCTACCTGCTTCCTGGACTGGACAGGAACTCTGAACACACTGCTAAAAGCCGCCTAGAGAGTCTGTAGAAACTCCACTCCTGTAAACAGTCAATGCCTATCTGGAAAAAGTCCTGAGCAACCCGGATTAATTTCATCCTAGCACTGGATTTACCTGACTTCTAGCGGTCCCTTCAAGCCATCAGTCTTTGAACATCTTAAACATGCTCAATTTCAATTGTTCTAATGACAGAAATATTTTCAACAACCCCAATTTTTTCTTTCTACTAGTCAGACAGTTAGTAAATTCACATTTAACCACACTTAACCCACTTGATGTCTTCTTTCAACACATTTAAAAAATGCTAATTAGACTATATCAACCAAAACTTCCCTAAGGTGGTTTTTACAATCATTAGTTATGATTTTTATCAAAGTAATGGATTTTCCTAGCTTAAACTCAACTGCATTTACTAACAGATACCTTCTTCATTAGACAGCACCAATATACATCAGAAAGACAAGACCAACATTAAACACAATTTAATTAATATGAAATGTTGAACAAGAGATGACAGACAAAAATAAAACCTAGACTTCCTACTTTCAGACTCAAGTAATGTGATTTCTATCATAGCTAATTAGAAAAGCAATCACTCGTAATTAATTTTCAACACATTATTATAATTCTTCTTTACCACTGAAACATTTTGTAACATGAAAAACAGAACAAGACAAAAATAATTTTGGAAACATGACTTATGCACTAAAGTTGTCTGCCAAATAGGTACCTTCAGTGCCAAATCACACTACTATTTCAGGATGCAACTATGAATAAAACTCTCTCGTTGCCTTGAGGTGTCACATTGACTATGACCATACACTTCAGCTTTAAGACAGACAAAATTACATTCAAACTGAAAATTCATAGAAATAGTCCATCCCAGAAGGAAAAGATATTTTGACAGTACTTGCACTTCCCCTTAGATCAAATCAATTCTGTTGCTCTCAAATCTGAAACAGTCTTACTCAGAGAGATGACCATTTTTTCCCTGCTCAGGGAAAACAGTGGAGAAAGCAACATGAAGAAATAGCGTGTCTTTCAATTTGTGTAAGTTTCCTCCAAACAACTGAAATTTTAATAAAACTTTATTACTACTGAGAAGGTCCATGCACTGTTGCCCAAAAACTGTATCATTTTGAGTTTTGCATTTAAAATCAAGCACAAGGGGAGTGGAACTAGATGTTCTTTAAGGTGCCTTCCAAGCCAAAGCATTCTACGATTCTGTGAGAGCTGCTTATAAATCAAGAAAGACCTTTGAAAACTATCACAGTGTTAAAGAAACCTGTACTACAAAACTCATCTCCAGCTAAGTAGAAGAACACTTTACAAAAAGATAGCTAATAGATGTTATTTTTTATTTTACTTCTGACATGTATCAATACTGGTATAGGTATCAATACATTTGTGTGTCATAATCAAGTGCATGTACATATATATCCCCCTCTCACAGAATAAAGAAAAGAATTAATATCCTCCTATTCCCAGAATCAAAGCTTTAACACACTAGAACAGGAAACACATTCCGGGAAGGTTGTGGAAGGCTCTTAGATTAGGCAGAAACATGTTGCCTTCTAAAAAGAAAACAGCTGAAAGTGAAGCCATGTGAGATTTTTAAGAGTATCCATTCTGAGGATCCTAAGAGCACAATTACAGTATCAGGAGCAGCACAGAATTTCCCCTCTATTTCACCCATTAGTGTCCTGTGTGGAATTACTACCTCGCTCCCCTTCCACGGCGTGGCCATTTACGGCCTGAACACTGGGCATGTATGTATTTAACAGGCACTTGTGCTCAAGCATCATGCGGAAAAATGTTTTATATTATGCCTTACAGTATCAAATTACCTCTTTGAGCATCAAATTTGCTTTTAAAAATATATACTGTTATTTTCCAATGCATTAGTGAAACCAATTTCTCTTATTTGAAAAACAAACAAAACAAGTTAGTTTTCCCATGGGTATGAGAGCAATACATTAAATGGCCGTTTCACTCAGCATTTCCACCTCCACCTTGACCATTAAAGCACAGAATAGAAATAACAAGGATGATGTGTTATTTGAGAAGATTCATTTTATGGAGCTTTTGGTTCAATGAGAGATTTCCTTCATGCATTTTACTTTTGAAAATCCACAAAACAGGGCTGAAAAGCCAGTTAATCCTATTCCTTTCAGGTGTCAGTTCAGAAATAGGAGGAAAGACCTGCTTTCAACTTCGAGCAGCTTAGCTTACAGGTCCCTCCCAAGAGAGGCTTGGCTATTACTCAAATCCACCCAGCTGCAATGAAGTGCCCAACTCCCCCTTGATGTGCCCACGAACCCAAGAAATGCATTATACAATCACACTGGCAAACACCAGAAGAAGGATATGTGCATGCATAAGTACAGCACATCACAATTCCCTCTTCTGGTGAGCTACAAAATCTCATATAACAAGTTATGCTGCCTGTCTAAAGGCAGTCTGTCTTCAGCCAGTCAGGTGGTAAATTACCGCTTTGACATGCCATACCATACAGATCTCTACAAAAAATCCCACCACTCTCCAGATGATTTAGACAGCAGAGTGTACAAGGGTTATGTCTGAATAGTCACAGAGCAATTAAGTAATGAGAACATCAAGCTCAGGAACAGCAGCTATCAATTACAGGGTGCAGCATACAAGTGTTCAATTTTTTTGTGAAACAGTACTCAGATTTCTGGAATAAGAGTATCAAAATGTTCCTCAAAGGACATGAAAATTCCCTGTGATTGTGCTTTTTAAAGCATACATAGAAAGAATTAAACACTATTAAATACTCTACTACCATAGTGAATAACAAATTACATCAAAATAGGGCCCACTTTGTACTTGGTGCAGCAAAAACAAAGCTAGTTCCTGAGATAATTACCTAAACTACTTGTCATTCCTGAAAGCATTAGGTAATTAATATTGCAACTCTGCTGTCTCTGCCAGAGAGAAAGATGCCACAGTTAAGGAGGTACAAGTTCATTTTCTATTGTGCAATCCTTCTTTGGATTACTTGTTTCTATCTGATCTGCACAAATACTATAGTTATCATTTAATTATGCAGGACGCAAATCCCCGTGTTTCACTTAGTTTAAGCTGTTGCAATCAGAGCTCAAGAATTCATCATCTCCCTAGTAACACACACCTCATCCAGAAAAGACTCCAGCACAGAAACATAGGCAGGCAAAAGCAATTTTTGGAAGTAACTTAAAAATATCTCACCTACCAGCAGGGAAAATCGGCTCCAAATGACTACATTCACAGACTCAGACTTTTAAGCCCCCTCCAATCCAGCAGTGCTGAAAAGTGCTTTTCACCAGTCCAAGCCAAAATACCGCAGCCATCCTGGCCTGACAATGGTAAAAAACCGAACTAAATCAACTTAGTAACAACACCAGCAGTGGCGTCACCAAGGAAGCTACCTGGGGCTAACCCAAGGCACTGCTGAGAGCTGCCTCACCACACTGTGACCTGGTGGTCCTCAAGCACCACTGCCTGAATGGACCATGCTGCAGGACACTGCCACTGCTGTTCTGGCTGTTAACTATTATTGCAGCGCCAACTCACAGCCCAGTTCCCATACCAGCAGCAGTCATTGACCTCATTTGCCATTTAAGGATGACCCCCTGGATAAATGACCATAAATATGGCTGCTAACATTCAGACAGAACATCTGAGTCCTTAATATCTCTGGACTTCATCTAAAGCTAATTGAGAGGGGGGAGGGAGACAGGACAATCAGTCCAGGGTCACCATGAGATCAAATGCCATACAACTTCCTCATGCTGCCTGAAGGTGAACTTCTTCAAAGCTAATGTTTCCCCAGAATAGGAAAGATGCAGCAGGACAGCAGCACGTTCAGTACATCCAACAGCCCTCAGAAGTGACAGCACCTATTTCTACATGCAAAGTTTGAAAGAACAGGAACAAGAAATACCAAAAAATATCAGATTATTTCTACTTCGTTGCTGGAAAGCCTCACACTAGAGCAGCACAGGCTCTTTCTAAACTCCTTAGCAAGACAGATGTTGCTAAGGGTTTTTTATATGCAAATATTTCACCTTTAATCAGTTATGTCTTCTAATCAAACTCTGTTCTAATACTCAAAAATGGTTTTTTTTTCAAGAAACAAGAAAGGTTCTTTCATCATCCATTCAATTAACAGAACTGTATTTTCTAAGAAACACAAAAGAGGAAAGAGATTATTTCCTTCCCAACAACTGGTATACAATGTCTCAATTTGACTCTACTATTCAAACTGTGTTACCGTTTTTTCCCCCAAAGAGGGTGCAGCAGAGTACCTGTGAGCAAGATATTATGACCACCATTTACAATGTGAAAAAGTAGCTGTCACAACTTTTAATGAATTAGTACTGCAAACACATGAAAAATGTTCTTTCGACTTCCAATACTGTGAGTATTTACAATCCCCTAAAATTATCCCAAGGGCCAAATTACTTTATAAAATTAATTAGTGAAAAATCCCAGTGAACCCATTTTTAAATGCATGCAAAATTATAAAGCATATTTCCTTCATTCTACTTTAAGTAGCAGCTGTCCTATTTATCTTCCAAGCTTTTCACTCCACACTGGGACTGTTTACACACAAACTTTGACAGAAGTGAGAGAATGGATTTTTAAGACTTAAAAGAAATAAAATTTTAGAAGACTATGTGCTTCAACAGTTTAAGATAGGCATCAGAAAATAACATATAAAAAGAGCCATTTACAACTTTGACATTTTGAGCTTATCCCCATAAACACTGTTGGTTAATTCCATTTAACTAGAGAAAGGTCACAGTTTGGGAAAAATAATCCATTAGCCAACACTTAGAAAAAGTGATTCTTTGAACTTTCAAATACTTGTATTTCACCACTACAAAGACTTCCCCCTACCCAATGCCATCTTGCACATAGTACCCTTTATAAGGCACTATGGCCTGGAAAGTAAGACAAAAACCACACCCAGCTGGGAGTCATTTGGCCAAGTGGGAAGCGCTCATAGCACTGGTGAAACTGTAATGGCTGTACTGCTGCAGCACAGTTCTCACATGCCATCTCAGAGCTATGCAAAATACTCCACTGGCCCCAGCAAGATGAAGGTAGGCAGCACTTCCTTAAAGCTATGGCATACTATATATATGTAAAAACTAGCAAGATTTAGCAATATTCAGACATTTGTTAACCTAACAACTGAAGAAAATAAAGATAACACCAGATTCCTGATTTTTAAGCACCTGTCGTGACAGAAAACTGCAGTTCCCTTCTCCCACTGTGTTTCAGCACTTAATTCTACTAATCCCTTCTCAGAGAAGACATTAAAAAAACCAATCTGAAGGAAGTATCAGCAGCTAAACACACACACACACCCCTAAACAGATGAAGTCAGATTAATTCAAGCCACGTTGCCTAACAGTTTGCTATCGCCACAAGCCATAACCTGATAGACAACCTACTTCCCCTCCACACCCCATCTTTTGGGCTGCCTTTGTACTGGCTCAGCTGACCTGCACAGAGTCAAGTGAGACAAAGACTAATATCATGAGAAAGGAGAACATGGGAAAGATGAGATACTGACATAGTAATTATGAAGCAGATTTCTAATTCTGTCATAATGGAGTTTGATACATATAGGTAAAAGATACATATTGGCTTCTCTGCTGTCACCCAACAAACAAACCTGACAGACTCCAAAAAGCACATAAGCCAGAAAGGAAAAGGGAACAGACATACAATGCGCACACATGCCAGGAGTCAACAAAAGCCTTACCAAAAACAAGCAAAGCAGAAACCTAGAACTTTACAAGCCAAACTTCCACAACTGGGTTTCTTTGATAAGCCATCTTTAAAATCAGAAAGTTTCTGACTTACTTTCAGAGGGCACAAACACAGTGTTTTCCAGACTCCAAGTCGCAGGCCTTGGTTCTGATAGTAGCTTCAGCTGACTAGTACTCAGGGCTAGAAGACAATAAAAAGAGATGTGTTTTTTCAAAAGATGACAATATTAATAACACCATTCGACTTCAAAACATAGCAAAAGACTGCAAGAGCAAATAAAAAGAACCAACAAATTTTCCAAATGAGCCCCAAGGAAGTTTCCAACAGTGGAGAGGAAAACAGACTCAAAAATTATATCACTACTACCCATGTTGGTCACAAGAAAGAGCTAATCTTCCTGTGTTAAAATGTAAAAAAATTTACTTCTTTAAACGTCCATTTAGCAGGTTTTGGTAGACATGAATTTTGGCCTATAAAACAACTCAAGTTTACAAGGAAACATGTCTCTCAGTATAATACATTTAAAAAATGTGCCAGCTTTTCATCATTACAGAAGAAGTGTTAAAGCATCTGTCACATTGTACTGCTTTTGTTCCTCAGCCGCACAGCATTGCCCACTACTGCCCAAACTGAAGTCTGTGCCTTCGATCAAGCACCGGCTGCACAGGGTTCATTTTCTCCTACTGCTTTATCAAACATGCTCCTTAGACTGAACTTCATGAAGGGAAAAAAGTCGAACTATTCCAATGCAAATTTTACTGTAGAGTTGCTAGGACTGTGAATAATTTTCATGCGATATTGTATTTTCTGTCCTTCTGCTTAATCTGGACTTACCTATCCAAAAATAACTGCAACTCATTTGTTTTCAGTGTGGGCCACAACTATTTTGGTATGCTAACATCAGTTAGACTTAAGCAATCCTGAGTATTTTAACTGACAAAATTTGAACACTGAAATTACAGCTCTATATCACTATTGACTGGCTAAATAAAGTTAATAATGAAATTTTTTTTGGTGTGTTTTGCAGAAAACGAAAAAAACCATGGAGGCAAGGAAGCCAAGAATTACAATGTAAATGAACAGCTCAATATGGTATTTTAATTTCACATCATTTATTCCTAGCAAGAGTCAGGAAGAAGGCAGAAAGGTAACCTAATGCAACTAAGTGAAAAACCTCCAATCTCTTGGCCAACAGCCTCTGAACTTTGGCACCACTGGCAATTGTACAATGACTTGAAATGTGAGTTGGTAATTGCTGTTGGCCTCTGCATACAACAATTCCAACATATCAGCTAAATCTTTCATCAAGAATTAATATGCCTTTTGTTTTCTGTAATTGTTGTACACATTGTCCTGCAGGGAGTGCTTTGTTGTGAAAATATATAAACTTTCTATAGTAAGGAAATCTTGTTCAGTGGCAGGATTCATACTAAAAGCTTGCTAGCCACCTAGATTCAGATGACAAGTTGTTTTTCTGGCAGAACTCTTGACAAGTTAAGTACTCCATGGTCAAAACCTTGGTAGAGAAGCTGGCTTCCGCCCCCAGCATATTTTTTGCACCTATTGGGTTCCCTTCTCGTTTTTAAATATGAAAAAAAAAAAAATAGAAATAAGAATTATTGAAAAAGAGTTTCACCTAATACTCTAATTTGGGATGGCACATTTGAATCCATTGCATAGCCCTGTGGGATGCAATGGATGGCAGAGCAGCCATTTCTGCTGGCCAGCTTCTGCAGTGCAACATCCTTGGCCCTCCTAAGCAAGTCTTTCCACCACACAAGTTCCCAACCAAATCCTAAATTCATCTGCTACAGCTGCCAGAAACACCTCCTCAAATCAACCTGCTCAGAAAATACTTCTTTGTTGCAAAAAGAGCTGGGTGGAAGCTAACTCAAAACCAGTTTTAAAAAACCTGAAGCCAAGAAGTTACTGTGGTAATATGAAGGTCAAAAAAAAAAAAGGAAGAGAAGAGTCAGTGTCTGAGGTTCAAAAGCCCTCAACTTCAAACTAAGGGGGCCAGAATGTAGCTGTACAGTTGTGTGAAGTTGAGTAACCAGTACTGAAAAGCCTGCAAACATTTTCACCAGTTACTGGTGCCTTAAAAAAAACAGGCAGGGAAGGCAGGGGGGAACCATGATTTTTCACGGATTGAGTTCTTGTGTACCAGCTGCAAATTTGATAAAAACAGAATATGGAAAAAGTTTAAATATTTTCAAAAAGCAAACAAAAACAAACAAACCACAACTAGCCAAAACCAGTTACCCTACATTTTTACTTCCTCCTTGTTTTAAAAGGAGACCTGCTTCTTTCTTGTTTTGTTATTGACCTGAAGAAGATAAAAATTAAGAGCAAACAGCAGAAGAAATAATGTTTAAATACAAAGACAGCATTTGAAAAAGAACAAAGCCTTAAGTTTTCACAATGCTGCAAGAACTACACTGCCAGCCTTTCTCCTCCTCCCTTCTATTATTCAGTGTGATATAATCACAAACTACATACAGTCATTAGTCAAAAGCTTTTCAAAGCTTTTCACAAACATCTAATTAGGTCTTGTAAAAGAAAGAACACTTTTTTTCATCTTTCCAAACGAAGACTTATAGACAGGGACCTGACCCAAGACAATGCCTTGCCTCAACCAGAACCTGTGCATTTATTCTTCACTGCTGTGCTGCCCAGCACTCATCTGTCCTTTCAGGTGTCCCTCTGAGAGCTTTAAAAACACTTATTGTATAAACACACACTTCAAAACTATTTACCATACCAATCTAACTGCAAAGAAATTGTTGTTCAAATAAGCTGGAGGGTTTTCTTTGTATTAGGACCAAAGTGTAGCACACAAAACATTCTAAATACATCTAACAATGCTGCTGAAAACTAGTCTAAATGCCTAAAAACTGGCTAGAAGAAGCTCTTGATCCCAGAAACACACGTTAAAATATGCAGGAACTAAATGTGCCACAAAGGACCTAAGCTTCATTTGAAAAGAAAGTTAAGATTGAAGTCCTTTCCTTTCCTTGAAAGCACACACAATGAAAAGATACCTATCCAACAAACAGACTCCATTTCAGCAATATTCTGATCAATATTTATGGCCTTTAAAAGTCCCCTCCTACCCAAACAAACCACTGTATGAACCATTCTAGTATTGATCAATCAACACTACATAAAATAAGTAACTAGGAATAACTTCTTTGTACACAGTTAAGATGGAGATATTAATATGCCAAACCACTTGCTTACAGCCAAGGATTTGCCCTTACTAAGTTCAGTCTCACTCGTAAGCACAAATAAACACGCCATGCTGGAACACAATCCCAGTCAGCCCATCCTAAACAGCATTCACAAAAACCTTGCAGCTCAAACTAGGAAGATGGGGAGGAGGAACAATTCAGTAGCGGGGTAAGCACAGGGCCGTTTTCAAACACACCCTTGGTCTGCCTCAACACTGTGTTTTTCTGAGAATCTGAGCAGTCATACCGCAATGGCATGAATCAATAGGTGTAGACATCTTTCTCACCCACAAAACAGTATAAAATGAAGAACTTTAGGGTAATGCTAATGAAAGCATCCAACACTTTGAACCACTTCACATCATCCCTTCCACCTGCATAAAACTTTTTCAAGACAGGCAGAAAGCAGTTTTTAACAAAGCGTTGTATAGACAAACTCTCCTTTTCAGTGTTCTAACATCTTTTGTAATTTAAAAACAACCACATTTCCAAAAGTAATTTACCAAATATCAAACTCAAAATTAAAGGCAACACTCTTTTCTTCACAGTGACCTGAGAAAGAAGATGAACAAATAAACACAACTGAAAAAACCCTCCACCTAATAAAATTTATAACATTCTTGACACTATGTTCCAAGCTATTATTAAACAGCTAGCACTGCAGCTGCAGACCAACTGAGAGTTTAGAAATACCTTTTATAATATATCAGAATGCAGTTAAAACAGAAGAGGTGAGAAACCCAAGGAAACAAGAAATGTTTACGAACATGGGCATCTCGGAGCAAGCCTAAGCATCCAATCCCTATGTTACTCCTCCTTATCTGTTCAGAGTCTCACAATACCTGTAGGAAACACAAACATTCAACTAGGAATGAGCTGCTACGCAAAGGCAAACCTCTCACCTCTAGTTCCAAAACAGGCAGTAGCTTTGACAGCAAACTGTTACAAATACTTTAGGAGAGGAAAAAAGTTGCTGGTACAATTCCACACCAATAGGGAGGCCAAATAACTCCACATATAGACTCTGTGTCCCACACCTTTCAAAAGTTACTTCAGTCTCCTTCAACCCATGACAAATTATAGCCCTGGATCCTCCTGAACTGAAAGACAAATGAAAAAAAAGTACATGAATTCCTAATGCAACAGTGCATTCAACAGCAGTGACTGAGCACATTTCCTTGCCTTTTAAAAAAGGATACGAACACATCATATTCAATAATTCAATTATGAGTATCTACACCATCTTCACAGTAGCACTCATGTCCATACCCCGAAAATTTTTTAACATATTCATTTAGATATCAAACCATCTTTTCTATTTCACAACTCAAACTTTTCTATTTCACTATTCAGTAGTAATCAAGAGATTTGGTTATCTAAGGAGCTGAACAAAAAAACTTTAGGAATTTGCTTTAGGAAAAGTAATTTTACAATTTTTTTAAATGAATATGAGCACTAAGGGAGACTAAGTCAAGTTCCACTTGATAATTAACTCATTTCTATGAACATGTGTTGACATTTTTCAGCATATGGCCATTTTTATCCCGAAGCAGAATCTCAAGCTAAATTTCATCTAAGTGACTTAAGCTGTTTCTCAGCACTAATGCTTTTTATTCTTATCTTTACCAGACACAGGACTGCAAGATGTCCTGATAACCACCCACTTCGAATCACGGGATAAAGAAACCAACACAAACCCAGAGATATTTTGCCATTTTTACTTTCCAAGTGAGCATAATTGGTGCCTAAAAGCAGCTCTACTGAATAGGCAAATCACTTTTATTTTTAAGTACAAACAGGAAAAGAGGAAGATGTACCTCCAGTGTAACAAGTTGCACCTCCCAGTCACACAGGCCCCCTTCCCTTAACAATACGTACAAGCTGTCACTTTTTGTCCTCTTTACACCTAACTTTCCACAGCTGATGCGTGCCCATTCTGAACAACACCCCCATCTCTAACATATGTTTCAGAAATATTTGCTAACTTCACTTTTACTTCCAGTTTCAGCCTAGCTCTTGTTTCAAACCATCTGTAATAAGGAACAACCCAGTAACTCACTATCATCAAATCTCCATCACAGGATAAAAAGGCATGAGAATATTAGATGCAATAGCATTCAGAGAACTGATGAGAAAGTATGGCAATCCACAAGCACAAACAACTACAGGACATCCTTTCCATAAGGAAGCCAAGGCACTAACAAGTTAGACAATGCATTTTACAGAAAGCAACAATTAGAGAAGGCACAATACAATAAAATCTTTTATGAAGCATAGCAAGCCAAACAAAATAAACAGGAATCTAAAGAAAATAATGAATTCAAGATGCAGAAAATGATGTTTTTAAAGCAATTACAATTTTGATACCGTTTTTTACAGTACTTGAATACATTCCCTCAAAAATACACTGTAATGAGCTCAAGATAGGAGGTCTCTTTCATGCTGATATGCTGCATCTATCACTAGTCTAAAATTTAGAGGAAAAAGCTTTTTCTTACTTTAATTGAACAGGCCATATCAGCCAATACAGCATTTTCTTATCTTACAAATTTTTCTGTAAAAAAAAAAAACCCACACAAACCTATCATAGTTCTCTGTTTTCTGGAAATAATGGAAAGATACAGAAAGGAAGTTGATGCAACAAAACTGCAGAAAATTGTTCTGATTGTTTTATAAAGGAGAAGAAGAAAGGAAAAGAGCTATTCAGAACTGGAAAACTTTTCTAAAAGTACTTCACAACACAGACATTAATTGGGCTTAATCTCTGTATAGCTAGACTATTTTCTTAGGATGATATGAAAAAGCAAATTTCTGTGACACTATAAACAGTAAAATACTGACATTTCACAACTGCACTGGGACCACCCAGCACTGCACCGATTGGCAAATGATGCTGTGCCTCAGCCACACAACCTCCATTCTCCCTTGTGTCCACACCAGTACGTAGTAAGCAGCAAGCTGGATCACTTCACTGCTCTGGCTAAGAAGCAAAAATAATACAAAAGGTCCAAAAAGGAAAGACCGTGCAGACCCTTGAGCTGAAGTGATTCACTGTCCATATGCCAATCTGTATTGCAGAAAGGTAAGTAGAATGCTTTAGCAGAAGCAAATTATGTAGCAGGAGTGCAATTTTAGCCCTCGTTTAACTTTGGCTGAAACCAAAGCTACACAGGACATTCTCCAAGTATGTACACTGTGGGAGCTGCCTTTTGAACAAGATGCACATTTAAAGAATGTCTGCAATCAGTCAGTTCTGTAACCTACCACAAAGATCAAATCTCATCTTCAGTAAAGGTTTTAAACGTAATTTTAGGACTCTTCGTCAAACTTTAGCTAAATTACTTTTTTTCTCGTGGTTTCAGAAAAATGCATTTCCACCAGGGAAATCAGAATCTGTATTAGACAACTATGTAGTAGGAAATGGGATATTTAATGAAAACATTATATTCTCAGACATTTCAAATCCCACTGCATTCACAAAATAACTTGTATGGTTTGTCCTTCATCCTGTCTTTTCTGATCACAAACTGTAAGTATCTTATCCAACTGCCACAAAACTTCAGGTCAAAGAATACAATTACTTTAATATTATTCCCTGTTGAAGTAGCAAGCCAAACTCTGAACTGTAAAGCATTTAATACCTCTAAAATTCCTCTTAAACACAGTAGCCAAAGAACTTTATAGCACTAGACAATATTCACTTTCAGAACTTCCTGCTTACTTAGAACACTACTGAAATTCTTAATCTTGTTTTCTTTTAGAAAGAAATCACCCATAAATTTAAAAACATTTTGGAAAAGGTATTAAGTGTTCGAATATGAAGAAACATCACACAACTGTTTGTTTTTATTTTTCAGCATTTCTGTACTGAAAGACTAACTTATTTAATTATTTAATTTTTTTTACAATAACAGACTCAATATTGTTGGTTTTCCTTTCACTTTTTGTGGCCTAATCCTGGCATCAAAAAATTTCATCCAAAGGATGGCATTCATGCCGCCAACATGCATACAGTTTTTGGCAGGCTACAAAGAAGGCAGTACTGCTCACAGAGCAGCTCTGTGCTACGTGGAGGCTGATGCCAGTAAAATATTAGCCCAAACTGAAGTCTATTATATAAAATATATGCAAGCATCAGAATCTGTACTATGGAAATTCATGTCTCTTGATGAGTAACAGTCTGTAAAGGCCTTGTAATTAAAATCAAATAAATAAATGGAGCTTTTCTCACCCCACATTTCATTTTTAACTGAATAAAGCCCCACTAAATAATACAGAAAACATGAAAACCACACATGGAGAGCACAAGCAAAGACAGACTGAAGATTCCAATGCAAGATATTTCTCTCTCACATGACTTTAAATAATTACTACTCTCAAAGCTCTTTGTCTGTCCTTTGACATTGGAAACAGATGAGGAATTGTATCTTGAAGAGAAAAATTGGTTCATATAAAGAATAAAAAGAACAGCACCAAAGGCCTGTGAATTAATTTATTATTTAATTATAACTGCATAATAAGCAATAGAAGTTGTTCAGTTTGACTCATCTTTTCCAGAGTAACACACTTAGTAGCAGGGTACAGAAACATTAAACAAAACACAGTAAGAAATGCACCGTTCTCTAGTCCCCGATTCCTCAAAAGCTGAGTCCCTGAAATCTGGCACTTGACACAGCTGCAAGCTTAACTCATAAGCTACTAGATGGCCTTTGCTGCTCAGATTTCCCTGAGCAGATACTATTTTCAGGAA
The DNA here is from genome assembly GCA_035583185.1 of Anabacerthia variegaticeps. Taxonomy (NCBI): domain Eukaryota; kingdom Metazoa; phylum Chordata; class Aves; order Passeriformes; family Furnariidae; genus Anabacerthia; species Anabacerthia variegaticeps. Next base: position 27,971,558 of record JAWWEW010000165.1, read on the forward strand.
CTAATGGACTTGTTTGATGCAAGAGACTCATTAACGAGACATGAGGGTAAATAACCTTTAGAGGTACTGCATGCAGTGACTCTCTTCCAGAGCATGAAGACCATAAGCACTGAAATATGCATACATTTTACACTTCTGTAAAATACATGGCTGTGTGTGTTTATAATAATATACTTGGCAATAAATAATGAAGAAGCTGATCTTAGTGGAATCACATTCAACAAGTTCTCATGTTATTTTACATTCTTTCCCATTCCTATAATTTTTTCTAGAAACTGGGGGAGGGGAGGGGGACCCACAGCACATTCCTCTTTGTTGAATGAACTTTGCTGTTTTACGATAAAATCACAGAATACGCTGAGCTAGAAGGGACCCATCAGGATCACTGAGTTCGACTACTGATTTTTTTATGCACCTATAAGCTAATTTGGGTCTGGATCAAAATATTTAGCTCCAGAAGATCTTCTATCCCTACTCTACACTACAAAGTAAAAAAACATTACCATGCAAAATACTGGACTGTGCGCCCCACAAAGAGAAGGCCGGCAGTTATAACCTAGGACAATAAATAAAAGTGCAAAGCACACATTCATGGTCAACTGTATGACACATAAAACCAGTTTTCTGTTCATTATCCATGTAGAACTCTCCTCAAGTCAAAACTTTCCTGTGTAAATATCTGTATATTTGCATGCAATTACTCAGTGGCAACAAGAAGACGTGAAAGGTTGTAATGCTTTACAAGATCATCTTTATGCTTACGGATTTGTAGTTTTTTTAAAGTGGTGAAAAGCCATTTTTTCAGAAGGCAACAATAAAAGAACATATTTAGCAAAAGATAAATTAAGACATTAACCAGAGCAAATATACAATTGTAAATAAAAATCATTATAACAACTCATTCAACTATTTCCATGCTCAAAAGATATATTTGAAAATTCACCCTGAGAAACAAGGAAAAAAATTTCTGATACTGTTAATTACAATACTTTTAAAGTTTCCAGTAAAAATTCACTGTTCTTGAAACACAAAGTCTGAAAAATGAAGTGAGTCTAAAACTGGACGTCCTGTTGCCAACACTCTACATAATTTACTATGGAGTATAACAAAAATAACAAGAGAAATAACCTTTGGCTCTGTAGAACCATTCTACATTAATTGGTCACGGCAACAAAGTTTTGCTTTTAAACCCATCTGATAGCAAAACCTTTCCAGAAAGTTGAGATTAAAATGCTGCTTTTCTTAAAAGGTTACAAGGCCTTAATACAGTATATAAATGAGACCCTGGAATACAAAAGAGTCCTGTTCCTCATTACCAGGGGATGTGAGGAATCAGGTGTGCTGAGCAGGCTTCAAATTTTTGGATTTTTACAAGTTTGTAATTTTTTCATAAGTGGCCTACTTCACATGTGTTTTAAGAAGAAACACTATTTTCTGTTTTATTAACTTTCCAGTTTCATAATCTTACAATTGATCCCTAAAATTCAATATGTAGTTTCAGAAGATAAAAATCCTTATGCTAAGTCTCTCAGTCTTGCTAGACAACTGCAACTTGCCAAGCGAAGTTCATAAATAGAATCATTCATTAAATACACTGTTCTGTACCAGAGATCCCAGAGATTTAACCCTAATGCTAAACCCCATATGGTGTCAACTGCCATCAAAACATGCCTAGTGAAGCTTGATCTCATACACAATTAAAATGTATATAGATTACATTTATGTGTTTTCTTGAATGTGTTGGATTACCAAAATTAATTTGAAAATATTTTTATTTTCAAATCCATTAACTAATGTCTTCCTCATTCACAAAAGCCTGTTAAATTTTTTTTACCAGCACACTACATTCCAAATGCTAAGAAAAGTCTTCTTGAATGTAGCTTAGAAATTAAAATTTTGTTTTATTATAGACAATTATGCAGAGTATCATGGCATACTAAGATAATACTGCTTCTGTTTTTTTAAAACTCAGATCGCTGTACAAGTGTAGTGGAAATGCGATTACTCACGTCACACTAATTACAACAAAGATAAACTTTAAATTTGTTTGTTTATCTGAAAAAACACTATACAACCAAGGTTTTAATTATTTTTAAAGTAGGTTAGCTATATCACACTTTACTTCCTCTAAATAGCAAAAGTAGCCTTCTCTTTATAAGAGGGGAGGAGGTGCTGGGGTGTGCCTACAGAAATACAGCAAATAGTCATCCACAATAGGAACGTGGCGAAATCCAGCAACTGTATGCAACTCACTAAATTTTGTATTCTCCCAGATTACCCCAAGCCGCTCTGTGCCAAGAAATAATTGCCAACAGGTAATTTGGAGGGACCATTTTGCCTCCCAGTAACTTCTTGGCTGAAGCAGCAAGTTCACAGATTACTTTGTCTCTTACAGTAGTTAACTTACAAATTATTTTCAGTTCCTTATAGTCAGTTTGCAGTTTCTGGTTGGCCTTTCACACATCACGTCCCTATTCAAAAGTCACGATAACTATTAGCACCAGCAGACTAAGTCAGTGGCAAAGAATATTTTTTAAGAATCTTATAAGCATCGATTTCAAAATATAAAGTAGATATAAGAGAGATACCATTTAATTATGGAAATTTACATGTGCAAGTTTTTTCTGTGGGTTTTTTCCTGCTACTTTCATTTACTTGCAGCCTATCTCATCTATGAAAGCTCAGGAGATTACAAGAACTACTGTTCCATTGGAGCAGAGTCCCAGGACCCAGCTAGGTATGGAATATCAAAAGTAGTAGAGGACAAGCAGTAATCAAAGCATACAGCAGCTGAACTGAAGGCAATCAACTGCAAAGAAAAACACTTCCAGTTAGTTTCCTGTCTTCTTCAGGCTTTAAACAGAACCACACTGGGTTGGCACATTTTCATGGAAAATACCATTTTGTTTTCTAGTACTTGAGCTGCCAGCAAAAAAAGTTTGATCTTTTAAAGCAGCAAAGAACTTAAAAAATTAAACTGTGTGCTTGCTGACTACCTGCAACAATGATCTGGGATACAGGCATTAATTTCAAGGGAGCAGGACTAGTAAAAAAATAGCACAGGAACCTACAGAACAACAGAAATATTGTATTACAGAGATCTCTTCATTTCTGAGAAATAATTGTGTGGGGGAGCATAATCTTCAGAGAACACTACTTATGTAGTTTTCTCCAACAGGTGCTACTTTTCAACAATAAAACCATCTAGAAACAAAACACTACATGCTTTGGTAGAAAGCAACATAGCCACTAATCACAAAAAACATTCTTTGAGTAGTACTGTAAGAACAGGCCAGAAAAGAGGATTTTCTCTTTGTGGATATCAACATGAAACTTTGAAGGATTTACTTGGTTTATCTCTTAGTCATGTAACTTTTTTCTGCAATACAAAAAAATAGACTTATCTCAGAAGGATCACAGAGCACCACTGTGTATTTGCAATTAATTTTCAAAAGCAAAATGAACTTACATAAATATTATAATCCATTAAATACTAATTGCATTAGGATCATGTGATTTTTCTGAATATCATTCTAGAATTAACACAGATCACTTGAGACACTATCAGAAACAACTTTGTTCATGTAATACTTCACAAGTATTATATTTGGCATTTTGAAAGCTCAAAGCCCAGAGATTTATTCTTTTATACGTTATTTAGAAGTCTCAGAGAAATACTTCTAAAGGCAAACAGTCTAGAATTATTCTGACCATCTTCCCCTTACCATCTGAAATGTAACATGGTGCCTTTCAGATATCCTCAAAATCTAGTGCAAATTATTATTTCACATTACTATACTGGCTCTCAAATCCTGCCTCCCTACATAGTACAAACCTTCACTGTCAGCCAGCCACTGGAATACTGACAGGTCTAAAACACCTGGCTATCTGCAGCATAGCAATTTACCCAGCCAGGGAGGGGGCCAGGAGCAAGGGTCACACAAGGTGGCACCCTGGGAGACTTCCCCTCCACCTGAGAGCAGGAACAGGCACAAAGGGCTGGCCCAGATCTATCGCAGTACTATGTACACAGTTAAACTTAATTGAAGTCACACATTTTATTCATCAGTATCAAGTATTCAAACAAAGAACCTGTTAAGTAAAGCTGCGATTTACAGTCCTTGTTTCTTTAAAAGACTTCATTAAATCAGCTTCTTACTACGCAGCAACAATGAGTAACTGTTTACAAATCAAAAATGCACCTTCTTAAGCATAGCAAACAAGTCAGGGTGTGGTTGCCTGGCAATTGGCAGGGAACACGTGTCTTTCAAATATTTCCAGTTCTTCCGTACAGCAACCTGGGTTTAAGGCAGCATAATGAAACAGGTTAAAACGCATTCAGAGTTATCTCATACCACAACTACAAGGTGTGCCTTTTGGCTCTGCTCAAGATACTCTTTACTATTCATCTTACTTCGCTTGCCTGTTCAAAGAAAAGCATTATAATTTATGTGCAATAAGGTATGTAGTAAAGCACCCTGATTTCCATAAGGAGAAATCTAACCATTTAGGATTTGCTAAAGGAGACTATAACCACACAAAACCTATTTGATGTAATACATCTGAAAAGTTCAGGAACATACATGGAAGTTTAGGATCTCTCATTGAAGGGTCTTAAAGAAACCAAACTCTCATACGATAAGAGCAACAAATTACCTAGAAATTACAACTATTCAACAAATAAGAAGTGGGAGATAAGCAGAAGCAATAAACTTTTTTTTAAATGGTGACCCAGTAATGAATAAAAAAAGGGAAGACGATGATGCACTGATAACCTTCAAGGATCTACACTTTGACCTACGTTTCTAACTATGGTGTAAACTGACAGCTGTAGAAACTTCTGTAAATTTTGTAAAGTTTGAGATTCGGTGAGAATCTTGTCTGGAAGTCACTGTGGAAGGTTTGCAGAGCAAAGATGAGATGAAATCCATTGTCAATAAATGACACGGAAGGGTAAAGTAACTTCAAGTGAATCTATGTATCAGCAAGCTTCACATTTGTTATTAACCCTTCAGAAAACGACTTGAAGGCACCAGGAATAAGTCACTGAAATTATCAGCTTTACAGCACCAAAAGGCAAGTGAAAACTATTTGCATATTTTAAAGGGAAAATAAAACAGAAATCATGGCCACATACAATCCACCAATTTTCTCTTGACCACTGTTTGTCACTTGCATTGTTCAAAAAGATAGAAGGACTAGAGAAAAAGTTACAGAGAAACAGCACGGCATCCATACAAACAAAAATTATGGATAATTATGGCCTTGGAGGGATTAAAAAAAGGCACAGCTAAAATCAGGAACACAAGCAAGAAAGAGTTATCCATTATATACAAGGATTGGTGAAATCTCCGTAAGGTAACCAGAGTTTAACAAGGAATTTAAAAGCAATTTGCTTCCCTGCAACATATAATCGCAATCACAGGACAACATCAAGGTCAGAATTCCAGTTTGATTCAAGAAGCGAATCCACTGAAGGGCACTTTTAAATATAACACCCTAAATCCATCATCTCCAATGCTGGCAAGTCCTTAAGCTAGTAAAATACTGAAAAAACCTGCCTGTAGTACCTTGCATATGCCTTGTAATAACTTCTTTTACATTTTCATCTCATATTAAAAAAAAAAAAAAAAGGGCACATTTAGGTACACTTTTAGCAGAGCTTAGGTTTAGCAGGCTTGGATTCAACAGTCCTCAGAACTGATACATGTAAAACAGTAGCGATTAACATGTATCCATGTCACTCCCAAATTAACAAAGGAATTGTTCTCTCATTTTTCAGTACATATTACATGCGTTTCCTGAGCGCGACCAAATTTTCTCTTATCAAACCAAAGTTTTCTAGACATCACTTGGAGTAGGGGAGAGGGTGGAATGTCACAAGGGTCACAAGTGAAGTCACCTGAAACTACAGACTAGCAAAGTTGAACAACTTGCTTTGTTAAGGAGCTCCTATAAAATCTGAAACAAACCCCACACATTCCTGTATCATGAGAAGATTTAAATTAGGCTGAAATATACACATAATGAAGAAAAATTAAAAAAAAAAAAAAAGAAGTTTTTAAAATAAAGCCTAAGATATTGACAGAAAGTTAAACTCTTTTTCATGCACTAAATTTTCAACTGCTCAAGGCTTGTAGTCAGTCCTTAAAAGCATCTCGTATTTGTAAAGCACATAATTTAAGATTATGCAATTGCATTATGGCAGTCCCAAAATATTATGTGCTGAAAGCACCAAAGCGTTTACAGACAATGCTTGCCAAACAGTCATTCCATCAAAACCACGACTCAACCACTACTTGAACTAAACTTGTTTGAACCAGACTGAAATATAGATGTAAACTATGTTCATACGAATTGCAAAACAAATGCCAGGAAAACAAAAATAACACACCTGTTGGAATGCGTTCACAGAAGCAATCTGCCACGCACAGAGCTGGCAGTAATACCCTGTAATATAGATTTGAAAGAGGAGAGAAAAAAACAAAGCAAGTTTCATAAGACGAACACACAGAAAATTCATAAATACCTCAGATCACTGACATTGTTTAGGTGGGAACTGCACTGAGCAACAAAAGGAGTGACTCTCCCAAAACCGAAGGAAAAAACAAAGAAAAAAGAGAACCAAGGGATCTGCCATCCACAGACTCCAACTACAGCTTAAAACATAACTAGATTCTTCTCATCCAACAGCTGCGTATTGTGTAAAGAAAGACACTTTGTCTCATCTCAGTTTCCAGTGTCCAAAACAACCCACAACAGTCTCAATTAATATCCTCATTACAGAAGGGTATAAAACCAAGAGTTATAGAAGAATTGTTGTGACGGTGAATCCTCTCAGAATGAGACAGCAGCAGCACTATACCCACAAAGTTGCACTTGTTACAACCTATGTTGCTCTTGATTTACAGACAAATACTTTTTTTAAAGAGCTGGTATAACTTTGACTAGCTTTGCTGGCCTTTGGAGAAGGCAACATATAAACACCCAGAAACACCTAAAGTTACCACACTACTTTTAGGATGTGGTTTGATGAGCAAATCTTTAGGTGCAGCTTCTTGCCTCTCTACTGCCTTCGCAATTGTGCAAGTCCGTATGAGGTGGATGAGAATTGAGACAGCAAAATGACTCAATGACTTGGGCAGCACTGAAGTATCTGGGAGGGGGGCCCAAAAGCAAAATCTAACAGTAAAAGAAGCCAGTCATAAAGCAGTTCCAGGTGTAGATCTGACACATAAGGTACCCCAGTCCATCATTAAGTATATTATGTTAAATTACAAGTCCCTTTCCTAGGCTGTGAAACAGTTTCAAGAGACATCTCTCAATGTCAGAACTGCAAAGGAAAGTGAGTGATATCCTGACACCTAAAACCTATGCTTAACCACATTTCAGTCTTCAGTGCTTGTATAAGCTTAGAGCTTTCAATCTGGGGAAAACAAAAAAAAACCCAACACAAAAAAAACAAAACCCCCAAAACAAAAAAGCAAAAGCCCCATCCGCACTATATTCTGTCTTAACAACACATTGCTCCTAAAATGGCTCACTAAAATTCAGAAAAAGAGGGTCATTTGGCATACATTAACTCTGTACAGTTTAACTTAGGTGGGAGTTACGTAAGAAGCTCTGAAAATTCACAAAACAGACTTCTATCAAAACCAGTCCAAACCGCAAATAAAGACAAAGTATAAACCATTTTAGGGAAGAATAACCAAACTCATTACACTGAAGAGCCTTCCTAAGTACTCCTCAAAAGCAGGCACAAAGGAAAAAAATAAGTTAACATTTTCAAGTTTTCTCATCTTCAAGGAGCAAACAGTACCTAAACTATTGTCAGCTTTTCTGTTACACCACAGTATGTTTGAACCATCTTGACTCTTTCCTCAGCTGTCCTTGTTTCAGAAAATATGAAAAAAAAAAAAAATTTATCTCCACACAGGCAAATTACTTTCCCTTGCTCCATCATGTCAAGCACAGAAACTCTTCATATTTAAAAAGAAAAATTGAGTCAAATCCATGTCAGCATTGCATTGCAGAAATTACATTTTCTTTGGTAGAAATAAAAGAGCTTCACAGTGTAAAACCACTGTACTAAGTCAATTTTCCACAGGATGATTCTTCCTGTCCATCAAAACCCTTCTAAATTCCAACAACACATTTTTTAAAAAGTCATTCTACTTCTGAGTCCATTAACAAGAAGAACAAAAGGTCAGAAACTGTTACAAATGAATAGTCTATAGCTATGCAGATAAAGGAGTCAAGAGAAATTAACACAGAAAAATCCAGATACCATTTAACAATACACTGTGGAATAGACCTTCAAAAGAAACAGAAGGTTTTGTTCTCAGCCCACTTCTGTTCAATCCTCTTCATAATGCAAGCTTTCTACTCCACGCCAAAAAATTATCAGGCAAAACTTGAGTATCTGACAAGAAAAAAAACTTTTCAAACTCAAAGTAAATGCATTTTAGGATATTTCAGAATCACTGAGAATTACATTCTGAGTTGGAAAGGACAAAGAAGGATCAAGTCCAATCCTAATTAATGGACCATACAGGAATCAAACCCACCTTGGTTTTATTAACCTTGGTGTTATTAGTACTTTGATCTAACCCACTTCAAATCCAAAGCAACTCCCAGAAGTTATTTCCAAGTAACAGGCATGACCTTGATATAATAAACCTCATTTAAAAAAAAAAAAATGTTCTGCTTCCTCCAAGCTTCACAGCCAACATGGCATATCATTTTTTTCTTACATTTCAAGAGAGACACCAAAAAAATTCACCTCCTCAGCAAACTTAAGTGTTCTGCCATCATATATCTGTACTGTGGAAAGCACTTGTGTCTGCCACTACCATTTTCCAGGGGTAGCTATTCTGAATGATGACATTTTGCCTTATGCTGAAACTGAATTTGACTGCTGTCCTTATCGTTCATAACCTCCGTTTGTTCTTTTAACTTATACAGCAATAAGTGCCATGTTTTATATTACAGTAGGCAGATACCCACAAAAGTAAGGTTTATGCAAGATGAATTCTTACGCTGTTCATCAACTCCTTTAGACAGTTGTAGGCTCATAAAAATCTTCATATTGTCATTCCTGTCAGAATTAACATCTGGTCAAGTCCAAAGAATAGCTGTCATCAAAAATATATCAAACACTGGAGATTTGATTTAACGGCAACAGCATCATGATAAAGAGATACACAACAACAAAAAAAAAAAAATCCCTTTTTCCTCCAAAAGAAGTATTTTAAACCTGTTCTCTTTTGTAAAAACCTTTCCAAGCAAAATTTTAGTCACAATCACAACCATATAAGCAATTCACAGAGTGAACTGATAAACTGAGTAAGACTAAATGGCAAGTTCAATTATGAATGCACCATATGCCTCAATAATCCTTTAGGTATACAAAAGGAATCAATTTGTGCAATTTGTTCAAACACAAAAAGCCCTTTTGGCAAGATCATCCTTCAGCTGAACCATCAGTTTGAACACTTGCCTGCTGAAAACATCGCCGGTTCACTTGACACAGTAATAACAGTAACTTAAATAGCACAAGAGCTAACATGGCTCTGAATCACTTGGTTCTGCTAAAGGAACACATACATTAGAATGGCAGGGGAATTTGCCAAATCTCTATGTTTATTAGCAGAAATCAGCAGTGCGTTTTTGTTTGGTGCTGACTTTTACTCCCTAATTAACCTTCCTCTGATACTTAAGGTGACCGTCACCAAAGTCTCTCAGCAGTGTACAGCAGTAGCCTTAGATGGACAGACCTACTTCAAGTGCTGTAACTCCATTTACTTCTTACTTTACACATGGACAGAACAGTAAAACAGTAAATTCTAAAAATGAAAAGATTATGTCTCAGTAAATATACAGTCAAGAAGCTTCTTACATACAACTTCACTGCAAGCCATTATTATCATAATAAAGTACAAAACTGAAAAAATTACTAGTGTTTTTTATTAGCCTCAATTTAAGAATACGTAAATCTGACTATACCTCAACCCAAATAAAACCTGGTAAAAGTTCAACAGCAGCACACTCCTGCCCATTTTCTCTCCTCTTCCAGTGGTCGTTAGCCAATTGTTCAGCTAATTACTGTTTGATCTACTGCTTAGTGTGGGTGCACTTATGAGAAGCGAAGTTTAGATTTCAAAAACAGTCTCCATTTTATCTACTAAAACACATGAAAATGAAGACTAATCATGCTACTACTCCATATCATTTATTCTCCCACCAGTGAAAAGGGAAGGAAAAGACTTCTCAAAAAGATGAAACTCCTTAACTGAAGCAATTCTTTTCAAATGCATCATCTGAGAAAAACAAGAAAAGAAAAAAAATCAGCAATGCTGACTATCTGCCCTCTGAGCATTAAGCTGCCTTTGCAGGTAAATACTACTGCCCCACCAGTGTCTCCGCTCCTCAGTGCTACAGAAATTCTTCTATTTGCTCAAGCAAATTTAGATCAGTCACAAACAACTAAGAATACAAGATTATAAGCAAGTGTAAGAAACTTTAAGCAAAGGCATCCCTTACAGTTTTGTGCATAATGCAGAGGGAAGGCGTTCAGTTCAACCCAGGCCGGTGCACTACTTGTTGTGAAAGGTGTATCACTACCTGGGCACTCGGTGGTAGAGCACTGCACACACTGTCACCGCAAGAACACTGAACCTTCTACAAGCACGTGGAGCATGGGAAGAGCAGCACTACCACTCTGTATGACTGCCAAGATAGGAAAGACATTTTACTAGGCATTTCTCCTTTCTTCCTGTCAGCTTTTTGGGAGAGGGTGATGTTTTGCAAGGCTTTTTTTAAAGACATGGAAATCAAAAACCAAAACGTATTTACATGTGCGAGATTATTTCTTTGAATTCACCAGTTGGGAAGACAAGGACTAAAGAACAACAGGACTGCATTTGCCTTGGCTGCAACTGCTTTAAAGCAGGTCTAGTTTCCATAATTAAAGGCGCATTTGGCATATACTGAAAGCCAAGTACAGATAGCAAGGTCTACATATTCAACCTTCTCAGTAAAAGCAAAAATGAGCCAACTCAACTCACATATTGCAGTCAAGACATAACCTAAATGTTTATCTGGTGTAGACAACTGTCCTAGAAGAAAACGATGACAGAAAGTAGTTTCAGAATAATTGCCACACGTAGAAAAACCACCTTCTCCAATTAAAGACTGGCTTAGGCTACAAGTCATAACTATTTCCAGCCATTTTAATATTTTACTATTTAAAGGCTAAGTTTTTAATAGAAAATATGCTTAATAAAGTACTTAATGGCAAGGAAAGAAAAATTGATTCACATTTAGTACACTGCAATTTTCCTCAGCTTGTCCATCCTAAAGCAGTTCCACAGTTCTCACAAAGGAAACTCAAGTCTGAAGTAACAACAGCTTTATCTCCATTCCTCTTATTTTCATTCCTAAGTCCTCAGTATTTATATTTCAAGATTTGCATTCCCAGGACACCAGACAGACCTTCAGCCAGAAACAATAACATCTCTACAGCTTCCCATATATGAGCCACCCCTATTATACCCAAGTTAAATACAGCCTTGCTTTCTCCTGAAATGTTCATGAATTACATGTATAAACCAAAACATAAGTGGCTACAAGTTCAGTGAGGTTTAGCTGACCTACACGTACTACAAATTTTATTTCAACAGTAAGGCTGAAAATGTTTATAACCATGAACACTGTGGATGCTTTAAAAGTTGTTTTACACAGAACAAATTGTAGTTTAGAAAGCCTGCACCTGTGACTACAGAAAGCAAGTTGCAGGTGCATTACAAAGCAAATTCATCCTGTACAAGTGATAAAAACAAAAACTGAACCTTCCTCACAGCAATAAAATTCTAAGAGGTAGAAAACTCAAGTTAGATGAATCTCCCTCCATGTGACAACTCACATAATTACATGGCAGATTAAATTAATCATTTAAATAATCCAAGACGCAGGAAGCCATTCAAATAGGCACTGTTTACATTTTTATCTCATCTGTGTCCACTGATCAAATTAACTGAAAAAAGTAACATTGCCAAGATAGCAAGAGTGGCTCAATTAGACATAATTATGCCTGATAAATCTTTTCCCATGAGGTGTAAGGCAAGACAGCTGTGACAAGCATAGGCTGAAAGCTGATTTGTCCTTATATCCTGAAACACTACACAGTATCTCATAAATGAAGCAAGTGAACCAACTTGCCAACAGCCCATGGCACAAGAACTGCAGTTGCCAAAACAACAACGTTGTGCAAGTGCCAGCAAGTTTCAGCTAAAGTTAGTCTTTGGGAAAAGTCAAAGTTATATGACTAAAAACGTTACCACAGGACAGGTCTGAACCTAAGACAAACGTCCAATTTCTGGATGACCAGGACTCCTCACCAAGACAGATCTATTGCAGCTCACTTCTGCTCTGGCAACACCACGCACCCTGTTAGATGTCACAAGCAATGTGGTAAAAAATACGAGTACCAAGGGCAAAGTGTCTTTTCGCACTGGTTCATGTGAAAGACTGATTCGCATCAGACAAAAATATCTTTACTGTCTCTTCTCTGTTCCCTGCCACTACTTCATTTCCCTACTCAGTGTTTCTGAAAAAACCCACTCTCATATTTCTCCCATATGCATTTTTTCTGGCATGACTTTCACTGACTTTGACTATGACATATTGGAATATGGTGCAAAGTGCATCCCGGCGTGCAGATCAAACAAACAGTAATTTATAAATTGAAAGCTAACACCAAGAATAAAGAAGGGAGAAAACTACTTTTCCACTCAAAGTCAAACAACTACAACAGTTTGCTTGATAGCTGGCTTGAAGAAATGCAACATAAACATAACACGCGACAGGATAATAAAATAGTGACTACTACCAATTCAATATAGACAGAAAAAAACTTCAAAGAGCAGAGAAATATATTGATTAAATCTGCAGCTGTGTGAAACAAGTTTGACTATAAATTAGAAAGTCTATTTCAAGTTAAATGATGCAAATAACCCTTTCTGGAAACAGTGATACAGTAAAAAATTATTCCTCATGCATCTAGGAATAAAAATAGACATTTCTGAAAATGCAAAATCTCAAGCTCTAGGCAAGATTAAGTTAAAAATATCTGCCTTGAAGTGCTTGTTGGTGCTCTGTCTAAACCCAGTAAGTGACACTGACTTGTACTCAGCATTCATGAGATCTCAGCCAAATGACCATGCCCTGTTTCAGACCGCTCAGTATGAGAAAGATGGACTACAGCTAATCAGAGAGACCATCAAGCAGCTCGGGGGCTGAAGTACGCGAAGCAGGACAGGCTCAGACTCCTGGGTATGTTACCCTGGGGAAGACTCAGAGGATCATCCTGCTTTCTACACCTAGCTAAAGGGAGATAATAGCAAAGACTAAACTCACTATCATTGTGAGTTTACACCAGAATTGACAGTGTTCAAGCTTTTAGGAGGGCAGGTTGCAGCAGATAACCTCCAGAGGCCTCTTTCAGCCTAAATAAATCTACAACTCTGAGACTACCCATGGAAGTTTTCATCCCAATTTTGGATGCTGTTCTCTGATTACACGAGTTATTGAATTACTACAGCAGAATGGGGGAGAGATAAGTACCAAAAATAAGCTTCATGTGGAATGCGTGAGGTTTCCAAAACCACCTGCACAGCAACGTATTTGATACAAAACAACAATCACCTAAAAATAAGCAGTAAGTTTTGCTGTAATTCCAAGCTGTGCTTTTAGCAATGGTTGTAAGTGTGGCAAATAAATTAACAGCAAGCCACAGAAAATAGCAGTTTATTTGAAGTATAGTCCAAACTACAGTACCAAGGTTTTCTGTAGGTACAAAAATGAAGCAGTAAACTGTTTTCTATGCATTTTTCCCCATTTTCATGTAAAAATCTCTTCACCATGTGCTTTTGGACACCATAGATTCAGACACATACTGTAGCACCCATGACACTACTTATGAACCCTATTTTAAAAAATACACTTAGTCACAAGCCTAGAAGAGTATGTTTTCCCCTTTTCCAAAGAAAGGTCAAAAGACTTTAAAAGAGCCCAATTCATATCTTGAAACATAAATAGCTCATAATGGAATCAGATCAAACACTGAGAACTGGGAATATGTAAATGTCTTCAGAAGGAGATTCAATTTCCAAGCAATGTCTAATAAGACAGAACCAAATAGAACATTTATGATCCCATTAAAATCTTTTCCTCTAATGGCCCCTTTCCTCTTTTTTTTTTTTAACATTCTCCAGATAAAAAGATTTGTGGTTTCATATCTGTCAAAAAGATTAAAGAGAATTCAAGAAAGAATTTGCTTCACGAAAACCGAATTATTTTTCTCCCTTTTATAAAACTAGAAGTAGGCTTTGGGTTTGGCACAACACTAAAAATGGATTATGAACAAAAAGATAAACGTAATGAAGATCAGTGTTACCACTCTTAAAGCATGCTTTCATATCTTAAGACAACCATGGTTCTACAATGCACGCAAAGGTCAATCCTCCTTTAACCACTGAAACACTGAATAAAACCAGTTATTTGTTAGGTACAAATACAGTTGAAAAGTAAACTTTCTCAAACATTTGTAGAGATAAAGTTGTCAGGAAGTTACAGGAGACAAAATGCTGGTTTCACAAGCATTAACAGCAAATCTCTGCACTATCACATCACTGATCATGACAAATTTGATCCCAATCCGAGTCAGGCACATGCACAAATTTTATCAAGTGTGGCAGAATATGATACCAAACTGGCATCAGTGGTAAGAAAGTGCATAATATCTAATCCACTATAAAATCCTAATAGTCTAAATAATTAATGTTTAATGCAAATACACCATGCTTCTACCTGATAAGTATTTTCATTTTGATTTATTAAAGCCAACAGAATTAATTTATGATATTAATAATTTACATATGATCACTGTACTTTTGACCCAGTACTAGGAGTCCTAAAGCCCTGCTTGCAGCATCACTGAACCACTGTTCTACCTCTGCAACATTAAGTTCAGATATATACTATTACATACACTTCACACCAATTTACATGGCCTTCTGTGCTATTGCTCTCTCCTCATTTTACCAAGAAGAAAGTTAGAAGCATTGTGTTGCAGCAGGTCTACAACCCAAAACTCCAGTGCTGATTGATGCTGACTGGCTGAAAAAGGTGACAGATTACTGTCATCTACACTACAAAACTGTGTTACACCAGCCCAAATAAGAAGTTGTTATCCTAGAAGATTCATGAATCATTATCATCTAGTATTAGGCCTTGCAAATTGCCAGTACAAGGTGAAGAAAACAGTATCCTCCTCAGCTCTTGAAGGAAGGAATAATCAAAGATCTCCACTCTCAGGAGCAATGGGAAGGAAGGCAAGAGCTCACTGAGCCCAGATTGCACATCATATGGCAGCTGCTGAGAAAGGAAGAGAGGAAGAAAGAGGAGTCTGGCCCAGTTACTGCTTCACATGGTGCCAACTGCCACAGACAATCAAAGTCAATACCAGTTTACTGAAAGATGGATATAAACACTTAGTTTTGCCTCTCTAGGAAGGGAAAGATCTCACATTGATTCCAATATTGTAGGTTGCAATCTCAAGTTTAAAAATAAGTCATTACAAATTCTGTTCTACCTGCAGCCTTACTGTTCAACAATCAAAAGCATTACAAGTGCAGAAGATTCGACCTTTTCTTGAAGCCAGGATGTTCTCTTTGGATGGTGTCTCCTACCACTTGCCCAGTGATATCTGAACAATCAGTCCCTGCATCCCTTATCCAGGCACAAAATGAACATGGCTTGGCTTCCCAAACAGAAAAGAAAAAAAATTGAAAGAAAAAAATGCTGAAGTTTTAACAGGTCAGACAAGCAACACAAGAACAAAACCATCTTTCACACTCATCACAACATCTCTTTTCAACCAAGTCTTCCAACACACTTGCCAGAAAGCATAGGCAGTCAGAAGCAAGGCAAGAGTGCCTGGACACAGTGAATTGGGAGGCCAACAAGAAGGCAGGGTCCCACTTGTGTTCCTCAACTGGACCCCAGGTGTTTGCAGAAGCTTGCTGGGTGAGCCTTGAAACATTCATACATCTCAGTAGCAAAATAAAAAGATTAATCTTGAGAAAAGACAGTATGAGAAAGCTTCTGGTAACCAATCTTCCATTTTTCAACAGTAACACTGGGGGTCGGGGGGGGTGGGGAGGTATTTCGGGTATTTCAAAATACTCTGAGAAGAAGAAGATATTTCCTCAATAAAAAGTGATTTCTTCTACCAAAAAAAAAAAAAAAAAAACAAAAAACCAAAAGCTGCTCACATAATGGTAGTGTTAACTATCCTGGAAAAAGGGTGGGGAAGAAAAACAAAATTCTCACAGGACACTCTAATAACAGAAACTATTAAGCAAACTAAATACAGATATCACTATGGGCTTCCATTACGTTTTGTCTTCTGCATTATTCTGGAAGGAAGACTTGGAAGAAATCTGTACAGAATAAGCAGTTACATGAACTAACAAAGCCTTGGTACCTTCAAATCCCTCTCTCATATTTGACTGGCTTTGGTAGATAAGAATACACACACTCCAGCTGGAGTTCCTCCCATGCAATTGTGTCCATCACACAACTCCTCTGACACCCAATAACACTGTCCGTGCTGCAGCTCTTGCCACTGCTCAAACTCACTCACTCACTGGTGTGCTTTTACAAGGCCTGTTGGACGCCTCTATGTGCCCACAAGGGGCTAAAACAAAAACCAAAAAAGTCAAAATATTTAGGAAGTTGGGGAGACAACGAAGTTTTACAGAGGCAGTCACAGACGGCCTATAGCCACACAAGCTGGTTTCCATAGTAAACCAGAAACTTTGAGGGCAACCTTGTCTCAAAACTGTTGGCAGAAATCTAGGATACATAACTGCAATCTCAGCAGTGAATGCCGTGCAGCACAGATACCCGAGCTAGCACTGAGCTAAAGAGCACTATCCACACACCTGCTAGAACTACACAAAAACTAAAATGGAAAAACTGCAACATGTGAGGCACATTAGCTGACTCTCACAGGGCACAGGGGCAGCAAGGACATTCTCTGAAGTATAGCCACACAGTACTTCACATGTAACTTTTGAACATAACTCTTCCTGAACATGTCTTGAGAGCCTACACCAGATATTAATCCAGATTTGAAGGAATACTTTACATTTTAATAAACTTAAATTTGACGATTTCTATACATTTAGTTTACATATTTTAGATGCAATCTTTTATTATTTTTGCAGGTTTATAGACCTCATTAATCTCTATTTCTACAGGTCAAGATGCACAAGACCTCACTAAAATAGGGACGTTTAGCAGTCAATTAAAATCAGAGGCAGTCCACTCTAGTATTACTTTAATTTGTAGCATGCCAGCTACTATGCTGGTACCATTGATCTTTTGACCTTTGAGCTAAAACCACTGGACTACCACCAGAACCAGAAATGCAACAGCCACATTAGCACAACACTGTCCCTTAGCTTGAAAGGGAAGGTTGGTTAGCTCACACGCAGTGCTATGCTACTGCTCTTAAATGCTATCCACGTGCAACTACAAACTCAGCAGAGTGTTACATTGTGCCATGTAGGCTCTGAGAGCTAAAGCTATAAAAATAAATAAAATAAGTCCAGAGCACAGGTTTGAGCACTAATCCGTAACTGTCGTGGTTTTGTTAAAGTTCACTAAGGGCCATTGACATACACGAGATCCCACGAGGCTGTGGATTGTTCTCAGTATACAGCAGGAGTCTGAGCTGAGCAGAGCCACTCCAGAGCGGAAAGCAGGCTGCAGACAAGTGCAGATGTAGTCATTACCTTCCTCTGAGTCTCCAGCACAGCTAGTTATAAATAATTTTGTCCATAGTAGGATGAAATCTAAAGCCCAAGGCAGCCTGTGCCTGAATGCTTTACAGATTTCTCATATGTCTGTTAGAAAATCTTGCTCAAGGGCACCTGCATTTCCTTACTTCACATAGTCAATGAGGTAAAATAATGAATGAATTCAAGGCACTGACATTACAGTAATGTCACATCAAAATACAATCTCATTAGTACCTATAAATAAATAAATGAAGTAGAATGCATGCATTGCAGAGCAGCACAATTATCATGCAACTACACTGTGTCACATTAGCTATGTAGATGACTCTTTATTCTACCTAAGATGCCCGATTACAGCTCTGGCCCTTTCCAGTCCATGAAAATACAGACAACAAGTATAAAATACTTATCTGTTGTCAATGTTGTAATTATCCTACTTGATTCATTTCCCATATTTTTAATTTCTTTTAATCAAGTCAGGCAGAAAAGTCTAAAACTAAGCACGTAGGAAGAGTGGGGGTATAAGGAAATCAAACTTCATCCCAAAAGTAAGCGTTTCTGCCACCAGTAGAAACCATTTACAGAACCTTCCCCACACAAACTCCGTCTGTCCCAGCAGCCTTTCAAATGCACAGAAGGAGCAGATCAGATGCTATTAACCTTACAAGAAGCAACAGCCTGCTCCTCACATGTAATCATGAGACTGGACAACTCACTTGCATTCACAAGACAAGAGAAGAGAGTACACTCAAAGCTGTATATTGCTATTAAAACAGTCCCTCCCACTGCAGCCAAGTCTGACCATCTAGTGTCTAAGAAGAGGTGACTAAGACCAGATGATATGTTCCAAGGGACAGATACGTAGCTCAAGGGGCATGCTGTAAGCCCTCCTCAATTATTTTTCTTTGGAGGAAAAGTCAAGCACCTTTACAGTACAGCCACTCAGTGAGATAATGACAATAGCTCAGTTTCACAAGTAGTTTTATTAACACCGCATATGTTCATCTTAATGACACTGAGCACTAATTAACATCGTTATAAACTGAACAGCAGCAGTACTTCAGGAGCATCCTACGTCTTTGGCTCAAAATTCTGAGCACAGGGATAATAAAACACATTGACTTGCAACCCAGGATACCAGTATCCAAGCATCTAACCTTCTTGAAGTTGCCATGTATTTCAACAGCTTTTGGCATCTCAGCTAAGTGCTAAGGTGATAACAAAGCAGGGTTACAGCAAACAAGATAGCTGCTGCTATTAATGTTTTTAAGCCAACAAAACAGTCACTCAGCACTAACACAAGATCCAAAAAGGAAAAAAAAACTACCATCTTCAGAAAGACCATTTTTCTACCTGGCAAAATAGCTTTGAACCTCTGGCACAAAGAGGTTTTTGTCCCTCCTTTATCAGCAAGAAGAAAATACTGTAATGCAGAAACCAACCACTATTTAGAAGTATTCTGCATTATACTACACATGCCATTACTTCATTTTCAAAAGTACTATTAAACACTAACATTACACTATTTCACCTGCAAGCACAACACCCACATACTGCTGCAGAGCCAAGTTTTTATTGAAACTTGTAAAATGCTACTGAAATAGAGAGCACTGTTCCCCAAGTCCTTTTCTTTCCCCATGTAAAAAAGTGAACGTGAAAAACTACACAATCAGGTATGCTGTCTACACTATCCTCGTGTAACTTCTCTGTTACAAGAAATAAACTTCTAATCTGTAGGTAAGTTTCAAGCAAGAACTTCGTTGTGTTTTCTAACAATATCTGGAAAAAAGCTAAGCAGTCTGAAGCAAAGCAGGATTTAAACTTAAGAAACTAATCAGAATTTTAAGCATTCGCAACATTTTTATCAAGTTGTGTTGATTCTTCTCCCACCTTCCTTCAAATGCAGCTTCAATTCTTCTCTCACTTTTAAAGCCAAGAAAATCAGACATCTCTGGACCCTTCTTTTCTAAATTATAACACTCAGGAAAAAGAGATAAAGAGGAAGGGAGGAGCAGAAACACAATATAATTCACTTGTTCATAAAGTTTCAGCTACAATACTTAAACACAATTCAAAAAAATTGCTTTTTCAGTACTACACTAGAAAGTATTAGCCATGCTAACTCTGAATGCTTGTAACATCATATCAAATGGAAGCTTACTGTTCTGCCAAAAATCTTTTAGTCTTCCACATCAGAAACACCAGCAACTCTAAGGCAAACAACACCACAATCACAACTCCTCCTTATATGAACCCAACTTTTCTGTCTAAATAGTCAATGACCAAACAATTTTTATTGTTATTATTATTCTCTCTAGCTTCCCTAATGTTCACTCTACCTTCAAATACATTCTAAACAGATAAGTGATCAAAGCACTACTTTATTTTAAATCTGTCCACTAGCTCTCCATTTCACTCATTACTTTCTCAAGTTTGACCCTTGTTAATTCTAATTACTTCTTGCTATTACTCGTAACTGAAAGATTAAATGAGGATTTTATCTAAGAATTCTTTCCACTGCTATGTAATTTTTTTACTTATATCAGTTTGTGAGGTCTGTCTATTTAGCCCCAAGTCACTTAATGCCCTGCTTCAAGAACCTGAAGACACCTGTCAACTAAAGTTAGACTGTGTCATACTTAGGAATATTTGGTGACTACTATAAATTGCTTTGGTGTTTTTCTTTTTTAAGCAAAGTGCAGGTTTACAAAAAATAAGAAAGAGTAAAGGTCTCTTCCCTCATGCAGCACTTCAGACGTCTTCTATCCCCGAGCACTGTATTTCTGCAAAAGGCAATGTCTATCTTGCATGTGATTATTTTTGATGCAGCCAGCCCCACACGACTGCAAAGTTGTCCTGAGTTCAACTCATTGTTCCCCCGGCCCCGATTTTCAGAATGGATGCATTACCTCTCTTAGTTAAACAGCACATTCACAACATGTGTCCTCTTGCCCTTGGCAGGCATAAAGTTGTTGGCAGTTTGAGGTAGGTCATTATGCTTAAGATCCACAAACAAAAAGATACTTCAACAATGCAAGAATGAAAAAAACCCAATTCAGCTGCTCAGGTATGTAAGCACAAACTTACATACTAAAAAAATCAGATTCAGTGATGCCAGCAATCAGTAGGTAATTACTAACTTCTGTTAAAATAACAATGATGAGCATCCCTTCACAACATTTAATTACTGCTTATTATCACACCTTTGTTTTACAGGAGATGTGCTTTAAATCACCAACAAATTTGAAAGTCTTTACTGTATCAACACTACATATACAAGTGATTACATCTGGAATACACAGTGCACTGTTGCATGTTCACAGTCAATTCCAATACTGTTGTTTGGAGACAAGTAATATCTTCTGTTCTCAAATGTTAACTAGCATATTAATTAACTTGAAAAATTTTCTGGCTGAAAATAAAAGTACAATAGTATAGGATTAAAATAAAAAAAGTCCTGACAATTTCAGTGCACGAAGTGCATGATAAAAAACCCTACAAAGTTCTGCAGATCTTCTGGCTTCGCCTGAATAGGAAGGCAATTGTATAATAAGACAAGAACTAACTTAGGGCTCTCAAATTATTCCACAGTATGTATCCCACAGTTCAAATAGCAGAGTGGCAGTGTCTGTTGCAGATAATACTCCAGAGTACCAGAACCATTCATGTCACTGAACAGACATGCCCTAAAAACTCACAGAACTTAATAAATTAAGTAAAAGCCTTCCCAATTTCAAATGGATGGCATGTTTTAAGATTATACTAGCATCCTCTTTTTGTTTATATTAACAGAGGCATCCTAGCAAAGATTCTCCTACTATCTCTCTGCATGGCAATGCAATAAACAGTACTAGATTGAGGGCATCATAGGAATTTTCAGAGTTATGTCAAGTTCAAGTTGATGACTACCCTGCAAGATTATGCAGAAGTCGGGGGGGGGGGGGCGGACTAAAAAAAACTAAAGCTGACCTTCTGTCAACACTTCCTTCTTCAAAGACTACAAAAGAAGGGGAAAAGAAGGGAAAGAGTCAAGAAAAAAACAAACCAGGGAAAGGTCAAACTATGTTAACAGCTTTTACATAAGTATCTCCTTTTTTCCTCACTTCTAAATAGTTGCTTTATCAAAAGCTTGGGGAAAGCCTCAGGTTTCACTGTTTATTCCAGCTAGGGTATAATCAATACAATACAGTCTGTTGAACTATTTTATCCTGATTCATACAACAAGCTACTAAAAACATTTGGAAAGTAGAGGATCAGTGCCAGTATCACCTGGTTCATGAAGATATGTTTATTTTTGAGGTATGAGAATGCTAAATTGTAACTTTCTTCTGCACAATTACGCACTTCTTCTGCATGGACTGAATGAATAAAATCCAATTTCAGCACTCCCAATCGGAAAAGAAAAATTGCAGTAGAAATCTCAACTGCATCCAGCAGAAGCAGGGAAAGCCCTCTAGGATTTATTTGTTGGGGCCCAGCATTGTCTTCTATTTTACACATGCATCAATATTCCAAAAATAGTATCATGCATTTCAGCTTTTAAAATTTTTTAAAAATCAGATTGGTAATTCAGAAAGTGAGAAGAAAAGCACTGTCCACAAAAAAAAAAAGAGATCTTTAAATAGTTCAGAGATAAGAACTGTAATGTCTTGTGTAGCAGTAACATGTTTGAGCCTGCAGTTTCAGTTTCATCACCCATTGTCTTTTTTTTTCTTAAAAAAAACCACCCAGACAAAGTTATGTTACACTTCAGATATGTGAAGAATCAAAAAACAAAGTCTCGTCTTTGCCAGTTTCTTCAGCAAGAGCAAATCTGTGCTCTGCCAAAAAATGAAAGTTTGAGATGTGTATGTTTCTGCTTACATGATCCTCTTGAGGGAATAAGTAAGTACTCACGGCCCTCAGCCCCCCCCCTTCTTGCATGCTCACAGATAAAGGAAATGGGGTTTCCTGTTGCAGGTTTGCAACCTGAGAGCCAGCACTAGGAAGCCGTGATAAATTGACACCAGCAATAGTGCTGCTATCCCTGCAAGAGATATGAAATGGGCTGGACACCAAAGTAGAAGCGTTTCACATTAGTTAAAAAATTCCAACAAGGGTGGTGTTAATTTTTAAAAGTTGTTTAAATTGTACCTACAACAGCATTTCCAAGAGCAGTGCCCCTTGAGGAGCCCTCCAGTTCTCACCAGCTAGCAGCCTGCAGAGCCCACAGCTGTTTAATTCAGGAGCCCAACTTCCTGCTGGAGTAGGGTTGCCTTCCACATTGCTCCAAGCGGCTCATGGCTTTGCCCTGTCAAACTTTAAAAGTCTCCAAAGATGGAGATTCACCAGTCACTCCCTGGGGGTCTATTAAATCCTTAACCACTTTCAGAACAATTACTTTCTATAGTTGTTTCTGTGTGCATAAACTGGTATTCTCCTAGAAGAAATAAAAATCCCACCTCAGAAGTTCACCAAACCTGACCCTTAGTGGTCACCACAAAAACAAACCACATCTGTGCTGCAAACATCCAATTTAGGAGATCAGACTACATTCTGTCTGAAGTAGAATTATTCAAATACTGAGAGTGTCGATCTGGGAGACCTGACTGCCCCCACCCTCAGTAAGAGGCCCACTTCATTTCTCCCAAATTTTTTACTACTCTAAGGCCAAGTGACAAAGCCATGCATACATGCATCAATCTAGAAATCAAATGAAGTAAAGAAGCACTCTTGGAAACAAAAAGAAAGCAGGAGAAAAAAAACTTATAAGCCAGGAAATAACCTCATCTGTAAACACCAATCATCATGGATCTGCACCAATACTTCATATTGACAGTGTGGATTGATTTTGAGTGAGCAAGTAAGAGCAGTAGCTTACAATAAGACCAAATTAAATTAAAAAATAAAAAAAGACAGTACAAAAATAAAATTGCAATCATCTGAAAAAGTTCCAGGAACAACGGGGAAAATGTTCTTGGGGCTAAGCTACGTGGTGCTGAGTTGCTGTCTGGGGTTAAAGCACGACAGCAACTTTTGGTCAAACAACAAATGCACGCCTTAAAAATGTTTGTAACTCTTTAGAGAGAGCTGTCTGTACTACCACCAACAAGAAAACCCAAGATATTTATCAGAGCTGCTGATGTGAACAACTAGCATACAGAAAGTTCTGCTACCACAGCAATTGTTTCACAGATATTATCTGCCACTCTTAAAAAATGTTCAGTATTAATCCCATTTCACATCACATCAGCATACAATAAGCCTGTCATTATGTATTCAAAAGACAAAAGACAATTGATTTAGCTGATGGTGCTGTAAAACCCATCATGACTCGAGAAACTCGGAGAACAGAGCCACACTACAAAAGCAGCCCTTGGCACCTCCTGGAACCCCACCATCCGCTGCAGAGAGACAGGCAGCGAAGCACGCTACATAGCAAAGGAAGATGCTTGGCAATTTCCTCTACGCAGAAAACTAAGCACTAAAATTCACAAAATAATACCAGGCAAGTAAATTAAACATAACTAAGTCTCACAAGCAGGCTCAACAGGCAGCTTCTCTTCAAATTATACCCAACTTCTAACCCATACTTTCTAGCAACCTGGAAGAAGAAATGCCTTCCTGCCGATCTCGGCAAGCTGAAGTTTTTTAATCCACTATAACATCACCAATTAGGAAAAATACAACATATTTCAAGGTTAACTTAGAAAGCTTTCACTAAAATAAAAGTCCAGGTTAATGCACAAGTTCAAAGTCACCATATTTCTCAGTTTTGCAGTAACAAGGTCTACATGAGTATTTTAAGGTACAAAACATGTTACCTCAAATGGTAAACAAACAACACCACATTTAAACAAACACCACCAAAAGCTTTTTGAGCACTGAAGGAATCATGAAGAACAATCCACTTTAAAACATGCCAGTAGTTTGTTTAACTTCTGACAGAACTTTCTGACAACTTTATGAAATAAACTTGGTCCTCAAAAAAGCACTCCACTAATCTCTAAAATCCACCTGAAGAAGTGTTCCTCCCTTTCTACAGAGCCTAAGACCAAAAGTAAAAGTGTATTAAACATCAACAAAAAATTCCAAGCACCTCTCAGGCCTAAGTGTGAATTATTATTGCCAGTAACAACAACCCTTTTGATTGTATATTATACAGAAGAAAAAGTTGTTCTCTACAGTCATGCATTTGTCAGGAACTTGATCTCTCTCTTGAAAACAGGCATCCATCCACAGTGCAGGGAACAAGAGCTATGCACTGCAGCATCCAACATGGGCTCAAGTAGCACGAAGACACAGCTTTGCAAGAGAAGGATCCACTTACAGAGTCAGACCTTTGAAACAACCATGAGAAATACTCAGCAATCATGCAATTCAAGCTACCAGGTTTATGAAAAGTGTTCTGTCACTGCACTGAAAAGAAGTGCTTTTTAAAACGTGCTTCCATAAAGAAAACAAATACTTGTAAATGCTTAGCCTCACTTAACATAAAAGACATGTGGCAGAATCTAAATCAATCAACTCACCCAGCAAACTGGAGCCACAGAATTCAAAATTAAAGAGACTCAGACAATGACATAAAATGGTTTTAGCTGTCTATGTTTGCATATGTAAAGTTAAATTATCTGCTGATTCATGTTGAAAGACAGTTAAAAACCCAAGCAATTCTAGCCTCTCCAATTCCTAAAGGGTTTCCTAAAGTTCCAAGCTCAAAACTACTACCAAAGCTAACACCAAAACTGCTACAGATGGTGTTAGTCTTGTGCTGCCAGCTGCACAGGAACTAAATTCAAAATTAGCCAAACCCACAAAATTACTGTCACTCAGTCTCACCAATGGCCATACTCTGTAGGTTTACAAGCCAGTACGGTTGCACTACCAAACAACATGGATTGCCTTTGAACAGACAATATCTCAAGTCTCATAGAGACATCAAATTCCACTTTTATAAACCTCCAGCTAGAAAGTCCTCATCCAAACATTAAACCGCTCTCAGTGAAAGATAAATCTTAGACCTTTTAAAAGTTGATTTCAAGTACATCCCTCTGAAGTGCAAGCCACTGAAGTCTAATCTCCCTGGAAATATAAAATAGAACAATGTAACATTTTTTTTTTCCATTCACAGAAAGATATTGAACATGTTCAATTTTACATGCCAAATCAACAAAAGCCTCACCGAGCAATTTTTAAAATATATGTACTTACACTGATTAAAGAAATAACTGCACTTACTACTTCTGTATTTCTGCCATAACTTATTAATATGTTAAACAAATGGCTTTCAGAATAAATGAATAAAATAAAAATCTAAAATACAGATAATGAAGTAAACAAAGCAAAGATATTAAAAGATATTAAGATAAGGAAATCATGCCTTATTGACTTTTTAAATATTTAAGTTACAGAGCTGCTGAGAAATAAAATTAATGTGCCTAAAACCAAGAAAGCCAGTGAAACAACAACAGACAAAAAATGTTTGCCAACTAGCCAACACTTAGGGTCAATGAGAATAAACTTCAACTTCTGGGAATGTCAGCGTTAGGGAAACCAGCTTGTGTGACTGAAATTTTGATGCCCCAGTAGGGCATATCCAGGATTTCTAACCAGCAGCAGTCAGAACTCAATACCTTGCAACAATCTCCTTGTTGAAGGGATTAGACTACTGACATGGAGAAAACTATTCCTTTTTCTTCTCTACAATAGACGTGCTGCAGGACAAAACAGAGGAACAGAAAAGGAATTCAACTGGACCTCAACCCTTTCTCTTACCAGTCCACCTTGCATTTTCCCAGTTATTTCCAAAATCATCCTCTTTAAACATGACCTTACTGAAATTCAAAATAACTGGTAGGAATAACGTATGTTGTTAAGTTTTGTTTTCCTATCTATTAAAAAAAAAAAATGCTTCATAGTAGTAAAACCAGTAATTCTGAAACAGACATTTTAAAGGAAACATTTGAGACAGATTTACAAAACAGAGGACAATAAGAGCTACATAAGAACAAAACACTCCCAAAGCGGCACCAGAAAGCTTATAAGCACAATGAAAAAAAACTCCTTGAATATATGTGGGAGGGGAAAGAGGCCAATTTTGAACACAGTTTTTAAAACAACAGCTATCCAAAAGTTAATCCCAAACCTTAAAATAATATTTCAAACATACATGAGAGGGGAGGAAAAAAGCTCTTCAAACTTAGAACCAACAATGTACCAGTGAAATGACAATCACAGGTTTTATTACAGAAAAAACAGATTCTGAATTACATGTCCTCATATTAAGTCTTCACTCCTGGCTGCAGTTCCACCCTCTCACAGTTCTGTCATTGCCTACCTCTACACCTGCTAGCCTTTTTCATCAAGCAAATGTTTGCAGCCCTACAATAGGTAGAGCTGACATTCCACTTTGCTTCTGACTTCATGGTCTAAGAGGTTCTACAAACCACAACTGAGAGCTAAGTATGCCTATCCCAAGTAGCAATGTTGAAACTAAGCATTTTATTAGCATCAGTAATACCTTCTTAATACAAGGTTGTGCAACTAAGTGCACATCCTTTAATCAACTCTCCATAAATACACCCTGTTAAAAAGGTGAAAAAAAAAAAATCTTCTGTTACCTATCAATAAAAGGGAGACACAGTACATACATAAGACATTCGATCATGAAAATTTTCTTTTTAGCTTAGAACATGTGGGGCTGTTTTTTTGAAACCAAGAAAAAATTATTCTGAAGCTTCCACACTGTTTCTGCATTAATAACTGGTATGGCATTTGATGGCCTAGGGCATAAAAGCCTTGACAGTGAAACACAACTTACAGATCTCTCTCTGCGATTAAAACTGCCACAAACTTCTACCTTAGTACTTTCCCATGTCTCTCTCCTAGCACTCCAGGTGAAGGGGAAGAGAGTTCAGCCCAGCAATAGATTCCAAATGAATAACAACCAAACTCTCCACCAGAGAAAACACAGATACTTGTTACCCAGTTAGTCCTTACAGTAAAACACTGTTTTCCCTTTTACAAAACCGGTTTATGCCTTAAATTAAACAAATGCCTAACTGCCATAGTAACGACGAGAAACCAAAAAAAAAAAAAAAGGAAAAGGCAGTCAATCGAAATTCCATCATGAAAGGGGCTGCTTTCTAAAGAAAACACCAATCTTGGTTCATCCATACAGATCTGGAGCCTAATGAAATGTGACACCTTTACTCTGAACACAAATTTGCACTGTATTATCAACTAAGGCTCCGTGCTCACAAATGCAGTTCATTCAGCATGCAGTAACGGGTTCATTAAAGCAGCATCACTAACATTTTTTAAAGCAATTTTGCGGGCAAAATTTTTTAAACACGATTTGGTAAACAGTATCATCCCCAAAAAAGTCTCAATAGTATTCTACGGATAAAAACTTGCCTCCTCGATCTAAAACATGCAGATATTGTGGCCAAGGTTATACAAGGAGATCTTCATTAAGTTCAGCAATTCCCATTTTGTATCACTGCTTTACCAGACATGAGTGAGTGCATTCCTCATTAAATGAACTAAAGCTGCATCATAGCTATCCAGTGCAAATAACACAGTTATTTTTAAATAAAACACAAGAACGTTAACATCAGGACTCCATGCAACTTAAAACGGGGAAAGGGGAAGCAAACTCAGCTTAGGAGGGTTATCGCCTTCTCATCTACGTTTCCTTGCTTCTCCACTTCCTTCTCCCTCCCCGTAAGATCCAGTTCAAGGCATTCCCTGTTTCCCCACTTTTCCAGGCGCCCGGTGAAGAAATCAACCATCCGCAAACATTCTGTTCCTCCAACCCCTTCTCGCGAGCTGAGCATTCAGAACATCCCCACCGGCGCTGCCTCCAAATCACCTAATTGTTATCATTATTGCGGTCTCAGCACCAGCTCCGAACAAAACCAGCCCCGCTACACCCTCGCCGGCTATAAAAAGTAAGGCAGGGGGGTGGGGGAAGGACTGAAGTGCAACTTACAGCGGCGAACGAGAGCCAAGTTACCTCGGGAGCGGCGGAGGCGAGCGCCGAGAGCCGCGGGGCCGCGGGGAGCGCGTCCCCCGCCGCGGGGCGCCCCCGCCCCGGCCCCCGCCCCAGCCCC
>JAWWEW010000165.1:28000726-28017201 GCA_035583185.1 Anabacerthia variegaticeps
CGGGGCCGCTCGGGGCGGGCGCCCCCCGCCCGGCTCGGGGCGCTGCGGCGGGACCGGGCTCTGCGGGCCGCCCTGCGCTCGGACCCCGCACCCCGGGGCAGCGGGGGCCGCGCCTCGCCCCCGCACACACACCCCTACACACCCCCGCACACCCACCCGCACAGCCCCTCGGCCAGCGGCACCGCGGCTCCCCACGCCCAGCTCCGCGCCACGGCGGAGGGAGCACGGCACGGCGCGCAGCCCGCCCCGGCTCGGCGCTGCCGCTCGCAACTCACCCAACAAAGTTGGCGCGGCGGCTGCCGGCGCTCGGCTCGGCTCTGTGGTCTGTGCAGCTCTGCGCCGTGCAGCGCCGGTCCGCGCCGTGCCGGTCTGTGCCGAGCGGAGCGCGGCGCTCCCGCCCGCGCTCCCCGCGATGAGCTCACCCCGCTCCGCCCCGCCCCGCCCCGCCCCGCCCGCCGCTCTCGCGAGACGGGCCGCCCGCCCGCGCCGTTCCCATGGCAACAGCCAAGCGGCGGGCCCAGCGGGCGGCCCGCGGTCCGCGGCTGTTCCCGGTGCGGTCCTTACACCGCTCCCCAGCCCCCCGCACACCGACGGGGAGAGGGTCGCTGCAGGGGCTGACTGACAGTCAAACCCCTCCGGTACCGAGCTCTTCTGCTGCCAGTCAAATTAAAATGGATTCTCTCTCTGGATAGCCACCGCAGATAACAAATTAATGACAACATCGCCACTTGTTCTGGAGGAGCACTCTTCTCAAAGGGCCGAAATTTTGAGCAAAACTACTTCTGGGTAGCCCGCTCTGGATACACTGCTGCTGGTTGTTAGTGTCCTTGGCTCGACAGGACATTAACAATCACAGCTAAACCACTGTGACTGAAGCTTTCCCCGAAATTAGGACGCTCCAGAAAACGTGTCTGATCGGGGCTGGCGATGTGCCCTCTTGTGAGAAAAATCTCTTTTATTCAATTTAGTTAGGATACAAATATCTGAGAGAGAAAAGAGTTTAGCAAAAGGAAAGTTTCTATTTCAGCACGTGCTGGGTGCCCTGGCCACGGAGGTCCAAAAAGGCACGCCCCTACCCCAAAAATCATGCTTTTTATGTGTCCCTAGGGTCCCGCCTTGTTAGTAAAATGAGAGGAGTGGGCCTCTTCTTCTGGTTGGGTTTGGCATGCCCCCCTGTACAGGAAGACGGGCTCTCCTGATCAGAATTACCACCTTCCTCTGCACACAAAGAGCTTGCCACGTGGCAGGGGCCCATTTCAGCCATAGCATTGTCTATTTTCGTAATTCCCTATTCCCAAACGCAAATTGTCCCTGGCACCAGTTCCAGACAGGACCTGGTACCTTACAACTTCCACGATACGCCTAAAAAAGATAATTCCTGAGTTAATGAACTATTTGCCTGTAATAAAACCATATTCTTTTATATCTCACACCCGCAGTGTGCAGCACAGTGATAGCGAGAGCCACTGAGCTGTGCTGAGCAGCGGTCCTGCCACAGAGATGTTGGCCTCGCTGCCCCAGGAATAACCCCCTGGACAGCAAACACCAGCAGAACCTACATACAGCTCCAAATGGTTGACATCTTCTGGAGATATTCCTAATGAATCTTCAGTGCTGTAAGAAGACCTGGATTTCCAGAGAGCAGTCACTCCCTTATAGGTTTCCAACCAAGTCTCTTCTCCTGAGAAGAAGAAATGTTACGGATGGACAAAGAACTTACCCCAGTGCTGCTCCAGCACGGAACAAAAACAAGAACTGACAAACCAGAATAACGAACAGGAACATTTCAGTAATTTAAATACATTTATCTTATATCACCCACCTAAAAACCTTGGTGGTTTTTACTTAAAAGTTTTTTATTGGCAGCTGTAGCCCCACTCTTACAAAGAGAAGTCCAAAGAGGCTTACAGCCCTCGGGTACATACACATAACAGCGCAGCATCAGGAACTGTGGTGTGCAATTACTGAATTTGCCTTCATCAGAGGAAATTAGATAGTGAGGCTAGCAAGTTCTTTTATGAGGTTAATGAGGCTAGCACATTCCCAAACCGTTTCTATGATCTGCCTTCACACACTGCTGATGTGTCAGATCTTAAGATGAGGAAGATATTCAGAAGGGTCTCATAGGGAGGGAGAGGCTCTGACACCAAGCAGCAGCCCAGCCTACGTGCTATCTGAGATGAGGCTGCAGTGGAAGCACACACCCTTGGCTGCAGTTCAGCCTAGGGCTGGCTCCTGCTCCCAGGCCCGTGCAGTCTCTCCCTGAATCCCGGGTCTGAGAGGTCAACATCTGGTAGTGCAGGGGTCCCAGTGTGAGAGCTGCTGGTGTGAGATGCTGGTCTCCCTACATTCTACCTTCTCCTGTGGTTAGGAGGGCAGCAGCACTTGGGAACAATATGTGTTCTCACAGGTGTCAGGATATCCAGAACTTGTTTATTTTCTTTTTGTCATCAGAGCTCATCAGAATAGCTGATCTAGAATAAGAGGGGGGTTATTCCAAAATAGTTATATTGCCTCAATAATGCACAACTAGTTCCAGAACAAAAGGACTCTCCTCTCTTCAACAGAGCATTCACACATTGGCCTCTTCTTGACTAGCTGTTACAGAATAAAGGATGCACAGTTGGTTTCCCTGCATAGACAAACCTCACGAACCCCAAGAATTTCTGAATGCCAACCCTTCTCCTGCCACTTATTTGCTGTATTGCCATAGGCAAGTCACTTCATTTCAGTTTTAATATTCTCCTTTAAACAAAAAGGGAAAATGATACAGCTATTTACATCAGAAGAGCAAGGTGAGCATAAATTAATTAACAATTATGTTGCTCTCAGATTTGGCTTTACGTAAGGGTAAATAGTAGGACTGTTGCTGAATGGATCTGACCGGAGCTATTGGAAGCACAAGGAAAATTTGACTAAGAACCTGAACCACCCTGAAACTGAGTGTGGAATTTATTCATTGATGAACAATGAACATGTGAAAGTTTATACAAAGCACACCCTTCCAAGAAGCATTACGATTTAGATACGCAACTCACCAGAAAAACAGATGAAGTAATTCACATAGCGATGATTTGATAGAGCCCAAGATCAGTGAGTTTCAGGATATGGAAAACATCCATATTCTCATTCATGTTCTCAGGAAGTCTGGATATGTGGGGAAGGCTTTAGGGTTTTAGAGTATTTTCTAGAGTTATTGCCCTGATGATTAGAGGACTGTCTTTTATATGGATCATTTCAGGGATCCAGTTTATAGCACATAAACAGTTATACAGCCATAAGAAAAAGCCAGTTTTGCTTTGGGGCACTGGGGGCAGGAACAAGAGGCAACTTCTTCAGCCAGCTTTGGCAGAAAAGGCAGCATCTTGTGAATTATAACTTCTGTGTTCTTTTTTTTCATTTGCCAACAAGGCCTTTTCTGACATAAAGTAGATATAAACACTCCTTGACTTCACCAGTTGTAATTCTATGGAATTCATACGGTCATTTGAACTCTCTAGAGAACTTCAGAGGCATTTTAAATCAACCCTCTCTGCACCTTATAAGAATTCATCCTGAAGTAAATCTGTTCCATTTAATTGGCATGGGTAATTACTAATAGGGCATAAAAATATTTGAAGTCATTAAAACTCGACATGAGAAATACACCTTAGTTAGAAGTGGGAAAAATGTATTTTTGATAAATGCAAGGAAATGTTTCAAACTTTGGTATATTTAACTTAGCATAAAAATTGAAGGATTTCTCTCAAAAACAATTTGAAAAGAAAGTATGCAGGAGCATTTGCAACAAAGCAGCAGCATGGAGGAAAGTGTGTGGGTGACCCTGAAGGCTGGTGCAAGGGGATTGTCAGGTACGAAGTACAAAATGAAATTATCAGTGTCAAGTCTAACAGCCCAGGATTGTGACCTCTCAGCTGTACATGGGCTCACAGAGGCACCCATCCCCATTGCAGTTTCTTCCTGCCAAGCCTGTCTGTCCTGCTTTGCAGTCAGAAGGCTCTTTCTCACAATTTGCAAAGACCTGCATTATTCTTATGCATTTCGATGGACTGCCAAACCACCAGAATAGAGGAAAGAAGCCCAGAAACTGTACTAATGGGAGCCACTTAGTACCTAGACAGCTGTAGAATCCTCAGAAAAGAATTGCAAAACATACATTTGGAACGTCTCAAGTCTGCATTTATAGAGGCACCAATGTACATAGACATTAACTTTATGAATCAAGAAGGCTTTTCAATAGTAAAGGCGCAGTTAATAACCTTGGCTAATGTAAAAAACCCACACATTTTATTTGGATGCATATCAGAATAATTAAGGATATTATTTTGGTGTTACATTTTGGTTTTAATTCAGTAGCTGGAGCAAGAACATTGCTGGTTAGATCAATGTAATGTGTCATGTAGTCATAGTACTACAGGTTTAGGAGAAAGTGCAAGAAAAGAGAAGGAAAAGTAGAAATTTTCCTTGTCTAACAAGAAGGTGTGGAGAGAGGGTTCATTTGTTCCAAATTTACAAGTGAGGTGGTGCAGTGTCAGCCACCAAATCCTACTATTCAGGTATTTAAAAACAACATAAGCAGAATTCCATTGTATACTGTATTTAATAAAAAACTCCCTTCCCATGCATTAAAAGATTAGGGATGAAAACTCAAATACTCAAAAGTAATAAATCACAAATGCCATCTGGCTATACCTTTATTTCAGATTTCTTGGGCACACACACTCTATAATATAAATTGCAATTACATGATTATATAACTTTCTCCTCAGCTTCTCTGAAGCTTGGAGAATCGGAGCACAGCTACACACCTTCATTTCTGCTCGCTGTTATTCACTAGCTCTGAAGACAGGCGGATGTGTTACCAACTAGGTTGATCTGGCGTGTTCATCAGAACAGACTGTTTCATAAACAGCAATAAATTCATTTTTACCCGTTTCCTGTAAGGTGATATTGTTATCCCCATTTTACAGATCAAATAGCTAGCGCTTACTTTTCCAATGTGGTTAGCAAGGAAGGTTTCTTTGCCAGGAAGCACATCTCCCCAGGAATTCATTTGTAATTGTGAATGCTTCTGCAAATCAAACCCCAGGCACCTGGAGCAAGGCTTAAGCAACACTACAAGATGGCATATACAGGCACTGTTAAAGGAAGAAGTAGATCTGTTTGGTCCACACTCTGCTCCTTCTCCCCCCGGCGGCCTGTTCCGGCCCCTGTGCAGCCCCAACTTTGTGCTGCACAGATGTTCATGTGACTCCATGGCTAACTAACTCAGAGGACTGCTCCAGCTAGAAACTAACCCAGCAGAAAAAATAACCACTAGCTTTCAGCCAAAAAAGTTTCCTGATCCGATTTACAGTGTGGCCTCATAAATTCTTGATATCAGATAGGACATGATACAGGAACAGAAACAGAGAGCCAAGAGGGTGGGTAGGTAGGATTCTTTTGCTCAATGGCAGCATTGGCTTGTTCTGGATAGAAATGTTTGTTGAACTTCAAAATAAGGGGCACAAACACATCCATTTCATCCAAGGACTAGACTTAAAAAGAAAAGACAGAACTTGAAGAGAGCATGGTAGGGATGGAAAGGACACAATTTCAGCTCAGCTGACCTTTTACTTTGAGACTACTAAACTCTGCCCAACTCTTTCTTTTTTGACTGCCTACTTTCCTTGAGTCTTCCTTCTTTGTACTTCTGTGGGATTGTTCTTTGCTGATGGGACTCACACACTGACTTAGAATGTAATATTTAAATTGGCATCTCTGCATAGCTTTTCTGAGCACCTTGTAGAGAAGGAGGTCAATTTTATTCTGCAAAGGAGTGTAATATTTAAGACAAGTGAGCTGGAAGGAGGAAATGTGTTTTGGTTCTTGCCCCCAAGGGTTATTTCTATGTTTTATGAAGAACACATTCTGCATGATATTCAAGTAAAGTCCAAAAACAGTGTCTCAGGCCTGACTTTTGTGCTCTGGTACCAGAAATCCTGCCTTGCTTTCTGGGAAATGGCAGAATTTCAGCAGCAGCCATGGAGAACATTCCCACCAAGAACAGCTCAGAATGGCATGCTTATGGCATCTGCTGGGAAGTGGAACCTGTAGCTGGAGACTGATATGGTCCAGAGGGAAACATAACCCACGTGCTCTATATTCAGGGCAACTTCAGTCCAGGCAGAAAGGAGCAGCATCCCTTCTGATGGTAACATCTCAAAATGAAATAGTAACCTCTCATTTCTACTTGTAATAAGCATCTATCTTCAGCAAAGGGTTCTGGGTTCTGAATACTAAGGAATGGAGGTATCGCCTAGTCTTCTCTTAGATGTTATTAGTAGACTCGTTTAAAAGGAGAGGAAAACAAAAAACCAGTATCCTTAGAAATGTCTAGAAGGTTTGAGCAGCATTCTTAAACAAACTTGAATGATTCAGTCTGAAGAAAATATAAAATAAAAGCCTTCAGATACATTTCATTTTTGTATATCCATAATTCAACGTGACTATTTTCTAACGTATTTTATACACAATTAGTTTGAAATATGGTTTTGTGGCGCTCGTTTTCTGAGCAAAATATAAAATGACACAGTTATTAACCTTTGGGAAACCTCTCCTACACACAACAGAATTAAATTCTGCAGAAAACTGAGTAACATTGGGAGAAATTCCAAATGACTTACCACTCATTTGTTTGATGGATAGTTGGGCTAGCTATCGCTTTTTACAGAGCTGCCAATCACCGAGAGTGCTGGGAAATATTCCGAGAACTCTCTTAGAATCACAAATTGCACTTGCAGGCTTCCATGGCTTAAATTGTTATGGAAGAAACAATTACTTTGCAGAGACAGAGATGGTACTGTTACCATGAGAGGATAATATTGTGGTATCGATGGCTTTGACTTTTCAGCAGAGTAACTTGCTTCTTCTAATATGACAGTTAAAGACATTATTTGTTTGGAAACTGTTCTGTCTGAGGATTTCTGAACTGATGTTGAAACTCAAACTGAGATCACCATATTAGATAGAGTGGGGGAAATTGTTCTATCAGTTTGTTTATTCTGCATTTGGAACTCTCTGAATACGCAGTTTCATTCTTTCCATAGCAAAGGGCGTTAGTCATTCTGTTGTTTGTCTGAGGATTTCACATAGCAGGAAGCACAGGGAAAAAACACTCTGTAATTTTTGAGATCCAAAAACTGACAAAAAGGTTCTGGACCATGGCTAAAACATGAAATTATTCTCCACAATCTTTTGAAAGAGCTAAGCCACCTATGGTTTCTATGCATATTATGAAAGTATATTTATACTGACAAAGTCAATGAAGCCAGTTATGCTGAGCAGCTATACTTCTGTTTTGGTTATTCAGTTCTGCGTGGCTCATCCTAGATCACCCTGGGTCAACAGATTTTTCTGTCAATCTCAGACTACTTGAATTCTACCTTTTCTATTGGAAAAGTCTTTCCCATCTTGTGTTCACTCTGTCTAAAGAAAGACTGGGGTACAATGAAGAGGTGTGGAAATTAGAATTTCCTCTCCTCTGGTATCCATTCCATAGGGTTTCCATAGAGTATGTGACTGCTCTGACCAGCACCTTTTTATCTTTAGGTTCTGATTGGCTTTTTTGCATCCACAGGGCCTGAAAATCATGTTGAAGGATTTGGAAGGGTACTTTGGAAGAGACTGATAAATTACGATCTCATAAAATCACTTTGTTCCATCCAAAGCTCAGTATCCACCTTCCCCTTCTATTGCTGTGTATACATCAGGTTTCAGCTGCTATGAATTCATCTTCTAGGTACTTTGCACTGAAAAAGGAGCGTGTTAGAACTGCAACTGCCATTCAACTTACAACTGCATTTGGAATCCAGCTTAAGAACAAGTAGGAATCTGTAAAGGAAAAGTGCCAGGTATATACACAGTTCTTTTTTAATTTTATTTTTGCAGTTTGTATTTTATATGAAATATATGAAAGAGGAAGAGTTGCAGTTTTGTCTTTTGCTGTAGAACTTCTTTACCATAAGACTCTTCAACATGCTATAAAGTTACAAATATGTGTTGCAAGCTTTTTATAAACTACTTATGTTGTCATAACACCTATATCAAGCTATACCTATTGCCAGTATAATTGCAGAAACTAAGGAGTTATTTAAAGTAAATCAATGAGGCTGTAACTATGATGCATTACTTTTCAGTGTTACGAGTGCACCAATATAGATTTATTTTTGCTGCTAAGGTAGAAAACAAAAGAGTTTTAGCAGAAGGTCTGCTAAATCATGAAGCTTTGAAAGTAGTCTGTGGCGTGAAAACAATATTCTGTAGGAAGATCCTCTTGCTACTGGATAAACATTTTCTTCTCAAGGGTTGAATATGCAGTCTTGCATATATATCCCTCTTCAAGTTTCACAGCAGTTTCACAAGCAGAATCAATAAAATATTTTTTTATTGTAAACTGTGGTTTCAGAGTACAGAAATCTGGTTGGTTGATACAAATGTTCATTCAGTGCTTAATGGTTTTTAAATTAGCTTTTTAATCACAAGAAAATTATTTACAGGAACAAGCCCAAGTGTATTTGCATAAACCTTAGATAGATGTGGTTGCAGAGATTGTTAAGCATGAATGCCAGGCTGAGACTTGGAGAGCCTGAGGTACTGACAACATTTTAAAACTATCAAATACCAGTGGTATTAGAATCTCCTGAAAAAAAACAAATACACAGGAGCTTGTCAACTAGGACCCTGGGCAATTACTTGGGGGAGGGAGCTAGGAAAAAAAAAATGTGCCCTGGAGACCCTGTTTTAAGAAAAACCTTTTCCAAGGGACTAATGAACTATATCTCAGGATGCCAACCAAAGCCAAAATCTGCATGATGTATTCAGAATTTTCCATTTTCAAAACTGGAAAACAATGTATTTCAAGAGTCAAAAGTGTTTTAAACTGAATAAAGGTGATCTTTAATTTTCATTCATGAGAAGATAAGAGCCCTACATAATGCCATACAAAACCTATTCAGAAATTAATGGGGCTATTTTAAATGTATATATATATTTCCCTCAATTAGAACTGGGAGGAAGAGCTCATGGTATTCTTATCAGTTCTGATCTAGAGCAGCTGACATGCTTATACTTCAGGCTGTTGTCATAACTGTAGAATTCTCTGTCCCACTTTCTGGTGAATAAATCCTTATGTTTCCTTCTCAGTTTTCTGAAAGCCCTCCTGGGATTAAAATCTAAGTCTGTCTGTCTTAATGAGACATCCTAGTGACATCACTGCACACACACACACACACACACACACCCTGTCTCCAGACTTACTTTACATTTCCCCTCACTTTGGGTGGCCTGAAACTTCTAATATTTTCAGCACTGGCTCTTAGAGGTATTTTGAGTTTCAACAAATTTCCTATTTTCCAAATTTCAAACTCTTGTGTTACAAAAAGTTCCCTAGGAGTTTACATGCAATTTAGCAGAATAGTATATGTTCTTTCAGCTCAGTGTCCCTTAAGTCACCTAATGACACAGACGGGTCTGCTGATCTGTTTATGAGGCACATGGATTGCAGGACTTCCTGTCTTGACAGGGTCTTTGCAAGTTTTATGATTTTTGCATTTTCCCCCACAATTTCAATTTTATATGTTTCATTTGTATACCAGGAATGTACACAGAGCTTCCGTTCTTGCCTTGCTAGATAGCTATTGCTGTTCAATTTGCAGTGATTGTTCTTCTATGATATTGTCTGGTGTAGTTAATTTCTTTTCTGTGGAAAAAAAACCCCATAACCTAGTTGAATTACAGTAAATATGACTCACTAATCTGAGACATCTGTTGATAACCCCTGAAGTCACTGTATTTCAACACTGAAACAATTCATAGCTCTCTCATGAAAGAAACAGGGAACATTAATGGAATAGTGACTTTTATGTTCTGGCATCCTGTGATCTCTAGACTCAATAGAAATGTAAGCATATTGTAAAAAGGAGGCAAGCGTTAGTTGTCTAGACATCCTATATGTGGCCATTCTCTCTGGTAGTTGCCTTGGGGTAGTGATTAGAAAATCTATACTTGAGCAGATTAAAGTTTCTTGTAAGTGGTGTTGTTGGCAATGCTCTCTTAATTGAAGGCAATAGGTTTAAATGCAGCAGTGCATTTTTCCTAGCTGGTATTTCTTGCCTGAATACTTACTTGGCCTTTACTGAGACTGGACTTAAAAATTACAAGAGACGAGTTTGTGTAGAACTACTTTTAGTTGCTTTTTCTAATTTGCTTTTCACACTTTATTTCATGTCTGTGTGACCTCTTCATTATACATTATTGACAAATAGCATAAGAATCCCTTATTTTTCTGCTGGATCACTGCTTGAAAATTTGCCTATATTAGTAATTTTAAGCGTTGATGAAACAAATATAAGAATTCTGTAGAGAACAAACACTAAACATTTTTGCAAGTGATCAAATAGTTTATGATTGTACAAGATCATTATGCCTGAAAACATACAGGTAATAATTTTGCAGGTTTTTCCTGCTGCAAATCCTCCAGATTTTTTTTTTCCATCTATCTTTATTGCTTCTAAGAAATGGGGAGACAAAAGCTGTTCAGTGAAATCCATCACCAACAAAATTAGACCAATGGGGGTTTTGAGATTTATGCTGGTTTAATAGAAATCAGATTCCTGCTCTAACATCAGAGAAATACATTTGGTTAGAAGTAAGATATGATGGAAAATTCTTTTTTGTTTGCTTTTCATTAGGTCCCTGGTGCCTTTCTAAAAATGTAAACATCCAATTAATGCAAGCACATAGAGTAAAATATTCCTGATGTTATCTTCCAGGTGAGAGCTTTAGCACTGTACTGCTGTGTTCTGTGTGGATATTAAACTTCCCGTAACACTTCTGTCTTCAGTA
Source organism: Anabacerthia variegaticeps (assembly GCA_035583185.1). NCBI lineage: Eukaryota > Metazoa > Chordata > Aves > Passeriformes > Furnariidae > Anabacerthia > Anabacerthia variegaticeps. Next base: position 28,011,611 of record JAWWEW010000165.1, read on the forward strand.
TTTTCACTAATGTCTTGTGCTCAAATTTCCTCTCTTACATTGCCTAATATTAGTTCCATATCGACGTATCCCCTTCATTTTGCAAGTGACTATATTGATCTAGACCCCTTTTTTGTCAATATGCACACAATCTCATGGTTTAATGCACATCACCGCTCAGATCAGCGAGAGTCACTACTCATCTGAACCCTGGCAGGAATGGGATCAGATTTGTACAGTGCTTTATGGCTCCTGGAACACCTTCACTATTTATAGAGTAATTTCTTATTGGCAGGAGAAGGATTTCTATGTAACATGGTAAAGCTATATGACACAAGTAACCTTGCTGTTGAACCTAGCCAGAAATCAATCCTGTCTCCTTCAGGTTATTTCATACAAGCTGTATGCAATCCTTTATGGTTTAGTATTTGCCAGTCACTCCAACATCAAAGCCTGGGACTAGGCAAGAACAAGACACTCTCCATCTGCTATTCTTTATGATTATCAATACCTTTAATGGCTGGTGGTGGTTTGAAAAATCACATTTTAAAAAAATCTTATATTGCCATTAACTCTACTTTTATGGACTGGCCTCATTGTCTACAGATAGCATTCTGTGCATCTACCTCAAAATTCAGTTTTGATTACTTGATTTTAAGAATGCTACCTGAAGAGCAACTACTCTGTAGCTCTCTCTGTTGGCTGACCAAGTATGTGTTCTCATGACTCTCTCTTTCACCAGAGAACAAACACATGCTTAAATTTACTCAGGAGCAGTCCTGCAAAATTTAATATTTGTCCTATAGTTCACATGCTTGGGGTTTAAGTCACTGTGTGTAGCTGAAATGGAAAGGCTTGTCTTAAGGATTGCTGGTAGAGGCAAGTGAAGGAGCAACAATTTGTATAATCCCTTTCTTTGGGCAGACAAAAAGAAAGCAAACTAAAAAAACTTACAAACAAGGTAAACCAAGCAATGCTTACAAAACCAATGAATGGTAACTCTAGTCCATCTTTAGAGGCCTAACACTACTAACAGGAATCAGCCTCCTTTCCAATGGAAACTGCTGCAACTATTGCCATGACAGCATCCTTTTTGCTAGCTGGCCTGTCTGATTGTGTAATCTCCTCTACAGATCCTCTCAGCGCTGCTTTAGCAATCAGCTAGCTGCAGGCACTTACTGTGAAGGGCCATGTTAAATCACTTGTCTTCCCTGATGAGCCTGGCTTCTCACCACTCTGAAACTCTGTCTCCCCAACATCCTGATTTTTTTTTTCTTTGCGTGGCAACCCAAGTGCTGCTGGTGTGACACTAGATGAGCCAATATTTGCTCATTTTGTTGAATGTTATTTCTGTTATCATACTCCTAAAAAACACAGCTGTAGCCAAGAGGATCTCACACTTAGATTTATGGGGCCTGATTGTTGCTTACACAAAGATGCCTCTGTGGCTCTGACAGCCTGAAAAGTGGAAATAAGTGACATTCCCAGAGTGCCATAAAAGGGGCAGTTCAGTATTTACAAGGAGTTGCGTGCATAATCTGCATCTGATGCCATGGCTTAAAACAAAATGGGAAAGCAGGAAAGGGAGCAGTGGGATTTGAAATTTGTGTAAGACTTAATAGGACATGAAAAACCTTTGAAGTAACAAGAAAGACTAGTGGGTGGCTGGTTATCACAATAAAAGATGTCAACAAGCAAATATCAAAGTAGTAAACCCAAATAAACAGGGTATTGAAACTGTATCTTACAACCTAGTGATAGTAAAATCTACCCAGTGATTATTCATTTGGCATCTTTTTCATCTACTACACCACCAGCAAGTGACATTCTTGTAATATCAAATTGGATTAAGAGAAATCCTTTTCATCCCAAAGAAAGCCTCCTGTGGGCATCACATTCCTGCAGAGTGGTGCTATCAGCCACAGAGGACTGTTCTAAACTATTGGAATAGGCATCTGTGTAACGTATTAGTGGAGGCTTTAAATATATCTCAGCAGGTTCTCTAGAGGAGATAGCATTTCATTTCCTCTGCTGTTTGGATTGTCACAACTACTGCAAGTGAGAGTCTCTCATTAGATGTTTATGTGGGACATCTTTAAAATCTTCCACTGCATCACGCATTTCAGCAACAAACAAAGTACACAAGCACCTCTTTGCAATGTGCTACGTATTAGGAACTTTAGCCACAAGTATGAAGTCACATGGCTGTCAGCTAGCTGGGAGCCCTATTACGGAACCCACCATCATTTGAAGATACAAAAATAGCATCTGAGTTCCACATTCATCTACAAAGACCTGCTTACCTCTGTTCCTCACCATCTCCACACCTGGCCTTGCTTTAGACTACTTTACAGTATACTGTACTTTGTCATATTATGGAAATAGGAAACTGAAGCTCTTTGTCCAGAAACAGCTTTGCTCTCATTGCAGCATACAGGAAGAAGGCAGCAATGAATGTTGCCAGTAGCTCAGTTTATTTCACAATACATCTGAAATGCTCTCCCATATCAATACCACCAAGTGAATTACTGTTGCAAAATCAGCTTGCACCAATTCCTTCTGAATACCTGCTCAATTCTCTTGAAACGTCTGCAGCTCAATTCTACCTATCTTGCCACTGAGTAGTTCTTCTACAGCAGACAGACAATCCCATTGATTTTGCTAAGACATCTCCTGGGATCAAACCCTCCCCGGTTTAAATAAAAACAGCAGACGCTGTCTTTAAACATCTGCTAGCTGCTGGAATGGCTCTCTGATTACAAGCAAGCAATGCCAATGAATGTAAAATTACTTACAGACAAAAAAAAAAAAAAAAAGACAAAAATTGAAGAGAGTTACACTAGGGTTGGGGGAAGGCATTTTGGAGAGATCACAAAGACAACATTGTCAAAAATTGATTTGCCTTATTCAAGGAACTAAGATAAGTGATTGTGAGAAATTGCAAGATTTCAATTTCCCTATTCAGCTTAGGGTTTCTTTAGATTCTAATTACCACAGCTTAGAAGAAAAGAAAGCAGTTGACAGAGAAAAAGTGACCTTTTATGGAATCTTGGCACTTAAATCCAATAAGGTTTGAGAGTGTTATTATAGGAGTTTATTATATAAAATAATATTAGTAGCATTTTATATTAAATAATTAGAACAAAATTCTCTTAACTGCATCAATGGATGTCACCACTGAACTGCCTCTGACCTACAGGGCCACTTGTGATCTTGGACAGATGTGTGCTTTCAACTGGAGAGAAGAAATACTACATTCTTACTACAGCACTGCAACATAACATTGGACTTTGTGTTGAGGGTTTTGAAATGCATGATTTAACCAACCTTGTCACTGCATTGACATGCTGGATATGTGGAGCCCCTCACAAAGGTCCACCACTACCAGCTTACCTGGAGCAGCTTGGATGTAACCCAGTGGTGCTGCAGGCTGGAGCTACCTGTTCTGTACCATAGCTGGTTCCTGTGCCCTTGTAGGGCTGCACTGTGTCTCCGAGGAGTGGAGATGGCAGTGATGGATCGCTCAGCTGGTTGCTTCACATGTAATGTAAGGAGGTCTTAGAAAAAGCAACCTGGAAACCCCTCTGGTTAGACCTAAACCAGGGCAAATCCTTTTCCCTCAGAACAACCAAGAAAAGGAACAAAGGAAGAATGGAATGATTTAGGTTTGAAAAGGTCTTTAAGATCATGAAGTCCAACAATTAACCTAACACTGCCAAGTCCACCAATAAACCATGACCCTAAATCCCACACCTACACATCTTTTAAGTACCTCTAGGCAAAGAGAAGCTAATTCCCCACTGCAGACCTGGCCCAGTGGCACTAAAAGCATCCAGTCTGGTTCCCAAAGGACTGTACACTAACTGGGACTGGTGCAAAACACAGTCAGCATGCTGTCAGGAGCACATGCAGCCCTCTTCTTCACCACCTCCCCAGGAGGGGCAGGAAAACACGGACAGTCACAAGAATCAGTGGTGTGAGTTCTCCACTGCACCCTGAGAATGTTATCAGCGGTCTCGCAAATGGTTTCTCCTGCCTGTGTCCCTAAAAAGATGGGACTGTGAGAAGGAATCTGACCCACAAGATTGACCTTGCAGCTTTTTCTTCAGCCCAGCGCTTTGTTGCCACGTTGAGGTGGTTTTCAGCCATAACACACAGTCAGACTGAAGGCTCCTTCAGTGCACTCAGGCTTCTGTGCCTGACAGGTGGCTATTGGGACCCAGGCCTATGGCTGTCACACAACAAAGGGCTCCTCAGCCCTCCCATGGCAGGACAGAGATTCCAAAAGACATTGAAGCACAGCTTGCTCCCTCACATACAGAGGAACTAACTTGTCAGAGAGGATTTGCAGAGATGTGTTAAACTCTGGATGGAAGGCAGTTTTATTACCATGTGAGAGGAGATGTTTTCCTCCATTGTGTGTTACGTGGCTGGATTACTGCCTCTATTGCTGCATTGGCGAAGGTTGGTATCTTCTCCAACAAAGAAGGGCAGACTATTCTGGAGACTCCAGCTCTAAACATCCCCACACTTGAAACACCAGCCATATACCTACACCTGCACGGTGACAAGGGCTTTTCAGATGCATTTGAAATTTATATCCAGATTCTATGGCTTGAGCTCATCCTAAGTTATAATGTATAACATAATAGGCTAACATGCACTGCTCTGTCTTTGCTTTGATAAAACAATAAGAAGAAAGTTAAAGAATGCCTGATTGAATCAGGCATGAGCTTCCCATGGGATAAAATTATGAGCATTCTGCTAGTGCTGTGAAGGAAAATGCATCAGTTACCATTGCAATGATTTAATCATGCCATGTTGGAAAAAGGATCAGCAGCATGTATGCCATACAAATATTAATAGAAAACCCAAAGCTTAGAAGTATAAGACTTTTGGTTGAATAAAGAGGGATTTACCTTTCCCTTTCTTTGTGATCTTGGAGATTTCTTTTTGACAAAAGAGAGTTTTGTCTTTTTGGGTAATAGGAGTTGATAAAGTGTAAAAAGTTAAAAGCAAAATCTCACTGTTTCCATTCATTCAGCAAAGTCCTGCATTAGCTGAGAAATCAGCCTGTTGCTTCTTCTTCTCCTATCATCCATTTTCAGAAGTTCCTTACTTAATTCTGATTCGTATGGCCTCTGTGGAGAATAACACTCTGATGACATTTCAGTTAATCAAAATCTTCCCCTTCTGTGACAACCTGCCAGCAGCCTTTTTGAAAATAAACTTGCAGAATTAATTTTTTAAAAAGAAGTATTTTTCTTACCCTCATGGAGAAGGTAAAACTGACAAAATGAATGTGTAAGAATATTTCACAAATGAAAAAGAAACTCTTCTGGATTTATTACCATTTCTCTCTCAACACTTTATGTGCTATTTCATTGCCTGGCAAATTGTTATTGACATAACTTTACATGTTTGCCTTTATTCCCTTTAGAGTATAGGACCCCTATTACCTCTCTAACATGCTTACTAGCAAAAAGGCCAACTTAAGTTCCCATGGACTGACTTGAGTATCAAGCAGCTATACAAGTGTGTTATAGTTTCAAACCTTTTGAATTCCTTCCAAAAGCTTGGAGGCAATGCATTAGCATAACTACAGTGGTTAA
>JAWWEW010000165.1:28017301-28049312 GCA_035583185.1 Anabacerthia variegaticeps
CTGGGGTTTTTTTCTCTAAATTTAAGGAGAGGGATTATTTTATTTTCCTAGCCAACATTTACATCTTAGTTTCTCTCTCACACTAAGACAAAGTGCAAATAAAATTATGCCTATGTGAGGGTGCATGCATAGAGAGAATCCTGTGTAAGGTAAGAAAGCAGGAAATATTAAGATTTCAAGCCATTGCTGCTAGCCATCTTATGTGTAATGCAGTCTGATAAATATGGCCATTTTAACCCAGGTAACATACCAATAAAGGAATGGGAAAAAGGCAGAGTGAATTGGAAAGAACATGAGAAGGCTTGAAGGGTGTGCTGTCAGCAATGAGCTCACAGGAGCCACCACCAGCAGTTGAACTTGGGTCATGGCAGGTGTAAATCTGGGTGGAGGCTGCTGAAATCCAAAGAAATACTATAAGCTGAAGACAAAACCACAAGCAGACTTCACTGACAAACAAAGAAAAAAGTCAAAGGCGGTCTCATCCACAGTGACAGCTTTTGTGAAAGTTCAATCAAAGCTGCACAACTGTCAGCACCATTTGTTCCAAGCAACAAAAGACAGGATGCTGAACTACACGGAAATAGCCTTTCTTGTAAATAGCTACAATTCCATCAAGAAGAAGAAATTGAAGTTTCTATCAGCAATGGCATATTGCCAGCTTAAAGTCAGGAAGAATATCCCTGGATAGACAAAGTGAACAGCTCTTTCATTAACACGGTGATTTAAACTATGGTGTCTGAGCAAAAGTGATAGGCTCCTTCCTGAAGACCAATCTGTAGCTGACCTTTCCCTTAGAAGTATTATAAAAGTCAAAGACAGTTGCTTTACAAACACTTAGGCACTATTAGCATTGAAATGTATTTCCTTCAGAGAACTTTGATTCCAGCTCTTTCCACAGTGGGCATGACATTCACACCCACATCACACCCCCAAGGTCTATCCGACTTCTTCACACAATGTACAGTATAATCACTCTGTTCTTCCACTACAGAAGGTGGCCAACTGCTGACTGGTAACCATAGCAGCTGCAGGAGCCCAGAAAAAATTTCCAGTGCTAAATGTATGCACAAGTTTGTTGATTTAGCATCACTTTATTTGCCATGAACAGCATCAATGGGTATGCCTCAAAACGTCCCAGTGTTTCATGAGGAAAGAGATGCTGTTCATCGCCACACAGAAAACAGCAGATCTCACACAGAAGAATGTTTTTTGTCAGTCTCTTGACTTCTGTAATGTCTAGCATTCAAGCTAGGAGTTTTATTTCTTGTATGGGAAAGATTGGTTCTGGAGTTTCCATGTTGAAATTACTGGTCATGTGCTGAGTGGTGCCTGACAGGGACTGAGAAGTAATGACAGGCAATAACATCTTTCCCAGTAACCATCACAAAACACAGTATCACAATACCACTAGCTGTCTCAATACGTGAACTTTGTACAGGTGGACCATGTGGACAGGGAATTTCTCCCTTTCCTCTCCCTAACAGTAATTAGTCAGCTGATCTAAAGCTTGGGAGAATGTCATTCCTTGGAGAAGGCTGCAGCAGGATGGGGCTTTCCTCCTAGATGATCCTACCTAATGGGATCTACCTCCCCAAGGGCCTACAGACCCTTGTTGACCTGCTATATGCAGGAGTTCTTGTCTGCCTGCTTTTCTCTCCATTACTGGAGTGAGGACATTATGGACGTACCATCACACCAGTGCTGTATGGCAGAATAGAGGACAAAGTGAAGTAAAAGCAAGAGCAAAATGAAGCCAAGTAGTGCCACTGCAGGCAGCATAGTGAGGAGCTAAGGCTGTTGTTATAGATATTTTGACAGAATATCCTCTTAGTTTTAGTTAAAATTTACTACTGTGAGCATTTAGAAGCCTGTTAGTGTTGTGGTGCTGGTATACCCATCCGCTATCAAAAGCTCTCAGGTCCCGACAGTATGTCACACTTGGACATAATCCAAAGTCAGTGACAGTCTAAGACCTGTGAGTTATAAAGCCAAACCTGCGTGCTTATTTATACTAGAAAGTTCACATTTCAACCCAAAGCCTGAAAGCAAGGTATACCTCAACATGCAACAAATTATAGATGACTCATAAAGTCTGAGTTCAAGTCTTTTGGACTCCGGCACAAAAAGCTACCACCTAAGCAGATATTTGGCCAAAGATTCCCTCTTTTCTATGTTTCTTTAAAAAGCAGCACCCAAAAAATATCAGGAGCCTCAGAAAATATATTATTTTCAATATATTTTGTTTAAACAGAGGAAACATAGCAAGTACAGATTACTTGCCAAGAAATCTAACCCAAAATGTAGTGCTGCAAATATGTCCTGGCAGAAATATAGAGTTCTCAGGTAACATCTTTATAGCACAAACTTGTTTTGCTTTCTTATAAAACAGTGGAGACACATAAGGATATTTGACTGACACAGAGAACAGCTGATTCACACAACTCTGGAAATAAAAGCACAAGTTGCTGCAGTTTTGGTCAAAGTGCTGTAGCTATTGGTTACAAGCAATATTAATCTTTGCAGACAAGCATAGGAAAAGCTTACCCGTTGCAACCTCTCCTTTGGTTTGCAGCCTCCTCCACCAACATGAACCATAATTTGCTCTCAGGAGGCCCAGACAGAAGTCAGCAGGAGAATGTAAGGAGAATGCAAGCTGCCTCTTTCCTTCACAAAAGCAAAGGCTCCCTACAAAACTCCTTCCCTGTTAAATAGGGAACACAAAAGTGAACCAGGAATACCAGGCTGGAAGGGGCTACAGGAAAAGCCCAAAACACAGCTTTCACAGACACCTCATTATTTAATCCTCTTCCTGGAGTGATTGGCTGAGGAGTGGTTTCACCCATTGCTTATACTGGAGCACCCTCAAAGTCTCACCTGAGCAAGTCATCCATGAACCTTATACCCTTTGAAGGATCTCTGTTTTAGGCAGAGTATTAGCCATGCCAGAGCCTATCTAGTTTGTTAAAGCTTGGAGTGATGACAACTCACACTATGGATGAAAATTTCATGCCATTGTTACCATATATTTTTCATTATTTCTGTAGCATAGCAATTGAACCATAAATACCAGCCTTTTTTTTATATGACTAACTATACCATGAAAATGAGTTGAGGGAGATTTAGGTTAGATATCAGGAAAACGTTCTTCACCCAGAGGGCGGTTGTGTCCTGGAACAGGCTCCCAAGGGAAGTGGTCACAGCACCAAGCCTGACAGAGTTCAAGAAGTGTTTGGACAATGCTGTCAGGCACATGGTGTGACTCTTGGGGATGGTCCTGTGCAGGGCCAGGAGTTGGACTCAATGATCCTGATGGGTCCCTTTCAGCTCAACATAATCTATGATTCTATGAAAAGATTGCTTACCTTAACTTACTACATGTTTCCATGACTGTCTTATTTAAGTGCTTCTGTTTTCACAGACCAACAGTCTCTCAGTTTGTTTTTAATTTTGGGGAAACAATTAACATAGCATACCATCTTTTCCAAGAAATTTTGCCAAACCCAAGTCCCTTACTAAAATTAGATTTCCAGTCAAGAGAATTATAAATATTTCTCTTCTAGCCAGACATTTTCTATTAAGGCATGGCTGCCTTTATTCTGCTGTCTTCTGCACAGAGCAATACGTGCTGGGACAATTAAAAAATAGGTAAAGTTTTGCCTTTTATTGAAAAAGCTTATTACTGTGCTGGTACCTCTTCAAAACCAAACTTACCTTGTAAAATTGCAGATATTTTAAATATTTGTCAGTATTAGTGGTATCACTAAGCAATTTGCATATAGTTAGACAAAGCTGGTAATGAATGTGCTTACATCAGCTCTGATAGCATTCATAAATTCATTTAACAGAGACTTCATTACATCTGCAAAATTATATTCAGAAGTAATTACTTCCCTTGCAGCATTCAGTCTACCTTGCTGTTGAATATGATCTTCATATATTAGTATATTACATATTTGGAGAGGAATTGGTGAAATAATTGCTAGTACAGTGAGAGGTGATCATCCTTCATTTTACACTATAGCCTTGCTTTAAAGCCTGGCTTTTAAAAAGACTAGCCAAAGAAGGTAATCTACATGTTAAAAATTGTGTGAGAGATTCAGATGTTTTATAATTTCGTTGGTTATGAATAATGAGTAGGCTTTCTGTTTGTAGCACAGCATACAACAGCTATGGGAAATTATGGCACCATGCCTTCCTTTAATTTGATGTTGCTGGGAAAATCTGTAGAAGTTGGCTTAGCATTGATTTTTTTAACACTCCAAAGATTCAATAGATACAGATGCACTTTTTAGGAAAGCCATAGGAAATGCCTGACTCTTCATGTGCTTGTTGCCATTTCAAGAGGAAGCCCCGACAGTAAAAAGTGGAGAAGCACTGCATCTGGTAATGAGTTTGGAAGATCAGACCCTCCCTTAGTTGCTGTGATCATTAAGCTGCCCTTTTACCTGTACATCTCTTCTTTCTGTACGTGCTCTGCAATAAAATGTAGCAGAATGTTAAGGATGAAGAACAATGAAGCAATTCTTGCTCTTTCATTTGTAATTGGGATAAACCATTTGTGACTGTAAGTCACTTGGCAATGCAGTGATTCACACGGACCACACTGTTGAGTTTGACTCAAACATGAGCTCTGAGTAAGGCAAGTGGGCTTGAGCCCTTGTCTTCAGAGGAGAGAGCGGACACCAGAAACAAAACTGATATCCTCTGAGCACAGAGCAGCTCTGCCTAAACTCTGCCAGGATTCCTCTTCTGTACTGCTCATCATGAATAGGGTGTGGAGGTTTCCATCATCTTGGCAGGATTTCAGAGATTGCTCATTCCTTTAAATAAAGCACCACCTGGGAACAGGGAGCAAGAGAAAGCTTTACAGTGGCTGTAAGAGCATCTTATTACAAAACATTTAATAAGACTTCAGAGGGTGCTTTTTTTTTTCTAACCTGTGACCTCTTAGGAAAGAATTCAGAAATTGGTTTAGCTCTGACTCCAGTTATCATATATGAAGGTTAGGAAGTTGAACTCTGCTCAGTTTTCCTTTCACTTGAAGGATCAGGCTTCAATCACAAGCTGCTAATAAGTTAATCATTACTCCAGATCACTTTGTTCTTGATTATTAGCTATTGATTGCATTGCTGAGGAGTCTGTCCTCCTCAGTTCTCAAAGTCATATCTTCTTCCTTATGTGGGTGAGTTCCCCTTCTCCCTCCCTTTCTTCCTGCATTGCAGGAAAATTTGCACATTGTTAATGTTGTTTTTATCACATTTCTCTTTGTTCCCATTTTTAAAATGATTTTTGCTGTGCAAAAACTGTCTTACAAGCTGACCAGACTAAGTTCCAGTCCTTGTTCCCAGACCATAGTTCCCATTACCCTAGTCCCATTCCCATCACCTAGAGAAGTGAGAAGGGTAGAGCTGTGGTGGTCAAGCAGAGGCTCCTAGAGACTTTATCTGTCAGCCCTGCAGAATGGTTTAGAGACCCTGAGGGCAATACACACAGCCACCTTCCTTGGGTCTGGTCCAGGAAGAAGTACACAGGATTCCCAATCCCTGCTGCTGCATGCCAGCAGGAAAGCAGGATGATCAAGAAGCTAAATAACCCCTCCTGAGCCAGTGAGAGGGTTCAGCTACCACCTCTCCACAGCAGGGTGTTTAATCACAGCCCCAGCTGGCCTAGCTGTGAGTGGGCTGATTGAAAATTTCAGGCACCTCCTTCCTGATCTCTCTGCTGTCATACAGAAAGGCAGGATGGAGCCCACAGAAGGAACAAACTCTGGTTTTGCTCTACAAGGACATAACACACTGGCCTCACACTGGTTTCTCAGCAGTCAAATATTTGCCTGGTGGGCTGCCTCCAAAGCTGTTTCCAGCAGCTGGGCTAGACAGCTTCCTGCAGCCACAGAGCTCCACTCCTCCCCTTGCCCATCCCTCCTCTCACACAACATGCCAGAGAGTATTTAAACATCTACACAGAACCTCATGTTTGAGATTTCATCCAAAATACACCCTTCTACCACCCACTCAGAGGAAACTCATTTTATTTGTCTAACAAGAACAAAGGACCTAGTGAGTTAACCCTGCCAAGCTTACCGCCAGGGAATCCAGACTTTAACATCCCATTTATAACACCCAAACCCACCCATTCAGCTGATCCTTACACAGCCCTGATAAATCATCCCACGTCAGAGGCATCACAGGAGCAACTACTTTACTTTTACCAACTTTTTTTTTAAAAAAGGAAAAGAAAGAAAAACAGCCAGTGAAGAGAGGCAGTGACTCCTTTTCTTCTTTGCATTCTGGGAAGGCTTATTCTAGCAGGTGCTGGAGATATATAAAGCAGGATGTATCAGATTAATATACTCATGTCCTCTCCATATTATTAATTACATAGCCAAGGCATTCCAATTTAAGCAATAAAAAGTAATAAAGGGATGACTTTTGTGCTCTTAAATCAGAAAAAAAAAACGACTTGCAGAAAGGTATGAAAGAAAATGGCAGGCAAGTTACAGTTTAAGTCAGACATACAGTTACATGTGCTCTGTAATGCCATTGAAATAATTTCCCTGCAGCTGGCAAACAGATATATCCCTGAGATTTAAATCAGGGTGCCAGAAGCACTGCAGTGGAGGAAGAATTGTGGAGAGCAGTGCGAGTGCGGCTGGCAGACCTGTCATCAGCACACTGCCTGCTGCTCTGGGGGTGCCAGCTGTCACTCAACTCACTAAATCTCCACCTAGAAAAACTGAGTAAAGATACTGCTGCTTCACCTATCTGTTTAAACAACCTACAGGTACCCCCAAACTCTACAAATAATCTCCTGAACTTTTCATAGTCTGTGGCGCTTACACACACATCAGTTTATGTAGTTCAGTGTTGAAAGTAGGACTCTCTAGAGTAATGGTTTCCAAATGCAAAGGGAAAAACATGTGCTTCCAGAATGGATGATTTATTACAGGTTAACAAAAAATGAAAGAATGGAGAGAGAAGTAAAATACGAATCTGGAGCTCGAATAAACAGTGCCTCCATCTTGGATCAGTTTGCAGCTCCATTGCTTGGCAGACAGGCAGGCAGGCTTTTCATTTCAAGGCTGCTACACAGAGAGCACACACCATTCCCATGCAAAGATGACTAAAACCCTGACTGTTCAATTTGCCAAGCCCCTCAAATAACCCTAAGTAAATACACTGCTTTCCAGAACCCCCTGAAGGTCAAAAATTTCACAAAGCCTCCATCGTTGTCCTACTGCTAGCTGATTTCCTTCCAGAAGAAAGATCATAGCGACTCCAATAATTTTTTATCCAGCTGAACTTCAAAAGAGTTCTTTATATTTATGTGTCCTTGGGATCAGTTCCCTAACTAGTACATTTTGGTTATGATTTTTCCATGTGTACTCTATTTTAAATGTTAATAATGCACAGAAATTGTTTACGCAAGTAAAGATAAGACATGAATTTGCAAACATGCTGCAATTGACAGTCTTTTCCAGCCTTTTTCTTTTGTTTGGATGAGTGGATGGGTGACAAATATTAAGGAAAAAAAAAACACCTTTATGTCAGCAGAATGAAGTCCAGGTTGTTACAGCTGCTCTGCCACCAGCACTTGCTGTGTCTGCCTATGCTGTGGCTGCACTTCTAATGGCACTCTAGGTATATACCCTTTCTTTATTCACTTTGTTCTTCATAGCAAAGTGGCTTTAAATCCACGTTTTTCAATTGTACACACAATAAGGAAGAATAGTTCTCATTCCTGCACTGCAATTGCTTCCAGCTCCCTGCCTATCTGCTTGGCTTCTGGTCTGAGTAGGTTAGAGCACAAACTGTGCCTGTGGGTCCCTTCTTCATCCCTTGGTGCACCGTAGATCTAAGATTCTGCTGTAGTAACAAGCCCATATTTGTCACCCTTTGAAAGTATGTAGGGTCACAGGGGACCCCAGGTTCAAAGCTGGGAAGCAGATCCTTCTGAAGAAAGCATTTCAGTATCACATTCCCTCCACAGAATGGATGCTAGCATGGGAGCCTAAATTTAAATCTGACTGAAACTTTCCTAGCGTTTTGGGATGCTTGCATATGGCATTTTAGCATTGTCTGTTAGGGAGACAGGATGCACTTTCTTACAAAGAGGAAAACATCCTGAGAGCCTAATCAGTAGGAGTACAGGGTTGCATTAAAATTTCTGGTAAATTCATTTTGGTGCTGGAAGAAATACACAGACTCATCTCTCCTGAAGAAATGTATCTGTTAGGATTGCACATCTAGTTCTTATGCTCCCTCCCATGGGAGGAAATGCAGTGTTTCTTTTTTCCCCTCATCCTGAGGATATCTTCATTATGTTCTACTAAGAGCTCATCTTTACATGACGATGTTGCTAATGAAAGCCTCTAGGCTTCAAAGGGCTGAGTCTCAAGAGCTCTATGATTAAATATAATAATTTGCAGTTCTGCAGTACCTTCCATCTGAAGATCTCAGCTGTTTGTACAGATTCCTGTGAATTAAGCTCAGCGTCTCACGTGTGAGCTATTTTTGATAAATAATGAATACCCTAGTAGCAAGGACACTTTCCCAAGAGGTCGGAGACAGTTTTGAGCACTTCTGACTGGGTTGAGAACTGGCCCCAGGAGCCCAGTGTTCTGCAAAGGTCCTCTCTGCAGCAGCACAAGCTCCCAACTCACCTTGTAGCAGTTTGGGAAAGAAAAGGCTGACCTTTTCTCAGCTCTTTGAGAGAAAGCTATACATATTGGATCCCAAATATATGAATATGCCTCCTGGAACACTCCCAAGGAGGTGGATTTAATACTCACGTATCCTCAGCATTTCCTGGCTGGTTCTTGGCTGGTTCATCAAAGGCTCAATATAGGAAGCTCCATCCTATATAGTTTGTTCAAGTACCATTAGAAAGACAATTTAACTCTGGCCTTGTGCTGTGCATGGGATGCTGATGTCCAACGCAAGGCTCTACATTTTGTGTAGTCCATTTGATGTCATCCTTCATGATTAAATAATGCAAGAAAAGTTACAGAATGGTCTGACAAGGCATGTTTCTTCTCTTTCTTTTGTGTCTCCTGTTTGAGTTACTGCTTCTCCACCAGGGTCAATCCACCACACCCAATGGTCTGCAGGTTGTGGAAAAGTCCAGAGAAGCCAAATCACAGTAATTAGTGGGTTAGCATTAAGAGTGTGTTGCTGAATAATACAGTGAATCAATAAAATAGGCATCAGTCATGAAGGCTTTTTCTGCATGCTTTATATCACTGTTTGATACGTTCCAGAGGCAAAATAACAAAATTTCTTTCAGCAAGATGGGAAGAACACATGGTTGAGACAGGGCAGTTGATGAGATCCTGCTGGAGGGGGAGGTCTGAGACATGTGCTTGTCCAGACAGCTGTAGGGAAATGCATTCACCCAGCCAATGAGAAAGACTATCCAAAGGTCAGGGGGTAACTAAGCAACAGAAAGGAAAAAATCTCCATCACTTCCAGCTGGAAATAAAACAAACAAAAAAATAGATTTCTGGTATTTAATCTCAGTATTGTCTAGTGGGAAGACAGCAAAGCTATGGGAGCAGTCTGTGTCTAGCTTTACTCTGTTTGCAGAGTTGTAATGTGACATTAGGCAAATGAACTATTTTTTGTCTCAGTTTCACCATCTAAAAAATGTGTACAATACACTTTACCACCATAGCAGGGTTGGGAGCTCTCCACTTCTACAGTGCTTTAAGACCCTAAGAGGTAAGACCTCTAAGACTTTAAGAGGTAAAAAAAGCAGTAGAGATTCAGATTAAAATAGTTATTTTCTGTTTGTTTCCAATAGGTAGATGCACTGTAGGAACCATTCTGACATGTGTTAGTGTAGGTGGAAATGACTCATTTGGAAATGACTGGAAGCTAGCTGCTGTAGACTGGCTGCTGCTACAGTCCTAAATAAATCTCATAAAACTGATCTTGAAAAATGAAGTAAATGTTGCTGCTTTGTTAGTAATTAACTTGATATCTAACATGTGTACATGTCTTAATTTATACACATGTGAACATACATACACTCCCTCTATTTTATTCATTCTTTTAATTACTCATATAATGAACAGTTAATGCCAAAGAGGGATCCCATGTTTATTTCCTCTCTGTATTTACCAACACCATAAGACAACCTAGAAAATATCATACATAAATTTCCTGAACATTGCCTACATGCTTTTTAAGAGGCCTGCTATATCCATAAGGTGTTTTACCATCAAATGTACTGCAACAGTCTGGACAAAAATGTAAGTGACAAAACAAAGGCTCAGACTAAGACTAGAAAACCTAAGGAGTTAAGATTAGAGTTTTATTTCCAATTTCATCAGGGATTTTCTCACTTCTTAAGGAAGAAAGAAGAGATTACTGTGTCAGGTCACAGCTGGGATGAGCTCCTGTGAATGGCCATACCCAACAAAAAGCTCGTGCCAGCTGCTCCTCAGGGCATCTCCACTTTCTTATTTCCACATGGCGCTCATGCACGTACTGTACAAAGTAGTTATCAAGTACTTTATGGGCTGAATTTTTATCTTTAGATCTGGGTCATTCTCTTTAGGATAGGAGCTGCAAAGTGTCTCCACAGGCAGGCAAAGAAGGGCACATAATAAGTCACAGTCACCATTTCTTTCCATTGCAATAAAAGGATGTGTGCAATGATTTCAAAAAGTGGATATAAGCTACTACTTGAAATGTTTTCTTCTGGCCTTGACAGCTCTTAGCCAGCACAGCATCACAGGACAGCTACAGCATACAGCAATACAAGGTAAACAAGGAGGTTTTCTTATGGGATAGCTCCACTAGGCTCCATCCAGGTTCCCAGACCTGGAACATCCTGGAGACACCTGAGCGTGTGGCTGCCTGCATGGCCCTGCCTGGGAAGGGGACACAGGTGCCCGGCAGGGTTGAGGTTCTGCTGGCCCCTCTGACCAGGCAAGGCAGTGGCAGCCACCCTTGTGGTGTGGCTGTGCACCTGCCCACCTCAGGGAGCAAACAGAGCAGGGCACATGAGCCCGCTGGATTTCTGTTCACATTCCAGGCACACGTCTTCTCTTGCCCCTTCCCACACGCCATACAGTACGCAGATATTAAAGCAACTGCTAAGAGACAGCTACTCAGAGACTCACTGATTTGTGTCACACCTGACGTTGGCAGAAGCAAGCTTGGAGGTGGAGGCAAGGACATTTCAGTGGCAGCATTTCAATACCAGCTTTAAAAAATCAGGGCTTAATGGTTCTGTAAATTAAAACAGCCTAATTAGTCAATAGGTTATGAGAATTTTTCGGCTAGGAAGGGACTGTAAATGCAAAGCCCTGCTCTGAGGCCCAAGCTGGGCAGCTGATCATACACATAACAAATCTCCCCTTACGGAATGTCAGTGGGTCAAGGTACTGAAGAGTGCCTGCAGATAAAGCTGCTAAGCTCCACTCCAAGCTAGCTCCTGCTACAGATCCCAGGGGAGTTCATTGAATAGACCTTCTGCCATTGTCCTTGGCAGGAAGGAAAATTTATTCTGTTAACTGTAAGACTACAGTTATTTTATCTGTTTCACATTCATCCACTTTCATAGTCCTTCATGCTCCCATTTGAGATTCACCTGCATTGGAAAGGATCTCAGAGAAACTATGGAGCTACAGAGCTGGGATTATGTTTGTATTTTGAATTTACCATGAATATTTTTGCAGTTTCAAGCCGTGTAGTGTCTAGAGGTCACTTACTCAGCACACCTACAAACACAGAGCATGGAGCAGCATTTTCAGAGGCACCCAATTTCCAGCTAAGTCAATGGAAAGCATTAATTTCTTTAGCTCTTTGTTACAACAAAACTTGCTGTAAGTTTTCAACTCCCAAACATCTTGAGAGGGGAGGAATGGATGCACAAAACGTGGCTCTGAGATCCACCCTAAAGGCAATGTAATCACCCTAGAGGATATAATTGCAAAAATCAGAGCCAGCCTTCGAAATTTGAACACTCCCTGAACTGAAGAGCCACCCCACAGAAAGCCTGTGACAGACTGTTCTGCATAAATACTCTTCCAAATGCTTTTGGTAGCCAAGAGGTCACTCCCATTTTGACATGTGAAGTAAAATGACCCACCCAGAGCTGTGTGAGTGGGGGGCAGCTGGCCATATGAGTGTGTGATTTGCTAAAATAAGACATAAGCCCTTCAAAACAGCTTGATATAATCTTGCAGCGGGTTGGTCAAGCCTTCCAACAAGAAACTCTTATTTTCCCCTTCAATCTGGCCAGGAGCTTGCTATTACTAATGATTAAAAAAGGACCCTCTTCCTTCATTGATTCATCCTTGTGATAAGCATCCAAACAGATGAGATTTCAGGCAGTGTCACTGTTTCCCTAGCCTACGTTTGCATTTCCTCCTCCAGGAAGGCACATGAGAATGATCAGAGAGGAGAGAGTGCTTTTCATTCCAATGATCTGTGAGGGATAAAGAGAGAAACAATTTAGAAACAAAACTATCCCCAGCTGGAAAGCAGAGACTTGTCCTGAGAAAAGACAATGTGAAGAGAAATTGCTAAACTTCTGCTGAAAATAATGAAAAACACCTGCAGTGTAGCTCCCTAAGGAGGCTAATTAAGTGAGAAAGGTTGGTGCTTATTGGAACTTACAGACTGTCAGCAAAATTTAAGGTATTATCTCTCACGTGACTTATTTGCTTGCTATTTTAGGAAAACATATTTTTCCTTTGTTACACTGATTAGATGACAAGATTGATTGACTTTCTATGTTACTTTGAGTGACTCACATATATCTATGCCCTCCTAAATAGGTATGCACAAAATTATTTACACCTTCTGCACATCAGTACTCAAAAACCCCATTCCTGTGTTCAGCCTGCCACAGGAACAGGGTGAACTCACAGATGGCTTCTTTCCTTGTACAAATACAAAGTCATTGTAACCATTTTTTTTTTTTTAATTTAGGCCCCATATTTTAACTTTCCTTCCATCTAAAATGGTGGTATTTACCTATCTCACAAGCTGTTCGAAAAATTTTGAGCATATGCAGGGTGCTTTGCAAATACAGAAAATGACAGTCTCAACCTTGCGGAGTGTAATGTAGAAAGAATTAAATCACGTAATGGAGAAGAGAAAAAGGACAAATGTGCAAGCAAGCAGAGTAATCCTAGTGTTAATGCATACCTAACTGCCTAGTTCCATAATGTTAGCAACATTTATTCGGCAATATTTTTTTCAGTTCACTGTACTACTTTATTAGCTGATGCTTTTCTTGCCTCTGTAATCCATGGCAATTCACCTAGAACATATGGTGCATGAGGAGTGAGAGGAGGGACTGGCTGCTATCATGGTTAGTGGTGAATGAACATCACACTGCATGAATAGATACTGTTCCAGTCTGAGACACAGATTTTGTATGTGACCTTAGTTAGGTCATTCAGACTTTTCAGAGATGGTCAGTAGTTACATGTTTATTATTTTCCAGGTGCCTGCATTGAGGCTTTGAGATTACAGGAGGAACTGAAGAACTAAAAACAAAGCAAGCTGGATCTACCGCATGCAAGGTGCTGTGAGTCACCAAGTGCTGTGGAACATGCAGTTCCACTCTAATATGGATACTTGAGTGACTCCTCTTCAGCTTCTGCTCTCCATTCCTCAGTTCTACATTCATGAAATACAGCTCTGCATTCATGAAGCACAGGTAGTGCCCTGCCATCTCCACAGGGAAGAAGAAAACAGATGAGTTAGTATTTGTGAGGCACACAGTTACTATAGCAATAAGCAGCACAGGAAAACTCATGAGGAAAGTAATTGCCTTTAACGCAGATAGTATGCAGTCCATAAGGCATGGAGACACACTCCGAACAATGAAGGGGAAAAACACTGAGCAGCTGCTCATTAAGTGAGCATCATCCATCTTGTGTGCTGGGTGCAGCAAGGGTCCTGTGGAGTGCTGTGCAACCATTCAATTTACAGTGGTCCTTTAACACACACATACAGGCATTCTTAACCCTGCTATTTCCAGCTATTGAAGGCCTGGCTTTGAAATCCTGTTGGTGAGGACAGAGAGAGCGCAGTACATAGTTACTCATTATAAAAGTACAAATTTCATGTTGTAGCATCAAGCTGTTACACATCATCCGTGACACTTGGGCCCCCTACACGGACCTCTGTTACTTACACCAAGGAAATAACTGACTGTGATAACAATCCCTCACCTTTGTGACATGGGGCAATGGGAAGGTACAGAAATGTTGGCTTTCTTGAGAGAAGGCACTTACAGAAAAAGATTCTCCACCCATTTCTTTCTCTCTGTCCCTTCTTTCCAAATTGTCCATACACTTCCTCCTTTCTCTCTCTCCTTGCCCAGTTTTCTCTCTGAATTTATGTGTGTTCCTCTTGTCAGCTTCACCCTTGTTCTGGCTAGTGCCCAGTTTCCCATCTAAGCTGCCTTGTACAATTTTGTTAGTCATCCCAGCCAGTTTCTTGGTTGCCTCTCCTAAACAATGGGAACACTGCCTCTTGACTTCTTGTAAACTCTGTCTTTCTAGCTCCTAATACTTACTATCTTTGCCAACTCAGCTTCAGATTCCTCTTCCCCATCTCTTCTGATTCAGTTTTCATGACCACCCATTAGTTTCTATTTTCAAGTTTCTCCTAAGAAGTCGATTGTAGCAATTCTGTCTAAAAAAAATACTTGGTATGGAGAGATGAATTAAAAGTCACATGTACTGGCAGCACTGCATACTTTGACAAACGTATTTTTACATGCTAAAAATGCCCAAATAAGTACTGAGATTAACTCCTGTTACAGAGTATTGTTGCAAGTGCTCCATTATAGCAGTTTTCTGTGATTTTTAGTAGGATGCTTTGCATATTCTGAGTGTGAACAAAATCTCTGCAGGCACTCAAATAATTAGCTCTAGGTGGCTTTCCTTAAAGACAGTTTCAAGTAAGAAAAGAAGAGCACTTTACTAGAAACTGCAAACTACATAGCTACATTTGGGTTTATGGTTCCTGATAAAGAGTGTCTCTTAACACTCTCTGACTTGGCTCCCAAGAGCAGGCTGGTAGTGAAGTGCAAGGGGGAAAAGTGTCCTTGTGACCCAATCCTTCCTTCCACCTTCAGCATAAAGCCCTAAGAAGGTGAGGGTAGCCAGACAGTGCCAGAAAAGGCCAGTCTTTCACTGCCAGTAAGAGATGCTTAGTGAAGGGCAAGCACAGGGTTATTTTTCCCAGGATACTCTCTAGCAAGATGCAGCTTAAGGACTCCTTCAGCTTTGCTGTATTTGCATCCACTGACCTGCCCTTGTGACAGACCTTTCTGTCACAAAATATAGCCAAGAAATTGAGTTTTCTTTATTTGGGTTTTTTATGTATTCCTTTTTTTTTTTTTTTTTTTTTTACATGGATGTTCTTTCAGCATCCAGGGCAAACCAGAACAATGCTGGAAATCACTGTTCTCTGTACTTTTTGAATGTGTGGACTGGCTGGGCTTGATGCATCAGTGTGCATGTTAAGGGAACACAAAGCTGTAAACACTCAAGAGGATAAGGGAAAGAGGGATGCAGGGACAGTGAACTGACCTGAAGAACAATGAGAATGCCCATTGTAACAACTGAGTAGTTCATTACAGCAAAATAAGAGAGAGAAAAGGGTACTTCTGAGTACAGAAACAATCTTCTGTGAATATTTCTGGCTATATTTGCATTCAGCACATCCAATCTGATGCCCTAGTCCGGGTATTGGAGGAGCAGCCTCCAGGGTTTCATGTAACCATTTCAGCTGCCAAATTAATTTTTGCAGTTTACAGCTAACAATCCATCATACACTACTCGGTGTTTAACTTCTTTTGTTTAGATCATTTAGATAATTAAAGTACCACAAATTCCATAGTGTCAGCGGGTCTCAAACAGACCTCCTGCTGGCTCTGCAATCTCTTTCAGAGATCAAAAATTAAAACAATGAATAATACTAGAAGAAGGAGTCCAAGTAACTCATATTTTATGTTTCATGCTTTCCTAATGACAAGGTCATATAGTCAGCAGTGTGATCAATGCAAATACAATACGCCTTTGGAAAAAGGCCAAAGTCTGCCTGTGGAAAGGGCAATCAAGGGAACTCTTTCATAATAATGCACTTTATGGGTAGATAGCAGAGATCCCAAAGCTCTTTACCGAAAGGAACAAAAGACTGGTGATTCAAGTTGCCAAGTTAACATACAAGTCTATGGCAAGTCCCACGTGGGCATGATGTCCTATTCTTTGAACACACATTTCTCTCTCATGCACACTACGTTTCTGTCAGCATCATTTTCTATGGCTCAGAAAGACTATCCTCAGCAAATATCTAGAGCTAACAACTGTTCTGCATTCAGCTGACATGCACATGGCCGTGGTATGCCTGGCCAATCACTGCTATCTCTGCTAAGATGCAGGCAAAAAAAAAAAAAATCCACAGATGTTAAATTGTTTCAGCTTGCCTAACCATTTGAAATAATTAATTCTGCAGACTATTTTTGACTAAGTCTACAAAAACTACATCATTTCTTCCTATTGCTTGTTCCTTGCTTATTATATATATTACATCTTTCAAAATCATAGCCAGTGTACAAATTCTGCAGCATGGGACATCCTCAGCAAGCAAACTCCCTGCTTTACTTAGTCCCCTCTATGGCTTTTCATGATTATGAGCAAGATGCTTCTTTTTGTCATCAGGAGTCTGTCCACATGAAAAAGATTTTGAAATCAGGTCAGATTTGCGTTTTCAAAATATAGGTAGAGTAAAAACAGTTGATGAGAAAGGTAAAAATAGGGAAGGATAAAGCAAGGCTGTAGTGAAAAGTAAAAAGCTAGAGAAAGATGGACTGCAAAGTCCAACAGAGCTCTGAAAAACCTCTGGAAGCAAACTAGGAGTTTCTGGTAATTTACAAGACTGCACAAAGGAACACTGGTGGAATAGATTGGGGGCTTTATGACTCTTAGGTTGGTATTAATAAGAATAAACCAGCACCGTACTTGGCTATTTTTTTCTGTCCTTATGGCACACAGGACCCACAAAGAACACAGGGAAGCCAGAGCACTGCTCCGACACTCCAGGGGAACAGAGTTCAAGTTTAATATGCTCTGGTGACCTTAAAATAGGGATTCAATATAAAAGCATGGTAGAGTTTGTGAGTAAATGCAACTGCCTACATAGACAATATTTGTAATCACATCTGCACACTCCTGGCTCTACCACTGTCCACAGGCCACTGGAGTGCAATTACACATTCGCATGCTACAGCAATCAATACGCTCACTCCCTAAGGATAGGCTCAAAAGTCCCACATTTTCACAGTTTTGTTGGCCGCAGGGCCAACCAGCTGTGTGCCTGTGCAACACAGGCTCCCAAATGGGCTGATCCCACCTCCCAGCCCCAGCCCCAGCTGCTACCACTGCCCTCACTGCAGGGAGCCAGCAGAAAGCAGCTGGGGCAACATCACTCACCAGATCTCCAACCATCCAGGGATTTTGGGAAGGACTTAGCTTCCCTTGTTTGCTTAGTCACCTGCAAAATCAGGCATTAGGATAGCTGGACCACTTTCACATTGCAG
Source organism: Anabacerthia variegaticeps (assembly GCA_035583185.1). NCBI lineage: Eukaryota > Metazoa > Chordata > Aves > Passeriformes > Furnariidae > Anabacerthia > Anabacerthia variegaticeps. Next base: position 28,034,876 of record JAWWEW010000165.1, read on the forward strand.
TTGCTAGCTGTGGGAAGGTTACTCACTGGTTGTTCTTCTCTCAGGACTTCAGTGCTAGTTGTCACCAAAAAAAAAGAGATTATGTGCTGTTTGCAGTGCCTCACTAGTGCTCCCAGAAGACACTATGCTCTGCTCTTTGTAGTTGCCAAGTAATGAAACAGTTATGGGCATCTACAAATAACTGGTAATGCTGTTACAGACTTTGGAAGGAAGCTGAGGATCAGAAAGAAAAGTGTTTTGGTCTGCGCTGTCATTTTAAGGTGAGTTCTGGAATCATGTGGATTTCATTGGGTTGAACATAAAATCTGCATTCTTTGCCCTCATATCACGAGCATAGACTGCATAATGTGAATTTTGAAAGCTCATAGACAGAAATCAAATGTAGTTAATACACCTTCCCTTTTTAAAGTCTTTCTTTTTTTTTTTTTTCCTTTTTTTTAACTTTTGGATTCACCACTGCTGAAATTTCTGTTCACTGGACTTTTCCTCTAAATATCAGGAAGCTAAACTGACCACCCAGCAAGCTGGAAGTGGATGCAAAGGCCATAACTACTGGCAGTAAGGTAAATCATCATAACATTAGTAGTTTGTGGTCAAGACATAGTGCTCAAATTGAATAGTAAAAGAGGGGATGCGAAAAGGCTCTTCCTTTGATAAGTGCTGGGTTAAAAAACTAACTAATGAAAAAGTGTTTTTAAATATGAAAACCTGAGGTTTGCATTCAATTTCTATTTGATTCTCTTCACTGTTTTTTCTGGAAAGCTAGTTTCCAGTCTTTAGCTCCAACATTACCAGTTGCCTTTTCCCACATTATATGCTCTTTCATATAATTTCTTTTACATATGGCTGTCTTTCTTCAGCTGTCTGCAAGCTTCAAGGCTGCTGAACCTGGTTCTTCCATTCCCATGCACAGCGCAAGGTTCATATGCAGCTCATAAAGCAATATTACAAACTTGCAGCATTCACTTTGGGCAGTTATAGAAAGAAGACAGAGAGAGTATGAGATGGACCAGATTGGTCTAAAGTATATTTACGCTTGTTTATAAATGTCTAAGGGAAACATGGGAATTCTTTTGACCAGCCAACCATCAAGGGGGCAGAGAAGCACCAAGAGACAACTCTGCATACAGAAACATGGTATAGTCTTTGAGCACAGAGGTTAAATAGACAGTGCGGATCCTTCCTGGGCAATAGAAACACAAAGAGCTCAACAAAAAATAGCCTTGCTCTAATAACTGTATCCAGTCCTTTATTAGCAATGGGGATCTATCAGGAAAGTGAAAGAGGAGTAGCTTTGAGACACATGTGATCCTGCAGAATTAAGACAACAAACAAAAAAATCCTATTTTCCTTGTGTAGCATGAAAGTCACCCTCCAAAGCCAGAGCAGTTTCATGATGCTATTGTGCACATTGTCACTATGAAGAATTTATGTATGGAGTATTACATTCACCAGTCTATAGCACATTGCCATGCAGAGCCCAATCCATCCATCCATCCATCTATCCATCCATCCTTTGTGTGGAGAAAGGCCATTTGAACACTTGTAAATTCCATACCTGAAGTGAACAAGACAGATCCATGATACTCACCTTACACAGGGATGTAAAACCTGGACTGTAATAACAAGCACATGTGTGTGTATATGTATGTGTGTGTGTGTTGCTTAACCCCAAATAGCAACTAAGGCCCACACAGCCACTCATTCACTCTGTCCCAGTGGGACGGAGGAGAGAACTGGAAGGGTGAAAGTGAGAAAACTGATGGGTTGAGGTCAAGACAGTCTAATAGGTAAAGCAAAAACTGCAGGTGCAGGCAAAGCAAAAGAACCACTTCCTGTGGGTGTGCAGGTGTTCAGCCATCTCCAGGAAAGGAGGGCTCCAACAGACGCAATGGTTACTTGGGGAGACAAATGCATCCCTCCAAACTATCACCAGCTTCTTCCTTCTTCCCCCAGCTCTGCATGCTGAGAATGGTGCCATATGCTGTGGGATAGCCCTGTGATCAGTTGTGGTCAGCTGGCCCAGAGATGCAAGCCTGGAGCTTGCAGCATTTGCTAGTAAGCTTGAAGTGGCAGATTCTAAATTTCTTCTGGGAGACACGAGCTAGGAGAAGAATTTTTGAAGAGTTTCCACCACCATAAAGTGTTAAACACTTCTTTGCTTGGAGCTGTCAGCAACAGGAAAGAACATTTCAGTTGGGGCATTTGACACATAATGCGTGAAGCACCATAGAGAACCTTGAAACTGTGGCCCCAGAGGGAGCCCTGCCTCGAGAATTAAAGCATCTCCACAGGATGGAGATAGGATTGAGCAGAGGAGGGAAGGCTGGGAGCATTGCCAAGGAGTAAGGTAAAAAGGCTCAGGCAAGGCTTTGCTGGGAATAGGTGCTCAGGGGATTCTTAGCCTGCTAGGTAGCCTTTCCCACAGCTGTGTCTGCTGCAAGAGGTTTTGTACATGAGTTTAAAATGGGTGGGCCTGTGAGGCCAGATGCTTCTCTTGCTGTATTTTGCTCCCACTCTGTCCTTATAAGTCATGAGGAGTAGTGAGGAGCACACACCACACTCACTCACCTTCTGATGCCTTCCCAGGCTGCCTGAGTCAGCCCTGATGATCACTGCTGTGAGAGAGACAAGGGACCAAGGAAACCACAGCACCCTCGAAGAGAGATCAGCCAAGCATGCTCCACTGTGCGACTTCCACAGCACCAATAGTGCCTCATGCCAAAGTTACAAGAAGTTTAATAAAGCAATGTGGTTGATATTCAGTGGAGAATTGGCACTGTGTGCACTCCCACCTGAGTGCTTCTAGCAGCAGTTGACTATGTTTCTGTCCTTACAAGCCTTCCCTCCATGTGCCTGGGTAGAACAGATCAGTTTCTCCTCCTGTGGGTTTCACAGGAAGCTGGGTGTGGAAAACTCGTTGCTGGGCATACAGAACCTCAAGTTACCACTACTAGGCCAAAGCATCCTTTTTTCTTTTTTTTTTTCTTTGGTGGAAAAATCCATTGGCGAGAGCCAGGAAAACTATGTGGTTTCTGCAATAGCTTTCTGTCTTATGATTTTGAACCATTTTCCACTCCCGAGGCTCACAAGCCAGGTTTTCAGCAGAGCAGGGTTGCACGAGTTCTGCTTCTGGCTGCTGCTTTTTTGAAGGATCATTTTAAGAGGAAAAATAAGATGGTATTAATTTGAAGCAGATTCCCAGCTGGTGTCCACAAGCAGGAGCCCATAGTTAGGTCTCCAGTCACAACTTCTTTCTCTCACTGGATGCTTTAAGCTGCCCAGTGGAGGAAGGAAAAGGAAGGACAGCTGCAGGAAGGTGGTTGAAGTCCGGGTCTCAAAGATTTAAAAATTCCTCATTTCAAATTGTGCTTAGCAATTTCGCATTGACTCAGAGTTTGTACCTTTCCTGTTGAGTGTTATTTTTCCACAATGCTGAAGAAAAAAAAAAAAATGTGGCTATGAAAGAGTGTCAGGCAGGTTTTCAAGTTTTTGTGGGAATTTTTCTTCCTTTTACCCCATTTGAAAAACAGCACTCACCAAAATAAACAGCCTATTCAGTCTTCAGAAACATCCATATATCCTCAGATTTTTTTCAGGGAATTTTGTGCTATTTTGATAGGCAAATGGCTGCAGTTTTGTGCTGTTAGTCTGACACATAAATAGCAATACAGACACCCACCATGCACTGGGAAGATGCTTCTGTCTCATCACAAAGAGGACTGAGATCCGAAGGTACCAGTTTGCTACTGTGTAATATCCTGGTGCATCCAGAGCAGCCAAGTGTAGCTCAGGACTCCACATCTTAGGAAGGATGTAGCAGAGTTAGAGAAGGGCAACTAGAACATCTGAGAAGATGGAGAAGCTGCCTTAAAAGAGACTAAGAAGTCTAGTGTTACTGTTTGGAGAGAAAATCAAGGCTGTTATCAAGGTTTATAAAATTATGGAGGCAGTAGATTAAACAGGGCAAGAGCACTCAATTAATCCAGTAGAAGATCCATTTAAAACAGTTTTCTTAGAGTTCATCTTTACACAGAGAATGGGGAACTTCTGGACTTTCTTGCCACAGAGGGTGTGCAGTCAGAGAGCATTAACAGGTTCAGAAAGGCGAGACAAATTTGTGGACAACAGGTTCATACATGGATACAGGAAAGGTATATGCAGGTCTATACTCTCTAGCACCCCAAACATCACTGATCTAATCCAGTGGGACATTTTTCATGACTACTCTCTGTTCTTAATGGGAAAATTACTTTAATTAAAAAGGCTTTTATAGTTAGAGACAGGTGTAAGTGATACAGCTTACTGAGTAAAAAGGGATCTTTCAACAATCAGACCTCCACTGAAATCCTGCAATCATGCAAGGTGGGTTCTTTTGAAAGGTCTCAGAGTAACAACACAATTCTCACCATGAAAACATGCTTCCAGCCAGCACATTAGAACTCCTGTGCTGCTGTTGCTGCACAGAAAGGGGAAAAAAGTAGTCTTTTGAGGGTATTGGTGACAAAAATTAAAAAAGAAAGCACACCAAAACAGATGCCCTTGGACAGTTTTATACCAAACCCACAAGCTCTGCGAAGGTGAAAAATGAAAACCAGGAGAGAGTGAATCAGGAAGCCCCTGGGCCCACTGCCCTGCTGTTAAAGCAGTATCCAACCATGTGTACTGTATAGCTGCAGTGTATCTGCACTGATTGACATATCTCTAGTCTTTTTATTTATTAGAGTTTACTGCATTCTCTCTAATCACCTTCTCAGCAGAAATGGGGGTTCTAAGTTGCTCTTATGCACTTGAGACACCCCTCTGACTTAGGAGGGTACAGATTGACCATACCAACTGCATGCTGCAGGGCAGGAGTTTGTCATTGTTACTTGTCTAAGAAATGTCATTCTTTGTTGTTGTCATGATATTTTACCAGTTGCATGAATAATTAGCTCCCTGTAGACTTGGTATTGCCAATCCCAGCAATCTTTAATGGCTTAATTAAAAAAGTCTGAGAACAAGAAGCATGGTGTTTTTTGCTGTCTGAGCCACTATTTTGCATTCACTCACATCCACGTTCAAGCAAACTTGGAAACAAGCAATTGAACAAAAAAAGGCCAGCCATTAAATGTATTGTTTCCAAGTGAAATTCTGTGGCAGTTTTAATGGAAACAGAGGGAAATGTAAACTTTTGGATACAAATCAGAAAGAAGGATCAGTATATCCTCTATCTTACAAACAGGCAATGCTTTCAAAAATACAGAGTGCATTCAGTTCTTCATTACTACCTGTCCTTTCCTAGATAATAAAAAACTGCATGTTTAGCAAGGCTTTACTGTGCCATATCCTTATATTTTGTTGTTATAGAGACTTATGCAAAATACTCCCCCAAAATTATTTTTAGCTTGCTATCCTCATGTTCGTTACAAGCAGATTGGAACAAGGCCACCTCCTTCAGAAACAAATCAAAACAAAGAAAGGGCAAAAAATAACCCCCAAACCATGAGTCATACTCTTGCCTTCCTGAAAACACTGAACCCAATATTACACGCTACTGCCTTAATAAGGGTGCAAAGTAGTTAATCTGTCTTTGAACTAGGTAGCATGACATGGAATTGCTGGCCAGTGTATTCACAGCCCAGCAGAGAATCAGTCACAGATAAAATGAATAGACCCCTCCTCTCACTAGTAAGCTCAAATGTCTGCTAGGTGTTCTAGATAATACATCTTTGTCTGCTGTAAAGTACACGTCACCTGTACCCCACTCAGGAGCAGTAAATACTTACTCATTGTAATGAAGAGGATGGCCTCTGGCAGATTAATTGCTCTGACTCCCCTCCTCCCTATGTAAAACAGAGTTTCTCATTTTTTTCTGGGTATGTTATTTCAGTACTTCATCCAAACACTTGGCAGAGGGACAAGTGCCCTAGATACTCCTTAGAACACTAAGACCAAGGGCCTCGGTTTATTTAGTATTTTTGTAAGCTTGGGCTAAATAAACACAATACTCTACAGGACTATGTTTTCAAGAAATCTTCTCTGTGATTTTTTTAATGATCTTGCTTAGTTTTCTCCTTTCTGTTTTGTTAAGCCATTACATAACACAAACCTTTCACGAAGATATTTCTGTTCTTGGCTGCTGCAAAATTCTCCCAGCAGCTGCAATTTGAATTACTTATGGTCATGGCGCTGACTTTGAGTAAGCCTGGCACCCATGGCAGCAGAAATGCGGTATGATCCATACCTGATGAGTCACGCTAGTCCTGAGCTTACTGTCATGCAATGCCAGGATGAGCTTAAATCGCAGCCATGCAGTAAGCTTTGGATAGCACTGTGGGAGAACTTGCTTGTCCTTTCTGCATGCTTGGCAGGGAATTCTGGGAAGGCCATGGAGGACTATGTGTGGTCTAAGGCATTACCCTGCAGCTACTCTATGAAGCAGTGTAGTACACCCACTTGACCATCTCAGGCAACTGATCCAAGCTACAGCAGGGTTTTGTGTACAGATGGCAGCTAAAGTAGGGCAACACCTGTGCTCTAGCTCAAGTTAACATTGCAGAGAGAAACACTTTTGAAGTAATAGGTAAAGGAAGTTTGAGAAGCCATATGGTCAAATGATGCCAAAGGAACTGGGTGGCTGCACTGGGATTATCTACCATCAGCCCCAAGTGGAACATGGTTCAATGAGTTACAGGTGAACGTCCACGTGGTTTACTTCAGTGTTCTGCATAATGGTGCTCATCTTGGAGAACAGTTAGGGAAGGCTAATACAGAAATGCAGGATTTGTAAACTTTTTTGAAAGCTTTGGGTGGAAGGTGTGCTGTCCTACATGTTACATTTTTTTCCTGTTCTCAATATTGCCAGAACATACACATGGGTAGCCTGAAGTGATGGTGCTTTCTGCTTTCTCTTCGATGACAACTGTCCGTTCCACTTCATCAGTACAGGATGCTGGCATCATCTGCAACACAAATCCTCTTCCTACCCCAGGCACCCCAGCATAGTGGGACGGGCTCCAACATGAGATTCAACAGCTCTTTGCCTCTGGTCCCTTAGGAGCACAGCCATAGAGTTGATTGCCTAAGCAGTAAGAGTCTGAATGACAGAACCACACCCAAGGACACCACTCTTCCAATAGCACTTGGGATCAGATGGAGAAGCTGAGGTCTTCCCTGGTTGCACAGACAACCTCAGGGGCTGGGCTAATACTTATCCCTACCCTACTCTCTTATGCAGTTGTATAACACTTGTTCTGCTATAAACTCTCTTTGCTACTTGCCTTTTTATTTTCATGACAGTTTGTAGCCATGTCCTGGGGAGTGGAACTGTAGCTTCTGAGCTTCATGTGATACAGCAGATCAGTTTTGTGTTCCTAGTTAATACACATCAGAAATGGTCACTGGTGCAGCAAACCAGACCTCTTTCTGGGAGATCAGAAAGTCAAAAGCTGGCTCTGCCAAGGGAGCATATCATGTGCCTGTAGGCAGTGGAAGGATGCCTCATACATCTCTGTACAAAGCACGTGCTGCAGAGTCCAACAGCAGTATGGTTCTTTGCTGGTGATGTGAAACATCGCCATTTAGCAAGCAAAAAGATTGGTAAGGACAATTTCTGTGCCTTAAAAGTATAGAAGGAAATCCTATGGCATGTGCTATAGGAAAATATTAAACAAAGAGACTGTTGGATGTGTAGGATGGCAGGATTCAACTCCCTGCCTGGTCTGTACATAACCCTATGGTGCCTGTCAGTGGATGTCAGTACGTGTCAGGAACGTCAGTGCAGATATTCCTCTCCTCCTGACAAGGAAACAGGCATGGCCACCAAACCAGTTGCGGGGAAAAAGGAGGGTTTTTCTTAAATATTACTTTAAGGTCTGAGGACTACAGGACCATTTTGAGAAGATTCTGTCCAAAGGGTGGTAGGTGTCTGTGGGGTTTCCTGCCAGAACTCTCCAGGACCACTCCTGGCACAGAGGGTGCAGCCCATGGCACTAATGGTGCTGTTCCCTGGATGACCCAACTTCAAAATCTTAGTGGCAGTGTGACAACAAACAGCATTGTCTTACAAATGCAGAATGTAAACCCCAGTGGGGGCTTCTATGCCATGGACAGTGACAACTTCTGGAAGCAAGCAAGCTTCCTATGAGCTCTTGAATTTTAAAATCATCTTATAAAAACAAATAAGCTTCGGAGAATGCCCAAGGGCATATTTCAGAGCACTTTGGATTTTAGCCTGTTTCAGCCTCTACTGCCAGCTATCCATCTGTCCTGCTAATGTGTTTCATTATGAAGCTAGGTAATGAGCCTCGATCTCCTTTACTGATGGGATTATAACTGTGAGGGGACAGTGAGACAAACTTGTGTGGGTCACAGGGGGGAAGGTCCATAGAGGGGATTTCTCATTTTTCATTCAAAGAGAGCATACCTATCATTCCAGTGAAGATATCCCCATTCGTAAGAAATCTGTCCCTTTTCCTCACCATGGGGAAGCAAAACTCTGGTTCAAAGGACTTATCACAGCTGGTCTAAGAGGTGATGCTTCACTGACATAAAGTGGTGTCTCTGGATCTGTCCATGCTGCCTCAACAGAGCATGGGAATGAGCAGACTGATCAGGGCAGGAGGAACATGCCTTTTCTATTATGTTTTCCCTACACTTCAAAAGGCAGAGATTTTAGGAACAGAGCTCAGAAATGCTCCAACTCCAGCAGTCATAGCTTGCCTTTTGTTCATGCCTGGAAATACTCAGCTGGCACAGGTGGCTCCTTAAGGTCCAACCCCGTGGACAGGACACAGCAGGATCAAGATTTGGCTAAGTGCCTGCTCCTCTGCAGTTCCCTTCACCATCCCCTGTTCCCCGTGCTGCCTGAAGAGGTCCCTGCAGGTCCCATTTACCTGAGTCAGCCTTTCCGACGCTGCTTGGTGAATTTCCTCTTTTGCAAGGGAACGATAGCAGGAGACACTATTATCCATTACCATACTCTACAACAGGTAGAAACTGGTCCTTGTAGTGGTTTATGGTTTTAAAAGCTATTTTGCCTTCAGTTAATTCCTTGATTTTGGCTGCCTGAGTCATTGGTGACATGTTTGAATTTTAGCGGCTTTTATTTTATCTTCCTTGGAATGGCATTGCCCAGTGGTAGGCAGTTTACCATCTAAATGGGCTAATTACAAGAGGGTTGTTGTCTGTTGCAGTCATGGTGGAGAAAGGATTTGGTTTATTTTGATGAGTAGCCTAAATATTACCATATCAGATTTTGGCATTTCAAATGCAGAAAGGGTTGCAATTGATCTCCACTTAGCTAGTGAGAAAAGGCATTTCTGATTTTTGTCACCACGGCATCATCTTCTATACATTTGTTATAAGGTTTGGACCTGATCTACTGTGAAATCACAATGTCAGAGTAAGTTGACTGTTTTCAAGTACATTTCTCATGTAAGTGCTTGCCATAGTTTAAAAATAAGAGCTAAGCTGATATTTTAGTAATTTTACATTTCTCTTGGATTATGAGCTTCTTGTGATTATAAAAGTCAATAGTAATATAGTCATGGGAGCACAATTATACAAAGCTGGTGTAGTCAAAAATTATAAATAAATAAAATATAAAAACGGAGGGATCATACACATGCTCTATTTCTGTAAGCAACCAAGAATAATAGAAGCTGAAAATTTTCAGCAACTTCTACAACAGAAATCACAGTCTTTAGGAGAAACATGCACATACTGAGACTTTCAAAATGAGCGGTTACTCAGAAAAGAGCTTGATCCCAGTGCTTTTCTACAGGGCACATGCAGGCTGACCCCACAGGCAGTTCAGGTCTCCCAACAGTCAGCAGTGCTCCAGTTTCAAGGTAAGAGGTTTCTTTCTCTTACACTATGGTACTTCAAATGAGATTGAGTTTCCTCCAAGCTTTATGCTTGATGGAGCGAAATAATGTCCTAATTGTTGAAAGATTGGCTATTGGCCATAGGAACTATAAAAAAAATGTAAGAGACTCTGAATTATAAAATAGACAAAGCTTATACTCAGGCTGGCTTTAATGCAATCGAACAGTGTTAGCTGCAACTCTGCCTTTACATATCTGCTTGTATGCAGCGCCATCAAAGCACCTCTCAGAGAGCCCAGTTCTCCAGTAGGACCACTGTGCTGAAGATATGTTGGAGAACAATGTTCAGACAAAAATAAAAGGTCAAACTGTCTCATGGACCCTGCCTCATAAGCCCTTTGAACATAGTTTTCTCCTCATTCTTTGTACACAATAAATCTTACGTCTGATGGTTATCACTTTTCAGGTGGACATTAAGTATCAAATGGTGAATGGTGACACAGGCAACCAAATACCCTGCATTTATACCCACCACCCATTCACCCTGGCTTTTGAAGCCTCAAAACCAGAGACAGATTGTTCACTTCCCTGGGAAGTACCTCAGACGTGACAGCATCTCTGCTTTCCCAGGCTGGCCTGGTATTGCCGAGGGCTTAGGACTCCCTACCCAGCAGGACAGTGGCTCCCACGTACACTCGTCCAACCCCTTTTACAATTGCTGTGTAAATTATTTCTCACCTCACTGGGCCTTTGTATGGGTTTTGACAAACATTACAGCTTTGGTAGCCTTTGCACATTAGAGAGAACTATCTTCATCTGGAAGGACAAAGCCTGGGACTTTGAACTTCAGATTTTCTTTTACATTTTCAGGCTTACTTTTCATATGAAGAGTGAATGACCCCCACACTCATTGCTCCCTCAGCTCAAGCTGTCCTATCTAAGCTAAAACCAGAATCAGCAAACATGTCAGAGCAAGTTCCACCACTGTTTCCTTAATGCATTCAAGCAAAGTTTAGCCGTACCAAGGATTACTGTAGACAAACTGCTTTAGACCTGTGCCGAGGGCACCACTCGCACTCAGACAAAGCAGGATGTTCCTCAGCGACAGCACTGCTTAAGTCTGCTCTGCCACAAATTTGCATCTTATATCCTTTAGCCTACCCAGAGTATCCCGTGTCCCATCCCTGACCCCTCTCGGTCTTTTCCCACCCTCCCCTTCCTGCCTGCGAGGGTGAGTCCCAGCAAGGGCAGGCTGGCTGGGAGCTGCCTTTGACACTGTCCAGGGCCAAGCTATTTCTGCCTACCTGCAGCAACATCGTGAGCCGTGTGTGTATGTGTGTGTGTGTGTGTGTGCACGCCTCCTTTTTACCCACATGCCAGTGAGTTATCCCTCACAGCTCTGAGACCTCTGCTTGCTCTCAAATTTGTTTAAAATTAGCATATGAATGTAAAAGCTATGAGTGCTTGCGTGTGAGGGGCAGGGAGGGTAGGGCTGCAGAGTAGTAATTGTGTAAGCATAATTCACTTTGGAACACAGGCTAAAAATAATAAAGCTACATCATCACATTCTTTCACAATGTTTCAGAAGAACTGGAGTGGTGCTTACAGCTGTAACAAATCCCTATTGAAACCAAAGGGGAGTAGGTGAGGATGGAAAAGCAACCTCTGTGTACTGCTTGGTCTGCCAGGCAACAAGGACCAGGGTGCTGGAGCCTCTCACCCCATCCCACTCCACACATCCCCACTTACGCATCGGTAGCAGTACGAGTGCTGAACAAAATCCTCACCTCTGCTCTGGATGAGCACACAGAGGCTTTATTAAAACCTCCTTTCAGCTGAAGGGCTCCCCTGCTTCCTAAACAGGTTTTTGAAGACAGCTCATCAGCAGAGATGAAGCCAGGTGTTAATGTGTTCCCTCCAAGCAAGCTGACTAATTAGCTAAGTTCACAGGCTGGTTCTCTAGGAGCTCTGCTTGCATTTATATGAAAGAGGATCATTCAGGACAAGAAAGACTGTAGGAACAGCAGGATTGTTCAAGCCAAAACTTTGTTAAAAGTTTAGGGTAGCTGGAGACAAGATCATGTGTTTATTCACTGCTAGTTCTTTCTTTTTAAAATATTGCATCTGTAAGATGACTATCCCTGTTATTGCTAACATTTAGTTTTCAGTGGTTAGGGAGCCTTTGCGGATGGAAGTGGTCGACACCTACACAGAAAGTTTCTGTTGCGAACACCTGACACAGTGGGGTTAAGATAGGAAGAAAAGAAAGGTGCAGACATGAACGAGGCTACAATGAACTGCTGAAACTGTACCTGTCAGTACAGCAGGCAGTGGCCTCAGCACACCAGGAGCTGAATCACTGCAAGACACTGTCATCGGGTGTAGATATGAGCTAAGTATCATCTCCTTCAGCAGAGCCTTAGGGGAGAAACCACCTAGCTGAATATAAACCCAGAGGTCAACTGCCAATGGCTCTGTGGGCAGTTCAGAGGTGGCAGTCCAGCTCTCAGTGAGTGATGAGCAGGAAAGAAAGGACACTTGTGTGTCTGCTCCCATTTTCTGACCTCTTCCCATGTGTGGAACTACCCTTGCAGTGTTTAAGGGGATGGGAGCAGGGCTGTGGCTAAGCAGCTCCAGAACCAACTGCAGCACTTGTGCTTCAGGATTTAGTCTGTTGAACATTTGCTGTATTTAAGAGGGGTAGAAAATTTTAGGACAGAATCTAGCTAATTCCTTTTCTGAAACTCTGTTTTTCTGTGGAGACACTCATTTGGTCCCATCTCCTCAACAATAAGGGATACTGCTGTAGAGGAGGCATTTATGTCCCTCATTTATATCCATCTCCTGGGGGTGTCTTTATGGCAGGTTGGTTGCTGCAAAGGAATTGAGCACCATGCTGGGTGTCTGTGCTACATGGGACATGAAGGAAATCAGGACAGATGCTTTCTGGTAAAGAGAGGAAGAAAAGGCTGACAATTCAAGTGGTGCAGTGCTGTGAGGGCTGCAATAAAAAAAGGAGTCAACATTTCTTTTTGACAGAGCCACGTTCCAATGGCTAAACAAGCTTTTTAGTCAAGAAAAAGCCACATTGATACTGCAGTAGAAAAAAGTGAGTGTACACTTTTATTATCTCATTAACACCCTCTCCCCTCCTCCACAGGATCATTTGGCTCCAAGACTGGCTGCAAGGTACAATAATGTTCCCAGCAGAAACAGCTGGCATGGAGACAGATATGTTTGAAATGACCCGAGAGGCATCCTCACCAGGTGGCATTTATCAGCTGTATGCAAACGCCACGCTTCAGTGGGGTGGTCTAAGGTGATGTATATCCAAAAAAATAAAAGCAAAGTACAACTTAGCAAATGGAGGATTTGTAGCTGAAACCCCCTTTTTGGTATAGATGGAAGTGGACAGAGTAATAACCAGCTCTTTTAAGCTAGTCTGTTGGCTTTAAACCAAGGTAATGAGGCATGCGGGTGCTTTGACAAGGAGCCAGAAGCTGCATTTTGCCACCGATTTGACGTCTACCTTTTTTGTCTCTCTTAAGCTGACAGTAAATTCCTTGCAGTCCACTGAGCATATCAAAATGGGGCTCAGGCTAGGTCTAATTCCTTTTAAAGTACTACTAGGAAAGTAATTCACTTAATTAAATATTTCCACTTGTGGAAACCACCCTCTAGGCAAATTGCACCATCTCTTCCCCCTTTTTCACACACAAAATGTAGTATAACAATGAACATTTTTACCCTGTACACAGCATTCCACTCACTCACTCCTTCTCAGCTGTCCTTCCTAGGGCTTCTTCAACAGGAGGGAAGATTAGTGACTGGGTCAGAGAAGTGGGAGGGTCAGGCCCTGGATAAATCTCTTAACCCATCTTTGAGAGAGCTTCTGCATCTCTAAGGCCAGAAGGCAAGCAAGTGTCCTTCCAATCCTACTCTTCTCATTGGTTAGATGTCCACAGAGCAGTTTAGACCTCCTTTGGTAGGAGATGTTAGACAGAAGAGGACAGAGCCCTGCTCATCTGTTCCTTGGATATGATAGCTCTCAAAACCCTGCCGAAGGGGAACTGCAAGTAGCATGACCCCATCACCTGATCAAAGGTACACAATGGTGTGAGGGAACCACTGGCAGCCTGCATTGGCAGAGTCCGTGTAGAAGGACAGAAGTCCTCAGGAAAATAGACTGTAGTGTGTTGACCCTGGCTGGATGCCAGGTTCCCACCAAAGCCACTCTCTCACTCTCCTCTGCAACTGGACAGAGGAGAGAAAATACAATGAACAGTTCATGAGTTGAGATAAGGACTGGGAGAGATCACTCACCAAATGCCATCACAGACAAAAGAGACTTGAAATGGGGATATTAATTCAAGTTACTACTAACAGAACCAGAGCAGGATAAAGAAAAGTAAAATAAATCTTAAAAACACCTTCCCCCCAACCTCCCGCCTTCCCAAGGTCTACCTCCTCCCTCCAGGAGCACAGGTGACCAGGAATGGGGGTTATGGTGAGTCCATTCCAGGTGGCTTCTACCACTGCTTAGGGAGAAGAGTCCTTCCCACTGGAGACAGTCCTTCATGAACTTCTCCTATGTGAGTCCATCCTACAGGCAACAGTTCTTCACAAAC
>JAWWEW010000165.1:28049412-28062243 GCA_035583185.1 Anabacerthia variegaticeps
TCTCTGCATCCCTGTGGATCTCCATGTGCTGCAGGGGCACAGCTGCTTCACCATGGTCTGCACCATGGGCTGCAGGGGAATCTCAGCTCTGGTGCCTGGAGCACCTCCTGCACCCCCCTCTCCACTGACCTTGGTGTCTGCAGTTGTTCACATGTTCTTAGTCTGCCCTTCTGTGGCTGCAACTTTTTTCTGCCCAATATCTTCTCTTTTCCTTCTTATATGTTATCCCAGAGGCATTGCTATCATTCCCAATTGATCCAACCTTGGCCAGCGGTGGGTCTGTCCTGGAACCTTCTGGCATTGGTTCCGCTGGACAAGAGGGAATCTTCCAGCAGTTTCTCACAGAAGCCACCTCTGTAGCCTCTCTGCTACCAAACCCTGGCCGCACAAACCCAATACATCAGACCCAGTTCTTTTGTACAAATTTGCCTGACACTTTAGAGAATGTCACCATGAAAGAAAACTTGAGTTTTGCACAGAGACAAGCCTCCCAAAAGGAGAGCATCAAATCTTAAACCCTCTTGCAGGAGTACGTTTTTTTTCTCCACATGCAGTAACATCACAGCCAGACTGAAAAGGTAACCACTGGGCTTCTGGATGACTTTCATGAGATGAGCACAAAGGTTCTACTGGAGAACAAAGTGTGTTAGTGATCTTTTAACAACCACCTCTAACTAACTTGCAGTACTTGCCCTGCAGTAAGACAAGCTCCTCTAAAAGGTGCCCTACAGTGAAAAGATTGAATCAAAACATACTTGTATCTCTGTGCACAGTAGCTGTTTAGTGTATGGCCCATACCAGGTCCCCAGGCAGTTCCTAGTGGCTGTATTTGGTCCAAGGGCCTGTCTGTGCTACCACTGGTATCTGCTAATATATCTTCTTTATGACTGAAAAAAATTCCCCATCTCTGTGCATTTCACCTGCCTCCTGCAGGGCACCACCACAAATATTTACAAATGGTGGCTTGTAAGTGAGGAAGGCACAGCAAGCCATGCATTAGATATGCTTGTACTGCTCCCAGGCTTGTTAACTTGCTCTCCTCTGCAAACCCTTCAAAGCTGGGAGATGCTGTCTCCAGCATGCCCCATTGCAGTAGCACAGCAGGTAAGTGATGCAAGCCCAGCCTGGGCTCGGGCCATTATGTGCACAGCACTGCTCTGGGGGCCGCTGCACATGTCAGGTTTGAAGGTAGCACCGAAAGCACTTTGGGGCATCCTGCACTGTCAAAGGATGGTGTTCCTCAGTGGCAGGAGGTGCTCCTCTTGGAGTCTGCTCACTCCTCACTGCAAGAGCACTAGCCAGCTACAGTCCAGAAACTGCACTTCAAACTGATTACTCAAATCCAAGGAAGAAAGGGACTTTTTGTTTGTTTATTTGTTTGTTTGATTGTTTGACCTATAATGAGAACAAAGGGGAAATAGGGAAGTTGCATTTATGACCTGGGTCATAACGTGATGGGCATTTCCTGACAAGGTCTTCAGAACGCCTGCTTTTCACTGCAGCACACCTCCCATGTCAATGGTGTGTTTTGACAAGGAGTTGTGTTCCTTCTGGCACTATAAATTCAGAAGAGGCCAGAGTAATCTCCTTGCCTGACCTCCTGCCTCCTACAGGCCACAGAAGAGCTTGAGTTCTTTCATATCTGAAATTATTCTATATGAATACTAGTCTGTAATAACCCCTGCAAAATTTATCTTTAAGAGCTCTCAGAAATAAAAAGCCCTCAGAAAGACACTGTTCTGCTTTTTAAGCTTAGCAGTAATTATTTGACTACATGGGACATTTCAGATCCTTGTATGTGCAGCTTTTATGAGTTGTTCTACCTGTTCCTGTTTCTGAGTGAGTTTTAAGTATGTTATATGATGCTACATGCTGCCTCCACAAGGAAAATGTGAATCATTTGTCAGACCATGTGAAGCCAGTTGTGGATCTCAGCCCAGGCCACAGTGGAGAGATGTCAACATCACAGGGAGCTCCCAAGTGTCCATCCCACAGCCTAAATTGTCAGGGACCCCCCCACTTTAAAGAACACCCTTGTTACAGAGGTTTATACAACACCTGGACAGATGCCCCAGGTCTCTGGGCCTGTCAGTGTGATACCTTTCACTAGCAATGAACTGAAGCTATTTTAGGATTCTTTGGGGAAACAAATCTTTCAGTGGTCTCATTGCTTAATTTCTCTCTATTGCTTTAAGTACAATTGCTAATAGCAAAAATGGACTTTGGGGTGTTGCCTGCAGAGGTCTGTAATGGTTTCCTGCTTTTTCTTTCTATTTGGAAGCTATTTTAAGTTGTTCTACCTTTCCTGGACTACCCAAGAAGAGCTGTGTTGTGCACTTTCATCAGCTGATTCTGGGAAATGTCAGTTATGCTGTTCTTCTGTTAGTAATGTGTTTCTTGAACGATTTAAAAATAGCACAGTATGAAACATTTCCATCTTCTCTCTTCTGGAGGAGAACTGAGTGGGAGTTAACTCTTTTCTGCTTCACTGGAGCAAGAAGTCGTACAGCTTTCAGGTGTTCTGGGGCTGGAACCAGATACTGGTGCCAGCAGAGACAACACAACAAGGGCACCTGGTTGGAGCCCGAGCTAAAGAAGGTCCCTGCTGTTGTTGGAGCTGCCAGCAGTCCTGGCATGTGTGGCAGCTGTATCAGAGCAGGACACAGCAGGACTGGGCATCCAAATGCTGACCTGTCTCTCTGCTGTTTTTTCAGCTTGCTCAGAGGGCTTCCCAGCCTGTGACCGTATGGCCAGGTGTTGCTGTTCATGTTAGAGCTCCTCTGTGAACGAGAGACCAAACATAAGCTGTGGACACCTCCCAGGCATCCACCTTAGACCTACAGTACTATTCCATTTTTACCCCCTCGTTGGAGCACCTCATCACTGGCTGCTTGGTCTGTGCCTTGTGTCCACCAGCATCTCCTTCCTCAGCTGTTCAGTTTCTTGTTGACCTCTGCTCAATTTAGTACTATTATTTTTTTACCTTTCAGTATATTTTTCCTTTTTCCTTTTGTTCTCCCCCCAAGCTTGTTCCTTTTTCCTACCCCATCTCTGACATTTCCTCCAGGGACACCTTCTCCTACGCTCCCCATCTGAAGGCTGCTTGAAAGACAGTCATCTACAGTGCTGTCCCAGGGAGCTGCTTGGCAGCAGCCTGCCATCATAAACGTGTGTGTACATGTATTAGAGCCAGAGAGAGAAGAAAGATTCTTTTATCATCCAAGCAGCAGAAGCATATATTCATCACACACAGCTTCCCCTACTCACTTGCACTTGCCATGCACTTTTCCTCTGGTCTGTGGGCCCTCTGGGACTACTCTGGTAACCACATGGTTGGGAAATACTGTTTCAACCACAAAATGCAGCTTCCTCTTTCAGATGAAAATTAACTTTTCCCCAATGCCTTTGAACAGCCCAGAAAAATTTAAACAACAACTGCTCTTGCCCTCTTCGTGTAAGCATGTCTGCTCAGATTTTGTCCCCGGTAATTCTTCCTGCCTCTAAACCTCCCCTGCTAAGGGCAGCCTCTTCCAGAATTGTCTCCCCCTTAATGTGATGCAGGTTTTCCAGGTGCAAGCAGTCAGTGCAGCCACACAGCTGCAGATTGCTCACATCATCTGGAGCTGGAGAGAAAGTAGGGTTGGTGAGAGCTTACTGGCACATGGTGGCAGTGAAGGGGAGAAAGAGTGATGCAGCTAATTACAGATGACTTGTCCTGGTTCTGGCCAAGGTTTAGTGCTGCAGGAAGGGCTACAGAGGACAGCGTTTGCTTTGGAGCCCATGCCATTGAAATCAATACAAATATTCCAACCAGCTTCCTAAGTCTGGGACTATGGGGCCTCTCTTTTCACGTCGGTGTCTAGAGGCATATAAGGGCTTCAAATTGCTTCCAATATGCTGCTATCATTATGTTTTCTTTCTATTCTCATGGGCAAGCATTACTTGTGGGAGGTCAGCTTTGCTTTCTCTGACTCCCCATAACTGCTTTAAAGCACTGATTAGATGGTTATAAATCACAAGGGATCTGTGGTGTTTTGAACAACTTCAAACTTTGGCATTATAGCTGAGGTCTTAAATGCATTCTCAAGCAAATCCACTTGATACTGGTTTCTGTTGATTCAGCAGTGATGTTGTATCAAACTTCCTTGAGCACTCTGACAGAGGCTTAAGTTTATTAAAAGAAGTCTGGATAGCAGAGCCAAGTTTAACTGCAGCCAAGTTATTCAGTAAGACAGCAAGCTGAGTACAAAAGCAGAAGGACAACTCTCACCTCTGTGCTGGTGACTGATTTGAGAGCCTGCAATTTCTTGGTCTGCAAATACTGCCATGTGCAATGGTCCGTCCTGAACAGAAACTATCTGTACCCACAGTGACCCAGGGTTTCAACCTTAGCCCACGTATAGGAGACACCTGTGTGCTTTATTTGTCTCCACTTAAAAATAACACTGGGCAAGATGCATTTTCCTCCAAATAAAGACTCTACAGACGTGAGTGGAAACAGTAGTAAATTTTGCAATAAAATGTTTTCCAGTGGGAAAATACTATGTTGCTAATATCTCTCAGAAACTCCTTATTTTCCATGGATTTTCAAACAACATGAAGAAACGTTTTCAAAGTTGCTTAGCAAGCAGTATTGCACCAGTACCACACATGGATTTTCCTGCAAGTTTCCTGGCTCCTCAGGAACCCAACTATATTTGCCACAGTTCCCCAGCCCTTCACTGAAAGAGATATGATAGCTGGGAATGCAGGGCTTTTACTCCCCCTGATGAAGTGTTTCCTGGGAGATACAGACTCAGGAAGCCCTTAGCAACTGCTGACTAAAACTGGCATGGTCCTTGTCATCTCCACCACTCTCTACAGCTGAATATCTGCACTCAGACCTCTCCACGGTAACAGCAGAGATCACATCACTTCGAAGCAGCAGCTACCCCAGGTCTGTGAAGTGTGTCTCACCAAAGGGAAAGCAAAAAAAGCCACTATGTCTGCCACTGCATTTCCTGTGATTTCTGTTTCCTGGGCCGTTCTGGGAAGAGTATTTTCATTTATGCATTGGAACAAAAGCAAGAACAAGGGCTTCATACAAACAGAAACTCCAAGTTTCAAGCAGCCCTTTGCAAATACATGTTCCCTGCCATGCTTGATGCCCCTTTCATAGCCAGGCTGGAGGGGGATCCTTTTCACTGAAATGTTATCTCTTCTCCAGGGGTGTGGGAGCTGTACAGAAAGCAATAAAGGCAAAATATTTTTAATGAATTTTTATAATGCATGTAAAACAAATTACCAGGAGTAACTCAGCCACATCTTTCTATGAGCACAGCTTTGTTTTCCTGGTAGAAGTGAGTTGTGCTGCTCTAGCGGGTTGAAGTGTGTTTTAAAGGGCTTCATACCAGTTGGAAATCCCTTGAGAGTGCCTGTGCTTGTGGCCTTCCCAAGTGTCCTCCTCCTCCTCCTCCCAAGGGAGGGGACCAGTGGCTGCTGCAGGGACAGGGCACAGCCCCTGTATAGAGAACCTGGAGGATTATTGCACAGCTCTAGCCAAAGGACTATGGTGCTGCCTGCCAGGCTCTTGAGCAGTGAATTAGCAATAGCACAAGCCTCATGCAGTGAAGTTGGGTGAAATTCAGTGTTTATTATGTGCAATCAGAACGACCCTGGGCAGCATAAAATATTATCTTTTTTCCTTTATTGACACTTGCAGGAACAGTTAATATTCAGTTTGGATAGAGCTGACGACCCTGCTGTTGCTCATTGCTTATCATGTCTAGATTATTCTGGTTGCAAACCATTTGGCTGATTCCTCTTTTTTGCTGTTCCACAGATGGCAGTGTCCATGAAGCATGACACCCTTGCAGGCATCTGACTTACTGTGAGGCTGGAAGCTTGAGAACCTTTGGGAATAAAATGACCCTCAGTATTAATTGACCTCTGTAATCGTGGACTGATGTGCTACGATTTGCACAGTCCTCCCTGATAAAAACTTCAAGTGCCTGGGTCTTGGCTTGCAAACTGTGCTGCTTCTGAGAGGAGCCTGTGCCTGGGAAGGGCCAGGACACCTTAGAATGTAATGTTATTGCTGTGCTACCTAATGTTCATGCTTCAGCTCCAGTTCAGCCTCTTCCGTGGTGGGGTTCTAACGCACTTAAGCTGTAGCTAGACCAAGGCAGCATGGAATAAACCCACCACGGTCATTTTATGCAAAAGGAAACATGCAGAGGCTGCACTTCTCCACTGATGTCCTGTTTTTTTCTGGCTAGCAAAGCTGAACAGCTCCTGCAGCTGCAAATGAGGGTGTTTCCAGTCCCAAGACACACTGAATCAATCAATGTGCTGTTCTCCTCTGCTGCCTTAAGAGCAGTTAAAAACTAAGAAAACACAATGTCTTCCCCAAACACCTGCCTCATTTGCTTTCCCCTCATCATAGCAACAGCCCCCACCACAGATTAGCCCTCATTACAGCAGCTTGAGGGGAAGCATAGGTCAAATTCTTTTTGCACAACGAGCTACCAGTCTGTGATCTTTAAGAGGATTATACTGGGGGGAAAGGACAGGGCTCAGCCTTGTGATCGCAGAGCAACTTATGATTCATGGAGATTAGTGTACTGTCTGGGGACATCCTGGACACTGCTGCTGCCTCCTCCTCTTCCCATTAAGATTTCTTTGTGCAGAGACATGGGGTTTATTCAGCTGTCCCTAAACTCAGTCCCTGACCCTACATGACCAGCACTGTCCAGCTGCCTGGGGCTGGGCCAAGTCCAGAGCAAGGATGGAGCAGCCCAGTGTCAACAGAAATGATGAGCCATGTGCTCTCCGGGTTTGTGCCCTGGGGTTAATTGGCTTTTTAAGTGAATCATAGTACAATTTGCTCTTATCTCCTTCTCTCCCTTCAGCTTCTTTTGCCTTACAGCTCTCCCCAGAAGAGCATTTTGGTGACAACATGCAAGCTGGCATGTGCTGCAGCACTGGTGACTCTCAGAGGCAGTCCTGGGAACGATTTGTCTTTTCTCCTGAATGCAACTTTGGTGAAACTTAGAGGACCCTTGCTTTTTGATGCCCCTTTGTGGTAGAAATTAGCTAACAGGTTTTGATCATACGGGTGACAAAATGGATAGTCCACAAGATCTCAGAAAGGTTCCTTAAGAAACAGGTCTAACACATACCTAAAGTTATGTGAAAGAGTGTGATGTGTTAGGAAGTGGGACAGGTGTACATGACAGAGCCAGAGCACGTTCAGAGGCACATGCCCCTCTCCCAGGGGGATCCTTCTGGACCATCCTCACAGCCAAACAGCCTATTCCAACCCTCAGTTAAAAGCTCTTTCCACTGTTTGTGATGGTGCTGAAGGATACAGACCCAGGCACCGCTGAATCATGCATCTGACACCTCCCACTGTCACTAATGCACCACAGACTACTTAGGAATGAAGGTTTGGGGTTTCTAGAAATAGAGTGATATAAAATATCATGTCATCTGCTTGAAGATTCAGCAGCCCACATGTTCTCCCACACGTGCTGCTGCGAAGGTACCATGCCAGTGCTTTGGGCAGTCCTCGGGCTGCTCTTTCAGGAGCAGATTAGATTCAAGCTCCAGCTCCTAAGCAGGAGTGTGCTTCAGAGGCAGCTGATCACATCAGCAACATTTATCAGGGGCAGCCGTCCTTTCTACACCAGGGAGAACTCTACATGAGTTCAGGGCAGAGGAGTGGCACTGGCAGTATTAAAAGTACAGCTTCTGTTTTCTCTTGCAGGAATGGGATGATCTTGCTGTAACCAAGCCTGAATTCAAACCCATCTTCTCAATATAGCCCACTCCTTCACTGCAAATTACAAACACTGGTAAATAAAATTCCTAATGTACCCTAGCAGGGAGAAGAGTTTCTTCAGAAAGTGTCTATTTATATAAATCTCTGCAGTGCTCAGATACCATGGAAATTAGTAAAGAATAATATCTTGGCCAGCCTGTTTCACTGCAGCTTTATGTATTGCCAAGCTGCTGCCAAGCTTAAAACTCTTTCAGGGTTTCTGCCCTCAGGCTTGCCCCAGTAAGTAGCCATATTTTGGGATCACATTGCATTTTTCACAAATGTCACCATATTGTTTCCAACTATCATTCCTTTCCCTGAGCACACAGTTCCTCCCTGCCCAGTACTCTCCAAGAACAGCAGCCAGGTAACGCCTATTCCCTGATCTGGCTCCTACACAGGGATATTTATGAATATAGATTGCAGACTGTTTAACATTGCATATCTCATCATTGCTTTGTGATTCCCTTGTGCTCTCCACTGATACCTTGCTGCCGGCTATCCTTTATTAGCAGCACTTTGGGCAGTTTTAAAAACGGCAAAGTATCTGTCAGATCCAAGGCAATTTGAATGATCTTTGATGAACCCTTTTAAAATATTTTACTGAGATACAAATATATTTCACCTAATCACATGCCCCTTGAATCTACTAAGCTTGCAATTCTACATGGTAGATTCATTTAAAATTCTTTTTTTTTTTTAGGCATATGTACATTTGTTAGAGTGCTTATCCCATATTCTCAGGAAACGGCCTTTTAGGCAGGCTTTGATTGCCGGGAAGTCTAAAGACCAAAGTCCAAAAGTGTTTAGGTCACATCCAGTCCCTGCAGTGGTTCATTCATGAGAAGTGATTTCATCTCTGTCTGCAAACTTCATGCTGCCTTCTAATGGGTCACAGGCATGTTAGAGACTCCTATCTTCTGCTCATGTTATGTGATCAATCAATTGTGATTGCAAGCTCACAACCCCAACACTGCCCTTGCCAGAGTCCTGCAGGAATATCTGATTTCTCCCTGGCCCTGGCAACTGCTGGGAAGCTCAAGCCAGGCAGATGGGCAGCATCCAGAGGACCTGCCTTGGGGAATAAAGACTAGGCCACAGCTTCACATGGATGGTTTACTCACATATTCATTTGATGCCAGAGAGGTCACCCATCATTTTCTTTAAGCACTTGAGATATTAGAAAAAAGCTTTTGGCTGTCTGTAAATATGTGCAAAATATGAATTATTCAGCATTGCTGTAGATTTTATTTTGGTTTGGTTTTTTTTTCCTCTGTTTTTTCCCCCCCTCTGTTGTTCAGGGAGCAGCCCAATTCAAAAAGCTCTCCAGATGTAAATAGGAAAGAAATACCAGAATAAAGAGGAATAAGGGGTGGCTTAGGCTATAAACAGACACATTACCAAAGCACATGGCAGGCCCTAGCCCAGAGCTTGCCGGCCTGCTGGCCATGAGTACGTGCATGTTGAAGTGGCAGCTGGACACCTCGCAGGGTGAGAGGGGTTCATCTGCCTTACGCTTCCCTCACCTTGCAGATTCCCAATCTACACCACTGTATTTGATCCCTGACCCTTGCAACCTATCCCATGCACCAGCATCCACATTTACAGACTTTCCTGAAGCAGTTATCTTTGTACCCTGCAAGGTCACGGTTTGTGGGGAATAAGGGCATCCTAGCTGGGAAGTGATAGCCTGAGAGGATTGCAGAAGGGAAGGAGCTTGGCTGATACAGAAGTGCAGATCACAAAATACTCAGATTCTGAACAAGGCAGGGTGAGCAATCTGTGACAAAAGGAATCCACCACCACACAGACAGCAACCATGATGTACCATAACCAGTTGTGGAAGAAGACCTTTAAAAGACCTCAAGTCCTCTGTTCTCTCCTTACAGCAGTTCAGGGGCTTCTGTTTGAATAAGCAGCTTCATAGGTAAAGACCAGCTCTCCCAGCCAGCTACTGCAGTGGGTGGTTAATAGGATAGCCCGGCCCTGAGACCCCTGGTGTGCTTCACACCTGCCCCAAGAAACAAGGCATATTCAGCACTGCAGGGATGTGTCCTTCAACACATGCCAAATGCATCCCCTCAAAGTATTTACAATGATCTATTGTGGCTTCTCAAACAATAAAAATCAAAGAAAGCTTTCATACTGCAGGCACCTGTGACTGCTAGAGCATTTGGGCTACTTACCTTCTTACTTTTGGATGCTGCAAATACTTAAAGATCTGCCTGGCTAAGCACCCTTTCATGTGCTCATGTAGCTGAGAATTAGTGAACAAACTAAACATAATGCACCAAATGGCCACAAAGAAGATCTAGGTGGACTACTAGAAACAAAGTAGTTTTATTTTGCAATTTCTAATCAAACCCAACATTGATTAAATATGTTATTTCTCAAAAGGGAGAAAATCACTCTATTTGTGCTAACATTATTTTATTGTTTTTTACAGTAACTCAAAGAGTAATTTCCACCACTCTGCCTACAAGGCAGGTTTGAAGATTTGCAGTGTTGCCTCCTAAGCCGTTGGCAAAACTTGAATCACTTGCAAACAGAAGAAGACCAAGGTTCAAGGAGCTAATGCTTGTAGCACAGTCAAGTGATGACAGGAAAGACCTGAGAGGGTTTAAATAATATGAAGAGCAAGGAGCTAATTAGCACAATTGACCAGGATAAAATTAGCATTCAAGGGTAAAGATAGGAAAAGAAAATGTGGAGTATCAGGAAGGACTTCTTGGCAGTGAGATATGCAGAATTATCTCCCAAAAGTAATGTGGCAGAAGCTCTACTACCTCGTACATTTAAAATTAAGTTGGACAAAGCAATAGTGAGTGAATGCAAGATAACAGTTCTGTTCCATCAGGAAGACAGGCTCAGGCTATTTTCATCTTCAATTCCTTAGAGCTGGCTGTTAGCATGATTGTTTCCAAGCAGGAAACTAAAAGTCTTGGCACAATAACAGGTAGAAGAGAGCCATGCCTGGACCTACTACTAGTTCTGGCAATTTTAAGACAGAATTGCCATACAGATCTATGAAGAACAGGAAAAACCATGAGGACAGAGACTGCTTTTGAACTGTATGTTAAATCTAGAAAAATCCAACACAAAACAGAATTCTGAAATATACAGTGTGAGAGAAATTTCAAAGTAGATGGAAAGAAAATATAGTGTATATATATATATATGTGCATGAATATAATGATGTCATTAGTTTACTACAAAATAGAGAGTCATTATAGCATCCTAACTAGAATTTACACCCCTGAACTATCAATGACATTCCCCAAGTTTGCCTTGTAAAAGAGATGCATCATCAGTATTTTCTGAGCCCAGTTTAAATTAAACACTTTTACAGGAGATGCTGCAAAAAAAGCTGCTCTTTTGTGGCAGTAGAAGAGTCAGGGCTAGGCTGTGTTGAGTTCTACAACTGATTTCCTACAAATACCAAAATTGCTTCCTCCACCTTCCCCAGGGTAACGCTAATAACATGACAGTGGATGGGACCGTTTGCCAAGTGTGCTTGATCTTACATCTCTTGCTCAGATTTTTCTGAAGACAAGAATCTTCCAGGTAGGGCTAAATACTAGTCATGCTCAGAAGCAGGGACTTCAGTGAAGTGCAGCCAGCAAAGTTCCAGCCTATTACAGTGAGAATTTAATGAGTATTTAAAATCCTGAAGGTTTAAACTGCTTCCTTGCAAAGCTTCCCGGACGGTTGCTGAGTTTTAGGCATCCTGGACACGGTGGTGAGCCAAGCAGTTGGGTAGGAGGTGGGAGACAGGGGTTGAGGGCAGCTTGTTGCAACCACGTGCTGCAGTACCCAATTGAAGGCATGATATGATACACTCTGGATCTGGCTCTGTACCTGTTGCAGGTTTGGTGGAGGGGCTCTAGGATCTCTGATGCAGCATTGCCAGAGAGACAACCCTCAGGAAACAAAGGAAATTGCTGTTGAACTCATGAAGACAGCAGGCAGTTTTGAAGGGGCACAGATCCCAAATAACAAAAGTGACCTAGTCCTTTACTGCATTTCCTTCAGCAATAGCTGGGAACTCCAAGGCCCAGCTGTACAGGGCAACAAACCATTGTACAGCCAAGTGATACTTACAAATCTAATGGATTGCAAATCAAGCAATCCATTTACTACCCATTCCTGCTACTACTCAGACTAGCACATGGGTAGTACCTGATGGGAAGGAAAAGACACAGCGAGTTAGATTTGTGCTGCTGCCAATGTCTATTATCATAGCACAGAGGAGCATTGCTTAGATACTAGTCTGGGTCTTGAGGTCTTGGCCAGAGTCATCCCAAAACTGCGGGATAACTTGGATCAGCAGCAGCTCCCAGGGACCAGCCAGGCTGACAGCATCACTGGCTTTACAGGGAAAGGACTGGCAAAATGGAAGTATATTTTATGCTTGACAAATGCCACTATTAACAGAAATTGTTACCACTTTTTCCTCAATCCACATTTCAAAATCTCAGGCTCACATTGCAATATGCTTAATGTTCAGAAGGGAGAACCAGTCACATGTACATACACTCCTAGGTATTTTTCCTGAAAAAGTCACACAGTTATAACAGGAAAAATGGGACAAAACTGAAACATTTCTCAGCTACAAGCCCTGGACAAGCAGGGACAACTGTGAAACTGTGGGACAGTTTTCAGGCAAAAAGGACACAGGCCAGTCTGTGTTTTCATTCAAAACTAGTCTACTGAGAACCCTGGAGAGTACATTGTAGGCAACAGACTTGAAGGGATTTCAGAGGACAAGCAAATGGAAACACAAAAATTAGCCATAAGCACTCTCACCCACCCCTGCTCCATTTCAATTTCCTAAAGTTCCACAAAGCATGCATGAGGAAAGCTGGCTTTCTCAGTACAGGCAGTTTTGTCCATACCATATCTGTGCCTGTGTTCCTGGAAAACCATCTGGAAGTAGCTGGTACTGTGTTCTCCACTGTGATGGTTTGAAAAATTGGCCAAATGCCAAGAGCCAGAGGGCCCAGGACAGAGGCCCCAAAGACCCCTCCTGG
>JAWWEW010000165.1:28062343-28165542 GCA_035583185.1 Anabacerthia variegaticeps
TCCCCCTCTTTATATCTTTGCTTACGTAAAGAAATGAGATGGAATACTTCCCTAGTTATGACCCAGTTACCAGGAAGGGCCTGAACCAAAACCACTACATCCACTTAGCTTTCACGGCTGAAAGACTAGAAATACCTATTTGTCACATACATTGGCATTCTTATTACATCTGCAATTAATCTCATTACCTCTCCTGGCCAAGAGATTGCTTTCTTAAGCAGCTGACTGTACCCAATTAAGGAGTAGGCTGTGTGTATGAAATCACACAAGCTAGACTTTTCTTCCTTCTCTCAGGAAAGGTGATTTTAAACAAAAGTTGATATTAAGCGAGGTTGGAAGGAAATTCATCCTGGCTTTTATCTTAATGGACTTTTGAATGTCACCTTTCCATTTAGATCCTCTCGTGATAATCAGGGGCTTCCCACTGACACACAAAGGCTTTGGCAGCTCTTTTCATAATACCTGTCCCTTCAGGCAGCGCTCTAAGTCAAGAAGCTTGAGTGTCTATGGAAAGAAAAGCAGTGCTTATTAAGAAGAGCACACAAACTTCATCCACTCTGAGCCTTATACATTACCCCTCGTGAAAAGTATTTCCAGTTTCTCTTTATGGAAGTGGAACCTCATGAATGCAGAAAACCCAGTGGATCAGTCTGTTAGTCATGCCATGTCCCCTAGCCTTCCTCTAGGATAATAGAAAGCCTCAATTAGGAGCAAAATGAGTTAGTAAAATATCGATACAATGATCAGGCATTAGATACCTATGTGAGACTTGTTAACAAAGCACAATGAATTTCAGAATCACAGAATGGACAAGGTCGGAAGGGACCACAGTGGGTCATCTGGTTCAACCTCCCTGTTCAAGCAGGGTCATCTCAGAGCACAATGCACAGGATGGCATCCAGACATCTTGAGCATCTCCAGTGAGGGAGACTCCGTAGCCTCTCTGGGCAATCTGTTCCAGTGCACAGTCACCTGCACAGTAAAGAAGTTCTTCTCATGTTTAGATGGAACCTCCTGTTAGATAGAACTGTGCATCAGTTTCTGCCCATTGCCTCATCCTACTGCTTGGCACCACTGACCAGAGCCTGGCTCTGTCTTCTTGACACTGTCCCTTCAGATACTTGTGTACATTGATGAGGTCCCCTTTCAGTCATCTCTTCTCAAGGCTGAACAGATCCAGCTCTCTCAGCCATTCCTTGTAAGAGATGCTCCAGTAACCTAATAATCTTTGTAGACCTTCGCTGGATTCACTCGAGCACCATGTCTTTCTTGTACTGAGCCCAGAACTGGGCACAGCACTCCAGATGTGGCCTCACCAGGGCCGAGTAGAGGAGCAGGATCACCTCCCTTGACCAGCTGGCAATGCTTTTCCTAATGCACCCCAGGACATCATTGGCCTTCTTTTCCAGGCACACAGCTGGCTCAGGGACAACTTGACCACCAGGACCCCAAGGTCCTTCTCTGCTGAGCTGCTTTCCAGCAGGTCAGCCCCCAGCCTGTGCTGGTACATGAGGTTATTCTTCCCCAGGTGCAGGACCCTGCATTTGTCTTCATTGAACTTCAAACAGTTCTTTTCTGCCCATCCCTCTAGCCTGCCAAGGTCTTTCGGAAGGGCTGCACAGCACTCTGGAGTACTGGCCACTCCTCCCAGCTTTGTGTTAGCAGTGAACTTGCTGAGGAGGCACCCTGTCCCTTCATCCAAATCATTGATGACTAGGTTAAACAATATTGGTCCCAGTATTGATCCCTGGGGGATGCTGCTAGTGACAGGCCCCCAACAGACTCTGTACCACTGATTACAACCTTCTGGGATCTGCTGTTCGGCCACTTCTGAAACCACCTCACTGCCCACACAATCAGTCTGCACTTCCTGAGCTTGCCTATGAGAATGTTGTGAGAGACAGTGTCAGAAGCCTTGCTGAAGTTGTGGTAGACAACATCCATCACTCTCCCCTGATCAATCCAGGTAGCTGTTTCATCCTTAGTTTTCATTTCGGTTTTGATGTATCTGAAAAAGCTCTTCTTGTTGTCCTTGACATCCTTGGCCAGGTTTCAGTCCAGATGGGCTTTGGCCTACCTTGTCTGATTTCTCCTTATTCTGACAACCTTTCTATGTTCATTCCAAGTGGTCAAACCAATTTATTTCCATCTAGAAGGGTGTATCCATTATTGTTACAGGTCATTACCAACACTGTCATAAATTATCTCTCTGGACCCTTGCAAACCCTGTATTTAGGTCCTTCTTTAAGGTAATTTTCTTCCTGATCCTCCTACAATGAGAAAACAACAGGTACTGCCTTTTTTTTAATGTATGTATTTTAATATACCTGCTGAAATATCTGTTTAAAAATGAACACTCACTGATAGTAACAGATCTCTTTCTTCACCCTGTCTTAACAGGCTTCTTTACCATCACCTTCTGCTATGATTTCTGAAAAATACAGCAAGCAAGCAATGGGGGACAGGCAGAAAATCTTTTCACACTCTCTATCTGACTTTCTACCATTACAAAAATAACTTTCCAGGGGTGAGGGCTTACCCCAAGAAAGTCAGTAAGTCAAAGGAAAAGGCACACATGTTATTTCTTCAAGCAATGGCGTGGTTATGATGCCTTCCCCCTATTTTTCTTCATAGCCTCACCTAAGAGTGATTGCTTTCATCACTGGGAGTGCTGTGGGCAATTCATCTGTGGGGCTGCTTTTGGCAGCAGCTCAAAGCACACTGCATTTGCAGGCCCCTCACCGGGCATGAACTGATGTAGCCCAGTTGCAATGTGACGGTCTGGCCTAGCACAAATGAAAAAGAAAGCATAGCTGCATGTTGAATGGAAAGATCAAGCTGAATTGCAACGTAATCCCCCTTTAATACTGATGTGGAGGCACAGCCACAGCTTCACAGGGTACAGACAACCAAGAGCACAGAGTTGCTGATCAAACAAATAAACCAGCTCTGATAAGCAGAGAAATGCCAAATGCTTCCATCAGCAGTTCACTAAGGCAAGCTCTCAGCAAACAAATAAGCAGGTGCTGTAAACATCCATTTCTCAGAAATGGTCATCAGCTTTTGATCCAGTCTCAAACAGAAGGTTATCATCCTGCCCTCAGCAGCAGTGCCTCTCTAAGAGACCCACAGTAAATGTTCAGCCTGACAAGTTACTCTTTGGAGTCTTTGAAAGGATTTTCATATAATCCAAGATATGAACCACACTTCACAAGGGGTACAACTACTTCATCTACCGGTGAGAAGAAGCACAATCTCAGTTAGCAAACCCAGGAATTTCACAGGTGGAAATAAATCATCCCTTTCCAACCTCAGGTCTCAGGGGAGCACAGCTGTGAAATGCCACCTTCAGCATTTATCCACATGGAAGACATTAGCCCAGTTTTCTGAACTAGCTGTCACCTTGGAACAAGGGAAAGAAAAAACTCTCACACCCATACTGACAGACATAGAGACTTACTGAAAAGTATTGATAGTTGACATGTCAAAATTGCCTGTTTTTCTTATTCACTGGTATTTTGTTTTATTACAAAGCATGACAAAAAGGGTAAAAAACCTTTTTTCCCCCTCATGCCTGGACCAAAGTCATTTGAATAGGCTTAAATCCTCCCATCAGGTGAAACAAATGCATGCTCCCATAAGTCTCATTTACAGCCCAGTTTGAGGGAACAGGAGTCCTTATTCTTTTGATGTACAGCTTGCATTACATCATGTTTGAGTTATCCTACAAAGCCTAATGACTTTACCTATAAGATATTAGATACAGTATTTAATTTAAATTGAAAAAATGCACATAAATTGTTTGCAAATCCTAATACAACTGCATGTCCAAACTCATGCAAATCTACTTTCTCCATTAGCAGAATGACATAAGAATTCTCATGCACAAGAAGAACATTTTTTCCAACCTTTGCCTCGCAATATGTATGCACATATATGCAGGCATGCATATGCATATGTATGTGCAGAGGCAGCACATTACAGCATTGCTGACACAGGTTGGCTAACAGAGAGCATACATCTGGAAATTGCTCAGGTGCTCACTGACAGCTTTCTGTGTTGCCAAAATTCTTTCTCCTAGTGTGTCTCTTGGACTCTCAATGAAGCAGAGATCTAAAGGGGGAAAAAGCCCCAAAACATCTCTGACATCAGCCCCCCAAAAAAAGCCCCAAAACATCATTAAAAATGTGATGTCTTGGTGCACAAGACAACCTGTCGAATCCAGTCCTGACAGCTGTTCAGCCTGGACTAACACCATGTGCCTTGCATGATCAGCTGTGTTACCCACTAGCCAAAAGGTACTTGTCTGAGAGAAGGAGGTGGTGGAGGATGTTTGTCGGAACTATTTTCATCTCTCTGCCTGCTGATGCTGATGGCTGTCGGGATGTAGGTGGGTCCCTCAAATTGGCTCACAGGGAACTGCTGAGCAAGGCTCTGACTGATGAAGCTGCTCATCTTGACATGCCTTTTGCTCAGCATTGAGCTCATGGTGGGTTGGAAGTTGTGCTGGTGGTGCCCTGCTTGTCCACTAGAAAACCCTTAATTTTCCCTTCAGTGAGGGCAGCCTTTGCTTCAGGAGGGATATTTCCCTACCCTCAAGAAGCACATTTGGCTATTGCTCATATAAGAGACCATGATTTTTCTAAGTTATGCAACGAAAAGCAGGGAAATAGTTAACAAGCTCAGTCTACCAAAGTGGAATTGCATGGAGCAAGTGAGGGCTTGTTCATCCTTCCACAGCACAGCTGGGAGCTTCTCAGAGAGAAAATTCACAAGAAGGGTTTGTTCCGAAAGTGGAGGCACCCTGAGCAGAGGCTGCCATAAGACTGAACACCCATCCTCTTATAGTCAGCTTTGTTAAAGCTCATTTACAAGCCCTCAAATAAAGAAGTGAAAGTATCTTACAGCACTATGCTAAGGAAATATTGGGCATATTCCAGAAATGCTAAAGGGCTGTGGCAGCAAAGCTCACAGGGTTCAGCAGATGCATATCTAACTAAATTGCACTTGTGGGATGGTAAGGAGGATGATGCCTGAGGGGCAAGATGCCATCCAGAGGGACCTGGACAAGGTTAAGAATTGGGCCAATGTCAACCTCATGAGGCTCAACAAGTTTCAACGAGGTTAAGTGTAAGGTCCTGCACTTGGATTGGGGTAACCCCCAGTACCAATACAGGCTGGGGGATGAAGGGCTTGAGAGCAGCCCTGTGGAGGAGGACTTGGTGCTGGTGGATGAAAAGATGGACATAATGGACAATAGTGTGGCCAGAAGGACCAGGGCAGTGATCAGCCTCCTGCATTCAGCACTGGTGAGGTCACACCTCGATTACTCTATTCAGTTTTGGGCCCCTCACATCAAGAAAGACATTGAGGTGCTGGAGTGTATCCAGAGAAGGGCGATGGAGCTGGTGAATGTTTTAGAGAGTAAATTATATGAGGAGAGGCTGAGGGAGCTGGGGTTGTTTAGCCTGGAGAAAAGGAGGCTCAAGGGAGACCTTAATGAACTCTACAACTACCTGAAAGGAGGCTGTAGCAGGGCTGGGTCAGCCTCTTCTCCCAGGTAACAAGTGACAGGACAAGGAAATGGCCTCAAGCTGCTCCAGGGGAGGTTTAGATGGATTTTATGAAAATTTTCTTCACCAAAAGGGTTGTCAAGCACTGTAAGTCTACCCAGGAAAGTGGTGGGATCACCATCTGTGGAGGTGTTTAAAAGCTGTGTAGATGGGGCACTTAGGGACATGGTTTAGTGGGACTTGGCAGTGTTAGGTTAATCGTTGGACTTGATGATCTTAAAGTTCTTCTTCAACCTAAATGTTTCTATGAGCTGGAAATGTGTGCTTGCAGCCCAGAAAACCAACTGTATATCCTGGGCTGCACCAAAAGCAGCGTGACCAGCAGGGCAAGGGAGGGGATTCTGCCCCTCTGCTCCACTCTGGTGAGACCCCACCTGGAGTGCTGCATCCAGTCTGGAGTCCTCAGTACAGGAAAGACATGGAGCTGTTGGAACAGGTTCAGAAGAAGGCCACAAAAACTATCAGAAGGCTGGAGCACTTCTCCTGTGAGGACAGCCTGGAGAAGAGGAGACTCCAGAGAGACCTCATTGTGCCCTTCAGTACTTCTGTGATTCTGTGACTCTGCTCTACTTATCTGCCTCCTCTGACTGCAGAGGGTCCCTGCAGAACTATGGGTCATTGCTTACTGCAGCAATCTAGTGGCTCATGCTGAGCTTTGAGCTTCACTGAGTCACCAGACAGCCAGCTCAAGGTGTTGGTGCCTGTGGTGTGTGGGGGTAGATGGGATGGTGTGACTCTCTCAAGAGACTGGGGAAGAGGCACAGCCTGCACTGTTCAATGCAGTCACAGGATTTTCTACAAAAGGTTTGGGTTTTGAAACTCTTCTGTAGCTGTCCCTTGGAGGGAGGATGTGTCCAAGAAGAAACAACCCTCTGGTGAGCAGGTTTGTCTGCTCTTCATCAGTGTCTAGCGAGTGTCTGTCCTGCTGCACCGGGGCTGCACATGGAAGCCCTGTGGACAAATGGTTCTCTCAGCTAGAACAGAGTGGTAAGCAGGGCAGTTCATTTTGCAGGGACTTTATTTTGTACAATAGTGAGTTTGTGTGTTGTAAGTTGGGCAGTTAATTAAGAACTGAGAGCAGTTTCCCTGGGGCAATGTGCTTGTTGGGAAAAAAACTTCCTTAGAGAGGATGGTTGGCATTATTTATGGCTTGCACTGATCTAACAGCTTGCTGCCAAGGAGAGAAGTCCCACTTTTCCCTCCCTGCAATGACACCAGCCCTGGCAACCCTCTGAGCTGGCTCTGGTCCCTGACTTGGCAGAGGCAACCTTCCTAAGTCCCACGGGAGCAGAAACTGGGAGCAAGAGGACCCTTAACTGGGAGCTGTGGCAGAGGGAAGTGAGCAGATTGCTGTTGGATCACATCAGCTGAAAGGTGCAAATTCCCCCATGGTGCTAAACAGAGGTGAGATGAAACCTGCTGGAACCACTCTGATCTGGCTTCTTGGCATACAAAAATAACAGTAAAGTTGATTATGGCATTATTGTCCCACAAGACATCTGACTCATTCACTAGGCAAGATGGGCTGTCTAAAATGCTGTTTCATTCACTGCACAACCTCCAGCACATTCAGCAAGAAACACGGGCCAAAGAGACATATAATTAAGTAATGAAGCACCATTGTAGCAAATAGGCACTGAACGACAAAGTTAAGGAGAAAAACTCAACTTTATTTCCCTAAGTGCCTTAATTTGGAGTGCTTCCATTGGGAAATGTGTCCTTTTACATGTAGCTCTTAGTGTGATTTTGGTTTTATTATGAGAAACCGCATCTAACAGAACGATTTACCAAAGCTATGCCCAGCTGTGCATGAGTTTATTTGTGAGTGCATTGCCGCAGCCCCCTCTGTTGTAATAAACAGTCAGGTGTTTTAGCTAATTGATCTGGTGCTGCTTGGACCATTTTAGGGAGAAAGGAGTGCTGCCAGCATCTCCAGTAGCTCTGGCTAACAGGTATGAATGTTTGTCAGCTAAGCATCTCGACATAGGTCTTGAGGTCTGAGACTTTGAACTTGTAGTGACCAGTAGCATTTCGTAAGTACTTTTGTGGACCAGATCTCAGCTCCTGTAAGTGCTTAATTAACCTATTTCCATGACCTAGAAAACATGCATTTTGTGCATACATAGCATTGCTGAGTCTCAAGGTTTATTGTTTCTCTCTGAATATTTGGTATTTTTCTTATATCTCCTGCCTTTGAAGAATGCGAACGTCTTAAATTCCATCAAAGCCAAAAAAGTTTGGATTATTTCTAACCAAACTTGGTTTGGTTGTAAAGAAAAACCTGTAGTTGGGGTGCAGTCAGGAGATGCAGTAGCAGAAGGCAAAACTTGCCAGGGCTGCTCATCTCCAGGCATCATTCCCAGCGCCTGCTCTCCCCCTTCAGCCACTTGCCTCAGTGCAAAATAACACAGAGCGGTTTTAACACATCAGCAGGATTGGAGTCATTGGCAGGAACTCAGCCGATGCCAGGAAGTACAGACTGGCACAGGCACACCGTGGGTGTTCAGAGGGAACGGTCAGCCAGCCAGAGGTCTGGTGACATGAATGGAACCCACCAAGGCACCTGTCCCACACCCATGCCCTGGGGACGCGCCCTTCTGGAGGGTGTGGATGAGCTGGGCACCAAACAGCTGCTACAGGCACTTGCTGGGGGCAGGCTTTGCCCTTGGGTGACGTTCCATGCCGCTACAGCGGGTCCATAACTGGGGCACGGCAGGGCAGTCTGGGGTGCCCTAATGCACTGCAAATGCCTTCGCCGGGGATGCTGCTGCAGCAGTGTGAGCAGCCTTCTGGCTTCGTCCCGTCACCACAGACTACACTGCTGCTAGGAAGCTGCTTTAGGCGTGGCACTATAAAAATCCTTACAGGCATCACCTGTACTTTGGTGCAGCTCGTATTTAGAAAAGCTGGATAACACGGAATCACGGTGTTGCTTGCAATCCTGATTCTTGCTGCAGTGGCGCTGTGAGTTGAGTCTGGGGGCAGCAGTCAGAGACTCTCCAAGCGTGGTGCCTGTGCTGTCTGCGCTGCCTGCTCCCATAAGTCTCTGTCTACCTCCTTGGCTGCGCTGGCTTCCAACCAGCAATGACAATACATGTCATTGGTTTTTAACATAGATGGAGTATTTATAGTTTAGGGCTTTTGTACTCTCTTCCATAGCTTAATTAGTAATATAATTTCCTGTAGATCTCTCTGTACTTGTGGGAACAGAGGAGAATGGCAATTACTGCGGAAAGCCAGAAGCAGAGGGGGGAGAGGAAGAAAGAGACATACACACAGAGCCATTTCTTTGCAAGTGGCGTAACATGGAGATGGCTCTGGGCTGATGCCAGTGGAGGGGACTGTCTGCAGCGGCTTTATGAGGGAGTAATGACTCATTTTGACTTCGGGAAGGTTCCCATACCGCATAGGAAGAAATCTCATACATATTGAAATAAGCTTGCTTTAGTCTGCATCACCAGCACAGCCTGCATTACCAATACTTTCACATTTGAAGAAAAAGGATCTGAAGAATATCATTAAGGAAATCTGAACAGCTGTCAATGCCCTAAGATAATAATATTTCAGTAGGGGTTCAAAGGCCATAAGGTCTATGGGGGTGTATGAACATAAAACACAGGATCTGTACACTGAGTGTAGCCTATGGGAAGGTACAATAAGGGAGGTGAAGGGAAAAATGAGAATTAGTGACACAGGGAAGGAGGTCCAGAGCAAAGAATTCTTGAGATGCACTGCTCCCATGGTGAAAACAGCCTACACAGCTCCCCTTCCCCTGGGCAGGTATTTCTCATAGGAAACCCTTTTCCTGTCACACACAACCAGACTTAGGCTGGTGCATGTCGTGTTCATATAATTTCAAAGGCTTTTCTCCTGACCCATGTGAAGTGCATGGGCTGCAGAGAACCTTCCTGTCACAGCTGTGGCTCTGCTGTTGCTGAGAAAGGGGCTATGACTGCACAATCCGAGGCTGTGAGTTTGGATTTCCTGCACCCTGAGCATGGCAGCGCTCATGGAGCTAGGCCACTTTCTTGGCTGGCTTCTATCTCAGTGTTGACTGAGCTGATTCATAAATCCTGCCTCCTTCCAAAAATGAGCAAAATCTGAAAATCACATCTACATCAGTATTAGAAAAACCTTTATAGCAGGACATATATATATATAAATGAATTGCCTCCCACAACACTTCTCTCTAATGAAGTAGATAAAACTCTTTTCACCTATGAGAAGGCATGAAAAGGGAGATGGAAACAATTAAACTTATCCAAAAATCACCATAGCAGCAGAATTTTGACAGCAATCCTGCCCTCCATGCCTTGCTGCTCAGCTTTAGCCTCTGCAAAGACACCTTCTCCCATGGCATCCTTGGCCCTGGCTAGAGCAGCTGTCAGCTGAGCTAGAATCCATATTTTAAGCAGCTCTTGTTTAAGCAATTATGTATTTTACGTGACTGTTTTGTAATTATGTGCACAACCAAGGCATAGTTCCCTTCACAGCCACCCTTTGCATCCTCCCAGGTGTCATTTAGAACTGGGGAGGAAAACATTCAGACAAGAGTTTAAGAAAGGTGAGCATCTGTGTGTTTATAAATGAGAGAGAGCCAGTAAAGCCATGTTTGTCCCCAGGCATTGTTTGTAGAACATTTTCAGGATGAAGATGAAAATGAAAAGGCAGTTGTGGCACAGGTGCAAGCAAATCCCTGAGCTGGGCTCAGGCAGGAACACCGGGGTAAAAATACAATTTTCCTTCAGCTCATGTGTCCCGTGTGCTTTGTGCTTAAATCTTGGTGCAATGCCTGCTTTGCTGCAGACACCCCAGGTCACAGCTCTGTAAGGCAGCCTTCATTTCAGAAGTGAGCATCTGTATAGATATATACACACACATGAACTCATACACAATAGTGTGCCCTGGGACCCCTTTAGCAAACCTGGAACTGCCCCTGCACTACTCTGAAAGGACCAGAGAAAAGTTACAAGGCTGAGTGATTGCTCACCTTGCCCCAAATGCCTTCTGCAGCTGGACAAGAGAAGGCTCTTAGCCTGAACACACTGCCCAGTTTATGCTTTGCATGGTGTGGGTAAATTGTCTCTGCTCTTCCTCCATCCCTCCACCCCGACCACGAAAACAGCTCAGCCAGCAACGTGCCAGAGTTATAGGCAGCTTCCTGAGACACTGACAGGGACCGATGCACCTTGAGTATTTGGGTGCACATCAGGCATGGAGCTGGACCTTGGGCATCTTTAGGCAGCAGCACACAGGCTGCAGGTGCCTTTGGGGGGGGCAGCTGGGCCATGAGCAGCCCACACACCTGGGGGAGGGCAGGGTGTGCTGGGGATGAGGGTGGGGTGGTGCGGGCGGCGTTTTCGCCTTCCTTCAAGGCACTCTTTATATAGCCGGTTACATAAAGCTGTGCAATTTGGCTCCTGTTGGGAGAGAAATGCAGGCGTAGGAGTACTGGTACACCAAACCCGACTGTAAAAGTCATCTGTGAGGTTTGGGCTTTTTCCCTATCATTCACCACTGCTCTCTAGAACAGTCACTGCTAGATGTTTAATGAAACAAACAATAACTTCACAGTAAGTTATGGCACGCCTCTCAAACTCAAGCTGGCAGCTGGAGGATGGTCCACCCCCAGTTTTCCAGCCATGCCCATGCCAAGGCCTCCCAAAGGCAGCACTACAGCATTCACTCCCTTCCTGCAGTGGGGGGATCAGGAGTGGCAAGTGGTGACAGTATGCTCAGGGCAGGCCATGTGGTCCCTTCCCTGAAGAGCTGCAGGGTGAGAGAGGCGAGGGGTTGCTCCCCTCCCTCGTTCCCCCCACCTCCCCACCAGTGCTGGCAGCATCTTGGCCACAGGGAAGAGTGAGCACACATTTTTGTGCCCAGGATGAAGCTGAGCTCTGCCATGCCACTGCACAGCACCACTGCTGTCTCCTTCAGGGAACGCATTTTCCATAATGAAAATCAATTGCGTTGAAAATAGTTATGGAGCCATGCAGCATAACATTGCATACAGATGAACTTGTAATTAGGGCCAGCACCGCACCCTGAGCCAATTACTCAATACACGGGTCACTTCCATTCATCATTATCCACGAGGGGGGTTGTACAGTGCAAGGCTGGGTGCTCATGGAGATTGCCCAGCATATGTGCAGGGCTCCAGTGTGCTCCAACATCTGCTGCAAGAGTGAGGTTGGAGTCGTGGTGAGGCAGAAACGTAAAGGGTTTTTACCTCATCACTCCTACGGCTGGCCCCACTCAGTTATTTGACATCAGTTTTAGTTGGTTATCGGATTTGCAGATGATAACACTTTTTCTGATGTCTAGAGTTCCCAATTTCTCACACCTAGGAGGTATCTCACCTTTCAGTGCATAAAGGGGGCTGACGAGAATGACAGAGACATTTTACCAGGGCCTAGAGCGAAAGAAGGCAGAGCAGTGATTTTAAGCTGAAGGAGAGTAGGTTTAGATTAGACATTAGGAAGGAATTCTTTACTGTGAGGGTGGTGGGACTCTGGAACAGGTTGCCCAGAGAAGCTGTGGATGATCCAGCCCTGGTAGCATTCAGTGCCAGGTTGGATGGAGTTCTAAACAATCTGGCCTTATGGAAGGTGTCCTGGCCTATGGCAGGGGGGTGGACTAGATAATCTTTGAAGGTCCCTTCCAGCCCCAGCCATCCTGTGATGTTACCCCACACAGGTATATCCATTCAGCACATCTTATCCACGCACAAGCTCCCAGGTGGCATCTAATTGTTACCTGAGCTGGAGCGTTTGCACAGCAGGTAGAAGACCTGCCCATGCACAGGGTGCCCACTTGACTCAGAAATCCCCAGCAGAGGCACTTCCATATGATGTTAGGACTGTCTCTTCTCACAGGTTCTGGCTTCCTTGGTTCTAATGCACTCTGAAGCATTCCAAAATGAAAGAAAAAGATGAGGAGAAGGCAGACCTGCTCTCAGACCTCAGCAGTGGCTCCCTGTGAGCCACCCCAAACAGGTAGTGGGGTCTGCTTATGGGCAGGACAAGCAGAGGGGTCAGTAGGGGAGGTGGATACAGCATGTGCAGCTGTGGGGTGGGACAGAAGCCGGCTCCTGGATGGCAGTAAGGAGCCTGGGCTGCCAGAGGACCCTTACCCAGCTACTTCCCCAACATCAATGAAGTAACCTACCTTGAAGTATGAGGCATTTTCCAAATACAGGGGTTGTGGTGTTGTTGTTGGTTTTGGTGGGGTTTTTTTGGTTGGGTTTTTGTGGTTTGGGTTTTTTTAATTAAATAAGGCACAAATAACTTTCAGGGATCATTTTCAGAGATTCAGTGACAAAAGACATGAGTGCTGCAGAAAGATACAGCCTGGAGGTTTCCAAGCTTTAGGCGAAGGTGAGTGAAGAACATTAAAACCAGGGGGCAGTAAGAAGGTTCCCTTCTTACTCCTAGGGAAGATCCTGAGAAGGCAAGAGATACCAGCTCCTGAGCTCTGCCATGGCTGGGAGAGAGAGCCTGGGAAGGGCTGGGCCATGGGCTAGCACCAGCCCACTGCACTGATGCCTTTGCAGCTCCAGGGGAGGAAACAGTCCCATCTCACTGTAAAGGAACACAATATACATTGACGGAGCAAAACTCTCCATTAACAGCAAACAACATGAACGATAAAAAGCAGGAAGCTGTTGTATCTAATTGCTCCTAATATAGCCAA
The DNA here is from genome assembly GCA_035583185.1 of Anabacerthia variegaticeps. Taxonomy (NCBI): domain Eukaryota; kingdom Metazoa; phylum Chordata; class Aves; order Passeriformes; family Furnariidae; genus Anabacerthia; species Anabacerthia variegaticeps. The sequence goes on from JAWWEW010000165.1 coordinate 28,075,609, forward strand.
GTGCTGCTCCTTGCAGAGGGAGCTGCTGTCTTGTAACCTGCAGAGGGATGAGCTGCTACAATTTTGCTTTCCACACCTCTGAGCAGGGACGGGGCTTGCAAACGTGCCAGCAAGGACAGAAGATGCAAATGGCATTGGCTTTGTCCCCCAGCGGGTGTCAGGGAACACAGAGGGCCAGTCGCTCCAAGCACTGGTAAATATGAACAGCACAAGAGAGAAAAAGTTAATGTACTGCAGCAGTGACAGTGCAGGGGAGGGGGAGCTGCTGCGTTTCAAACCTCTGATGTTCCTCCGTGAAAAAGGAGGGCTGGAACGCTTCCTGTTGCTGGGGAACATCACGAAGGTCTCTCCATCCCTGTCAGCCACTACCAGGATGTGTAAAATGTGCTCCACCAACTAAGTGGAAATTGTTGCCAGGAAGTCAGTGCAGTCTTTCTGAAAAACAATCTCCTGCCTGCATTTTCTGGCACCCACATCAGTTGGAGCAGGTAGGCTCGCAGGACAGCTTCACAAGGACACAGGTCCCAAGCGTTTCTTTCCACAGCAGGAGGGAAAAAGTTACTGAACTCCATGTGGGTTCACAGTACACTGCCCTGAGCCATCCGGTGAGACCTGCCACAGCAGGAGAAGGGATGTGGGGTCCAAACAAGCAGCAGAGGCCACTTAGAGCCTTACCAGCCTACGTTTCTACTCTGTGCAATATGGGTATGTATTTAGGTTGCAGGAGTCAGATGTGCATTTCCAAGAACCACACATGGAAACAGCACCCGTTTCATTCCCAGCATCACAGAGGAGCAAGGACGCTGTGCCCTTTAACCAAGGTTTAATCTGCTATTTTGCCTGAGCATGACAATATGCAATACACTGTAGTGAAGAAAGTGGCCTATTATGACCTTTTTAGTAGTTTCCAAGACTGGTGTCTGCTAAATCAGAAATGTTCTAAAAATTAATTTGCCCTTTTGAGGAATTCACATCTGGTTCACTTTGACCCAGGAAGAATATCAGAAAGAGACTGCAAAATTATACTGGAGATGCCCACCCCATCTCTTCTGAAAAGACAACGGTGGTCTTTCTCTTTCCTCATGTGTCTTTTCCCCAGTATCTTTATCTTCCCTTTTCCTGTTACTTGTTCTCCTCTTCTTCTTACTCCCCTGGCCAGGGGATCACTGACAGTGAAAGGAAATAATTAGGTGTCTTCCTTTCTTCTTGATACCTGAAAGGACACTTTAAATAATGGGGGAAATAAAAATATCAGTCATCCCTGTCCTGCTCTGCCCGGGCTCTGGCGGCCCCTGCCGGCCCCGAGCCCAGAGCGCAGCCCCGCCGCCCCCAAACCCACCCTGTGCAGGGCAGAGCCCCAGGGGGAAGGGGGGGACACACGGCAGAGCCGCCTCTCACAGGAGCAGTTCAAGGGCCTGAGATCATTTCTTGAGTAACTTGCACTGGAATTTGCACGCCGGTCACTGTTCTGCCCCGGGAGCTCAGAGGAAACCCAAACTACTTTCTGATGACCACAGAAATAAATCCACATAAGCTGATCTAACCAAGGACACCTGGCAAGGTACCGCTGGAACCCAAGAATCACCTTTCTATAAGAAGTATTTTTCAGAGGAAGACCAGTTAAAATACAGGATCATCTTCAGCAACCCAAGGAAGCCATTAGACAGGCATTACACTCACACCCACCAGGTGTATGTTGCTGAAGAAAATGCCCTGCTCCCACTTCCCAGACACCTGCTCAGAGGGAGGCAGTCTTGGGGCTTGTGAACTGGATTTCTCTCAGGCAAAACTAAACTGGGAAATAGATTCCAGACACTAACTGGGGCTCCAGTCCCTCAATTTTTACCAGTTGCACTCCTTCAGCTGAAACCAACACCAAGAAACAGGAGACTACTGCATAAATCCATCTTCTCCTTTCCCACCCTTAATCACTACTGAAGTGCTGCTCATCCTCTTTTGATACTGTCAGCTGAGAGCTCAGCTGCTTTTTGTAAGGACATCAGTTACAGAACTTTTGATCTATTCAATGAGACTCACTTGTTTATATTAAAAAGGACTTGTTTTCCTTCAAGAATACTTGCTATAATATTTATACAACTCCTCTCATTCATAAATTGAAGCCTGAAGCAGCTATGGGTCCAGTCACCTTGTCTAGTACAAGCAAACAGAAGCAAGCCGTAGATACTTGTTTAGATTTCAAAAAAAAAAATGAAACATCCAATCTTTAGTCTGAAAGACCCAGAGCTGTCCAATCAGCATAACTTTTGTTAGAAGTGAATTTTTCAAACTCAGAGGAACAAGATGATGTTGTAACTCTCTGTACTGGTGTGAAGAAATTGGAATGAATGGACAGAGAGCAGCTGTTTTTAAATTAATATCATGGTATCAACAAGTGCTTCATGTAAACACAGGGTTCATCCGGACTTTACCCAATGCTACACTCGGCCATCAGATCAAGGGCAGCAGGAAGTTAGAAACCACTGATTAAACCACACCAGGTAAAATATTTCCCTGGGAAGTATGATAAAAGAAAAATTACTGAGCATAAAGACAGCACAATAGCATTCTGGGCTCTGAAAATCATTCAAAAGAAGGGAAATCAACAGCAGAGAAAATGCTTTAACTGTAGAAGAGAGGGCATGTGGCACTCATTTATGTAAAAGCATGAAAACAGGGATGATGTTGGCAGTAAAACAGGAATAGCTGAGATGATCCTTTCTACTACTACAGCTACAGAAGAGAGAACTTTTAAAAAGGTGATTTGAATAAACTTAAAATAGTCCTTATAGGGAATTTGTAAGAATGACATCTTAAGAGAACATAATAGTGCAATAAATGACAACAAGTGAAAAAAGGTTTTTTTTATTTCTCAGTGTTTCTCCACTGTCAATACTGTCCTTTTGCTGCAACATGTTGCAAAAAACTCTCTGCCTTTTCCATTTTAAACAGCTACAATATTTACAGGCTGATTCCAATAACACACGCAGACACATACACACTCACAGACACGCAGGAACATATATCCCTATCCCTGGCAAGGTAACCGTTTGCTGGTAGAGGCAATATATATTTTCACTGTCCATTAAAAACCAAACCATCCTCTCATTTATGCTCTACTCCGCTCTCCACTTCCTAACCAGCAGCTATTGTCAAGCTTTTGGGGGCGTCTGTGTAAGAAGTCACATATCCAGCTACTTGATTGCCATCTTTGAAAGTTGTGGCCTAAGTGTACCGGGATTATCTATTCAAATTGTACATACCAGAAGTCATAAAAATTGCTCATATTCAGATGTTCGTGACCGAGTGATGTAGGTATACTCCCAAAATCTTTTGGGGCAGCCATCTTAATCACCTTTTTAGAAATATGCATATCATGCTGGGGTGAAACAAGTCACATGCGTTACTTTCCACCAAGGTGTTATGTACCCACTTTTTTACTAAGGCACCAGGAATTACCAGTATAATTTCTGAAAGAGTCCAGCATCACTGAACATACTGCATTAATTATCAAATAGCAAGCCAGACAAGAACAGAATAGATGCCTATATAATAGGTATAAAATTCCTTAATAAAATCAAGTACATAAAACCTGTGGTGGTACAACCCCAAATCCGATATAAATTGAATAATATTGTTAATGGTAAGAAATGCAATCTATTCAGCTCCATTTCATGAACAGAGAGTTCTACAACTGAGAAAGATCTTTAAAGCAGTGTTTTTCTATCTATACTCCTAGGTCATACAGTGGTGTATGCATTATCAGAGAAAGCTGAATCCAACTGTAGGGCATCTCTTCTCCCCCCCTGCCCAAGTCCAGACAAACCTTTATGGCTGCTTGCCAAAGAACCAAAGGCATGGACGTGTGCCACAAATCTTTATCTGTCACCTCACAGTCACCTGGGCTTCTCAAAGAGTTCTTTAGTCCCCAAGGCATTGTGGGCTGAGGGATGCCTGCTGATAACTGCACACTTGACTGAAAAACTGAGATCACCACAGAGACATGCCAGAAATCCCAGGCAAAGTAGCTGTAGGACCAGTCAGTCTACACGGAATTACTTCAGAAAATAATCATCACCTTCCCACAACTCTGAAGCCATTTCACATATGCTGAACCATGAGAGAGATCCCCAGAATCCATCGCTAGTATCATACAGCACAAGTGGCACAGAAGCCCTGTTGTCATCAGTGGTGTCACATACACTGTTTGAGGTTTTTGTTTTAATCCAAACATATTAAAAGATGTCACAGGGTAGTGAAATGGGAAGAGGTTTTAAAAAATCAGGTAGTAGCCATTTTTACTAATGAACATAATCTAATTAGTAGGGTTTTCAGGAAGTTTTCTGTAACTGAGTGTTTCAAGGAGAAGTCCTTAAATATGTACACATAGATACGACCTTTGAAGAAATGTGAGAAAAAGAAAATAGATTGGGGTCTATCTGAAAGCTATACCACTGGGACTTAACTGGAATGTTCTTATGGCAAGAAAATATCACAATGCAAGTTGCTACTCTATGGTAAGCTCAATCTGGACTGACATGACTAATTTGAGAATATCCATCTTTTCCGTTCTCACAAGGAGTGAAAAATATTACACATTAAGACAAAGGCCAAGAAAAGAAAACAAAAGATTAAAGTATCTCCATCTAAACCAGAGGTTTCTACAGACAGATCTATCCTGTGGTGAATTAGAAGAAAATAAACACATTTTTGTTACTTGCACACTGGAAACCAGACACAAACTCTGCAGAAACCAACATATAATCACAGATGAATCTTAGAGTTCAAGAAAAATTTTAAAAAGTTAATTTTCCAAAGCCTTATGGAAATGTGAAATTTCAACTAGCTGGCTTCTGTTGAGCAGATCTGAGACAGATATGAAGATTATGTGAATGGCTTCACAACAGATGTTTGCTTAGTATCTGAATGAAGGTATTAACCTATTAGCTGGCCACATTAAAATCCATCTTCTGAACGAAATAGTCCAAAAGCCTTATGGTTAAAAAAAAAAATTAGAAATATCCATCAATTCTCCTTGCCCCTTAAAAAAAAGCCTCTCTCTTTCCCCATCTGCTGTTTGCTGATCTAATTCCATGCAGTTACATATGCTCCAAAATTTCCACATCAACAAGCCATTAATTCCTATCACGTCTATTACCAGCAACGGACGTCCTTATCTTGCCCTGAAGAGCGTGAGACATTGTTTAGAATGAGGGTTAAGATATTAAGTGAAGTTAAAAAAAAATAAAAACAAACAAACAAACAAAAAAATCCCTCCTATGTATTTTGGTTTTCAGTAATTTGTTTACCTCAAGGCTTCAGTACAAGAAAAAATTAAAAAACCACGCAACTAATATCAAATGGGGGCTGATTTTCAAAAAAACCTTCTCTTCCTAAAATGAAGGAATATTCCTGGTGATACAGAAAGCCTGAAGGGTTAATTAATTAAAGGGGTATTTACCTGAAGGGAAGGACACAGACCAAAACCTTAACTGAAACACCTTCAATTCAAAACTTACACATTTTCTTCATTCCCAATGACAGCAGCACCAGACTGCTAAAGAAGGTTCATCTACTGTACCACATTTTCAGATATGCAGGAGATAAATTCAACTACACTATAATGTGTACATATGATAAATAATTTTGCTGTCCCACGTAGTTTTAACTGTGGCAGATCCGGAACTGTGCATTTAGACCATGATTTAATGGGACTGCATATGAATAAACTGAATAGTAATATGCAACTGTCAGATGCACAGTATTTTGAGTACAAGTTTGCATAGTATATGACACAAGCAAGGTCCCAATATCATTCACTGGGAACAGCATCTAGAATTGACTAGCTACCAGGCACACAGACTTACCCTTTCATGGCTAGATGGCATACAGGGACTTGAGTTGGAATACCAATGTTTCTTAGGTAGCTGTTCCTTTTTTTTTTTTTTTCCTTTTTCTCATCCCATATAATTTCACTCTTACATTAGGTCCATAATGGACAATGTGTCTCTGATGTCAGAGAAATAATTACTATAACCTCTGTGGTATATCAGAAGTCTCTTCTGGTTACAATACACATAAAGAAGTGGAGATGACTGGGAAGAAGATGGCTGCTCCCAAAAGGTAGGACTGTATGCAGTTTCTCCACAGAGTCCTATATAATTACAGGTCAGAAACAGGAAACAATCACAACAGGTACATTTTTTTTCTTACGGATTAAGAAAAGTGAATCATAGGAATTGCAAGTCAAGAACAAACCAGTTTCCCTCTCACACTCCCATGATAGTTCTGAGTTACTTGTTTCCCTGAATACACACTTTTAAAAAAATACAATAAAACCTAGGATATGTAACACATGAATAATTCAACTTCACAGTTATAAATACTCAAATTACACTTACATAGAATATATAATCACAGAAAATAAAATTCAAGTCATAGAAAAGAATGAAGACTAAAGGGAAAGAAAAGGCAAGGTGGTAAAAGTGATACAAGTTTAGGGCTGTGCCTTCTATAAAAGATCTTTAAAAACAGAAGTCAATTTTTGTTGCATTCTTTTTCTGTTGTTTGGGGAGTTTTGTTGTTGCCATTTTTTAATTTTTAAATCGGATAGAACCAAAAAACCCTTCAAAGTATCCATGAAGAAATCATGGACCTGAACCTCCCCCTACAAAACTACAACCATGTCTACCAGAGAAGAGCCAATGAAACAACACAGCCAGCTCTGGGTGTAAGGAAGCCAAGGAGCTATGGCTAGTGAAGGAGGACAGATGAAAGGTCATATATAGGGGCCCACTTTAAAGCTAGACGTGTTGTACAGGTTTAGAGGTACCACTGCCACCACAATAGAGTCTGATGTAGTACAGGGATACTCAGGTGCTTTTCTACATATTTGTTACTTTACCATTTATTGTGAAGAGGATGCAGCAAATGCACTTGTACGAAATACAGAACATAGAACCAAACCCATGGCACAGCCCTTACCATCAACATGTATATGGAGAGGGAGGGGATTAATCCCAAAGGCAATTTAAATAATGGTATTTTATATACTTATATTTATATATATAAATAAATGTTCTCAGCAATCTCAGGGTTGTTTTTAGTGCATTGCTGTAAAAAAATTAGTGCAGTTCTCATTAATGTTTAGCTCATAAGGAATAAGAATCTATACATCTGTTCAGTCTCTTCTTGCCACACCTGAAACCCTTACACCATTTCACCAAACTGAAGGTCTGTAGTCAATTTCTTTAAAATAAGGTGGATGAATTCCACACACTCTGTGACAAGACATGGCAATTTTTGGCAAAACAATTAGAAAAATATGAGGTGCTCTGATTTTAGAACTGAAAAGTTTGTTGATTTAAAGCATTACGCAATGCATAACAAAATTTATAAACAAAAAGATATGTCTCAACAAATCTATCCTTCATGCAAGTGTTTCTTCAGCAGCTAACAACTTAAAAAAAATTTCTTACACTTGTTTATTTGGGGCAAGGGACTTAGACAAATCTGTGTTTCAAGTCCTTTCCTACAACCGGACTGAAGTTTCATGTCCCAGGAGCTGCTTCTTCTGGACCCTTCTCTCTTCTGAACCACTGGAGAAAGGGAAGTTTCAGTCTCAAAGAGATTTACACTTCAGCCCCAAGTTCAAGGACTCCAGTTTCAACAACAGCAACATATTTATCTTCAATTTGAACCAGCAGGATGGTTTTGTCTATATGTGACCGACTACTTGGATCTCTGCTGCAAGGCACCCAGCGGTGAATCACCTGGTGGGGAAAAAAACCAAAGCCTAATAAAATATAAGCTCCATAAGGAGAGCTGCCATACCAAAGTTGTGGCTAATAATTCAAGACTCTTACAGGGCAAAAGGAGCAAAAAAGTAAGTGCTATGGTGACTTAGTTGCTCATTTTTCAGTGACAGCATACCCACAGATAAGCTACTCGCTGAAGAGTTGCTGAATATCTGCATCTTAAAAATCACAGAATCATTTAGGTTGGAAAAGACCTGAGAACATTGAGCCCAACTGTGACAACAGCTTGCTTACCTGAGAACAGCCAGTCTTTGATTTAGATTTCAGCAGGTACAAACATGACCCAAAGTAGAACCAAACAGTTCATGCAAAGTGAGCAACAACTGAAAAATGGGCACATATACAGATTTGGGATATTTTGATGGTCTAGCTGTAATAGTCTTAAAATACCTCAGTCTTGTGCAGCACATAACAGCTCAGAATTACAGTTTATCAGGAGTTAGGTGTAAACTACTGTCTCTCCTGAGTCAACACCCTTGCTCTAATTTTTTCCCTACTCACTGTGAATGCAAGGTTGATCAACTCAATTAAGTTATTCAAAGATCATTTAAAATTAAAAATATGACAAAGAGGAAGGGTGTCAGAAACAATGCCATGAACTACTGTCCCATACTCCCTTGGATCTACAGAATTCATATACTTGGATCTCCTGCTCCCAAGGATCCTGCTGCTCAGCTGCCTCCAGAAAAATATATCCTTAGCTTCTGGATGCCTCAAAGAAAACCATAAGGATGCTCCAGGAACATGGTTTTAAGTATTGTCAGATCCACAGAAACAGAATTACCCCAGATTTGCCAGTTGTGGGTAAAGAACACTTTGTTTAAGACAAGGTAAGTTAAAAAGCAAATAAAAAAACTTTTTATAAAATCTAAGACAGTACAGTTTTCAAGAGTTCTAAAGATACAGGTAGAGGAAAAAATGAAAACCTGTAAGTGATCTGTATTCTTCCAAGATCACATCCAAGAGATCCACTTAATCTTCACTAAAACCAGCTGACAATTTCTTGAACACCAGGTGAAAGGGACTGAGTTTTATTCACTGCACGAGCTCTATGCTGCGTTCTCAGGGAGAACTTTTCAACCAGGGAAGCATGGCATCTTTAGTTCCCCTTTGACGCAGCAGCATATTTGAGCAGTCTGTTCAAGTCTGACTTCAAAGTACGTCCATACAAACTTCTTATACAGCTGTATGGAATGAGGCCAGGGATACTCTATCCCCAGATACATAAAACATTTCCCAATGAAGTCCCAAGTACTACATCCTTCTTGTCCAACTTAAAAACTGGTGCCTTTGAGATAGCTAAAGGCTGATTCCAAAGGCATCAGTACCATGACTCCTTAGAAACTGTAAAAGCAAAAGTTGTACATAGATTAAAACTCACCACAGCCATACCCCCACATTCAGTTCTACCATCTCTTCTATCAAGACTGTCATTTATTTGGTCCCCATAAACTATTGATAACATGCAAAATGATGTCACTAGATAGTCAAGAGGTGATAAGAATCTCTTGGGAGGAAAAAGGTTCTTCTACATGCCAGTGTCATGTATAATAGAAAGATAATGCCGAGTATACCTTTATCTCAAATCTGGAAAGAGTAGCTACCTTACAAAGAGGACTGCTAAACTGAATTTCCTTGAAGAAACTGTATCATGCCTTTCTGCCTTATAAATACACTGTACTGCACACTTATCAAAATAAAAAGCAAAGTTAGGAAAGCCACTTTTTTCTACGCAGCAGCAAAGTTTTAAATTACTGAGTGCTGAACTTCATACTGAGAGCACCGACATAAGGTTTCATCAGGTAAAGTGCTTGATGAGCAACAGCTCAGCAGGTAAGAATCATTTTTGCCTATTTGCAGGAAGGACCACAGCCGCAAGATCAGAAAGGGAAGACTGTCCTAGGAGCTAAGGACTTTACTGACAGTAGTATATTTAACCACAGGCAACTGAAGCAGGCAGGGCAAAATATGTCATCAAGTTAAATCCTCTCCTCCTAATCACACAGTGGATAATCTGGTGCTTTCCCCTTTCCTCTTAGGTTAAAAGATGCTCTTCTAAAAAAACCTGCCAGTATGCTGCACCAAAAATAGATGAGAAGCATTCAGAACAGCACCTCACTCTGACCTTTAAATCCTCTTGTTTTAATCTTTCTGTAACATCAATCACTGCACATGTCAGTGTGCTACAATTTCCAAAATACAGTCTTAAACTCCAGAAAAAAATTGTCTAGTGATATCAGGCAACAGGACATGTTTTGATATAACCCTTTACATTCAACAGTTTTATGACATCCTTGATTTGCAATATATGCCTAAACCAAATGTAACTGTGAATGTTTGCAACAGCATTCTATTCCCAGGTGTTACCCTACTACCTTAAGAGTGGAATGTCAACTCTGATAAATTCCTTCCATGAATAATTGTATTTCCAGGGCCTTTCCTTCACAAACATACACCAGCAAGGTAAATCTGGCATATTGCCATTTCTTACCTGAAGTTTGCACATACACGGACTTCCAGATGGCAAAATCCATCCCCTGAATCCAATTTATTAAAAATGCCTCCAGTTGAGGTAAGCAAAGACATTTCTTCTAAACTCGCAAAACTGACATATTCCCAATTAAAATACAGTTGTATTTATGAACAAATGCAGACACAGTGTCAGTGACTTTTCCCTTTTACTATTTATCAGTGAAAGAATACTCACAGAAGCATCTTTATAGACACAAATATAAAAAAATAGTGTACACCTCAGTAAAAATCAAAAAGCTTCAAATACAGATCTGCGTTTTTCCTCATAAAAAGCGCCTAAAACGGGAGATAAGTTTTCTAACTAATGCAGTAAATTTCTAAGAAATGCAGCTGTAACAACCCTAGGGAAAAGAGAAAGAGAATTTCAAGTCATAGGCTTGTACAAGTTTTAGAACAGATTTCCTTCTTAAAGGGAAGAAAACACCTATCATGTTTAATAGAGACATCTAAAGACAATCTTATTTGGCTCTTTTTTGATCAGTATAATTTAAAACCAAATGCTGCTCATCATTCAGTTAAAGACTTGTTGGTAAATTGACCTTCTGCATTTGCTCAGGGATTAACAGTTTAAAGAAAGGAAAATGAAAGCTGGATGAACGAGTGCAATGCCTGAGAGTTCATGACAAGAGCTGGGAGAAGGCAGGGAAGGAGAGGTGGCTGACAACCTTTGAAACATCATCCTGCATCTTATGCATAGAGTTGCAGAAATATCCCTCTGCTTCAAATTAGCATTCTAGACCTGTTCTTCCAGCAACAGTGATTTTGAGGATGGCCACTGATCTAACTTACTACTGCATCTATCTCTGGCCTTGACACCTAGGCAGACTGCTGTAGAACCCAGGCACTGCCCTTTTCAAAGAGAGCTTGTCAACTTCTAAGCAAAACTTACATGGCCTTCCATGCCTTCCTGAGGACTCCAGTCTTTCCAGCTGTTTCTTCCAGCTTTTAGCCGTATCACCTCATCTGGCCACTGCAGCTCTTTCCTTTTTGACACGTTGATCCCTTCCAGTACTTGACTGGGATCCATTAACTATAAGTAGGAATTGAGTTTTGACTGTTAGTTCAGCCAAAATTTAAAAGAAACAGATAAACTGTAACCTTTCGCATACTTCCAGATAACTGACTTTAACCCACTGAAATTGATTTCTAACCCATTTCAATGTTGGAAACAAGCTCCAGGCTAGGAAAAAGCTCAAGCAGTAGCGAATTTGGAAATCAGGCTGTGGTTTCAAACACAGCTGACAATATGTCAGTTCTCTGAAGCAACAGGTCTGGTTCCCTTCCCCCCTTCTTTCAGTTATACTGCTAGTGGCAGGGTCTGAGGAGCTGGCACAACATAAGCATTGGCAGCACACAGCCTAGTAGCAAGGAAGAGTTAAGTGATGATGAGCTGTTAAAATTGGCTCGTTACTTCTTACAGAATATAATATCTTAAGAAACATGTTCTTGGAGAATTTATTGCTAGGCAGAAGTATTTATCTACTAGCATGGTTAGTTGGGACCCACCCTGTGTTTTGAAGTAAACTGGCCTTTCCACAGGGGAAGCAGGAGAAAACTCCTGAAAACTTCTTCCTATTTAAGGACAGAGAGAACTCTGTAATGTCCACTATGCAAGGGCACATGCTCACTTTGCCTTTATCTTCCTCACACAGAGGAAGTAAGCGGCTTCATAAAAGGGCCTTTGCCTGCAAACAAAAGCTACTAAGCACAGACCCAAAAAACTACTTTAACTTTGCCCACTATGATGCAGTTTACTAAGGATTATTTTAACCTGAGGTGATATCAGCAATGAAATCATGTTTATTATGATCTAGCCTATTAAATACACTTCTTGATGTTTCCCACTAATATAATGCCAAAGACATGTATGTGGGGCAAGTAAGAGTCAGGAAAGCAAGAATATAAATTTCTCGATTTTTCAAAACAAGTAGGGCTGCCAGGATTAGCTTAGTCAATAATGTACTATTTGCTGCTGAATAAGCCCTGACATGGCAATAACCAAAGAATAAATACATATGGAAGTGAAAGCAAGTATTTTTACACTTACTTTTGTGGAAAATCCACTTGGCTTCAAAGAAAAAAAACTAGTTGCTTTCTACCCTGCAAATGAAGCTGTTTAGCTTTACATGCTGCAATGTATAAAAGCAAACTAAGTATGAAGTGGAACTGAGTTCCGCTGCATTCTTAATGCTGTACTACAGCAAAACATAAAGTAAACCAGGAGCATGCAGGAAGGCTTCTTGTCCCAAAAACCTTTTCCCTGTATTAGTTTTCCAAACATAACTGCACAGAAACTGTATACCCAGTCACTCCTGAATACAGATGTATTTAAACGTAGTGATTTCAACAACATACAAAGTAAAAACTAACAAAAGCATGTGGAAACACAGATTAACTTGTTCTTCTAGACTATTCACCTGGATTCTGTAAATAACGTCATCCTTTTTGGCTTGCATTTGATTTGCAGGGCTTGCATTGCCACCTGACTGAGTTTCAGCTGCATTATTCCCTCCTTCTGTCCCTAGAAAGCCCACAAGGGCATGCTGTTTACAGGCTGGGATGCTTTGGCTGGAGCTGCTAGAAGAGGGCAGTCCATGCTGCACGCTGACCCCAGTCTGGCCAGTAGGTTCCATTTGGTTCACCATAGATAGGCGGGACTGGATGGATGATGGGAGGTTACGAAGGGATATCTGACTGGTGGAAGAGCGCCGACAAGGCACAAAGCCTGTTGTGGATGTGCGAAGAGATGAATGACGACTGCCGTAGCAATAAGATGAATGGCTAGCTACTGAGGCACGGGCAGGGGAATGTCTGACAAGGCTGGACTGCACAGAGTGAGAGCTGTGACTGGTGCCTAAAAGTAAAAGATACAGAATCAGGAAAGTTTGATAAAGCCTCCCACACACATTAGACTGCCAACACACAAACGTTATAGTGCACAGATATATAAAACTGATTGATCTAATCAACATCATCTGAAACAGCTGTATTGCAGATCTCCTTTGCATTTCATACAACAGAACATTTGAATACACTCCACTCATCTGATCTCAGAACTTCATATTCTGTTCAATTCACAATCCCTGCCAGTCAAGCAGCTTGAAAAAATGCCTCAGCCGCACTCTTTCTGCATTAACAATTTCTTCCTTAATATGAACATTTAAGTTTCCTATACTTAAGGCAATAAGGCAGGTACAAGTGTCCACGTTTCAAGATACTGAATATTCTTTCTTACTATGCTTGACTACACATTCAACGTTGGGGTCAGAAAATTTGTTAGAACAAAAGCTGTTTTTTAAAACAAGTTCAAAAGAATTTAATACACTTAAAAACAAATTGCAGTTCACGAGCATGGGTGTCCATGGTTTTCCTATATTATGCACTTGCAGGTAACTCTCCACAGCTGACAGATCTAATTATCTTCATTCAACTACATACATGCATTTTTATTTGTAAGGGCAGTGTTTGAAAAACTTTCTCAGCTTTGATGTTTGTCACCTCCCTAACCAGAGATCACTACAGAGCCTTGGATAGGATTAAGCTAGAATACTACAGAAACAGAGAATTCATTCCACTGTATATATAAATAACATAGACATTCACAAAAAACTAGAAGTTTAGCTTTCACAGACAATATGACAGAAGTGAAGAGATCCAATTTGCAGAGATGTGTTATAAAAAGTTATTTAATCTATTTTGTCAGCACAACATTTTGCTCAAATCTGTTTGGGAACTCTGCACTGCTTAAAACTACTGTAGTTTGAGATTAATCCAGCTCTTAATATATAAAGCCACATCACTTTTGTCTGCTTTTTAACTTAGGCCAAAGAGTTGGAAGGTCAGTTCTGATTATAGTATTGAACTTGTATAAAGTTGTTTCTTTGTTTTAACTTTACCCAGAGTGGAGGGATGAGTTGGTGGATGAGCGGCAGGAAAAGTTGTGGGATGAGCTGCAACAGGAGGGTGCTGCACTGCTCCAGGTCCCTGCCCTGTAGTTGCATTCCCTCCTCCTTGTGACATGCTGCTCTGTGACTCATTGATAGTTGCATTATTACTTGTGCAAGAAGCTCCACCTCCAGCATCTGAATCTTCAATATTTCCACCACTATTGCAGCCAGCTCCACAGCCTTTCCTCAGTCTGGAAATATAATGCAATTGACACATTAAGTCAGGCCTCCTCATCACCAGGATTCTATGAAATGCCTTACGACAAGCAAAAAGTTTTACTCAGCACAATCCACAGCACTCCTAAAATCAGATAAAACCTGACTTTATTTTCTCAGAATATGCTTTGCAAATATAAATGCTGCTTTCTAAGGTATTGCAATTTTCTTCATGAAAGCTATTACAGTTATTTATGACAAGTCAAATGTTCATATAAAACAGCTTTTTAGAAGTTATACCACCTCTGAAGTACAATTAAGGTGTCAAATTCTAAATCTAAAATGCTGATAGGTCATCCTGGTTATTTTGTAACAGTTTAGTAAAATTTATGCTGCTTAACACACTAGGCATGTATACTGTTATACTGCAAAATCTTTGTCTACTCAGCATGGCATGAAGAGAATGTTTGCCAGATTTTTTTAAAATATATTTGCTTTCTCTTACCTTTAGTTACATTCACAACTGTTTGAAGCACATATTGAACATTCAATAGGTCGGTTAGCCAACATCTTCCAGTGCATGTAACCGCACGTTTTCACTTTCTTTACACCAAAAAACTTCAGATAGAAACAAGAAACAGCACATTTCTTCCTCTCTTCAATTCCTACTTTTTATTTTTCTTGCCTTTGTCACACTCCTTTCCAATAGCTAAAGCTTGTGTTACTTTGTACAAGCATACCCTAACAACAATAATACAGGCATTTTCATGCTAAATATATGCCAGACAGAAACTCTATCAAATAGTCCTGATTCTATAGAGATGGTATTTTAGACTGCAAAAGCAACAGTACTGAAAAAAATAATACAGAAGTTGCATTGTGTCTCATTATCAGACCTAATGTTAGAACTGAAGTTGTGGTTCTTGCATCGACACTTTGTCTGCTTTCCTCTGAGCTCTAACTTACATCGTTTGTGGTGTACTATTCAGCCTTGAAAATTAATTCTATATCAAAGCAGTTGCCACATGCTACTGATGTGCTCAAAATAGAACAAGGCACATTTATTTCTATAGGACTGATCATAAGTGTTGGGCCTGTACAGGTTTAATGAATGCAATATGAGAGCGCAAACACATGAGAACTCATTTCCTCAGCTCACCTGTGCCAGGTAGACACTATGAAGTTTCTGATGTTTCCTAAGCTGATGGCTCCCCCGAGAATGTCCTTGAGCTGTTCATGACTATCTGAATAAGAAGTAGTCAGAGGTGAGACGTAGATTGGGTATCCAATTGGCTGGTCACAGGAGGAGTTAATCATATTCCTCAGAGCTTGCTTAGCATTTTGGATACTTCCTCTCTCTGGATTACGATTACGCAGGAAGACAAGCTCCTGCTGTTGTCCTGCCCACAGGCCACGCACACACTCCTTATTCACCTGCAAGAGCCGAGCAGAGAGGCTGTGTCAGAAAGTGAAGCAATGAGAGCATGTGGCGACTACTGTGCTATACCAAAGCCTTTGTGAGCATTGTAATATTGCACTGCAGAACTGCAAACATTCATATGCCCTTCTTTAACGGACTGAATTTAGGGACGCAGGCTGTAACAGGGAGAATAAAGCAAATCTAACACTGGGATGAGAAGTAAGATAAAAAGACAGAAGGAACTGATTTTCTGATACAATGCTTGCACTGTGTGAGAAGAAGCAGCCCTAGCAATAGCAAAACAGTAAAGACTTGAGTTCAAGCAGCTGTTTGGTATAGTTATTAAAACACTCCACAGCACACTGTCACTTTATGAAATGTGCACAAAGCTTACCTTAATGACCCTGAAACTGAGATACCGCTTATTGAGCATAATAATTTTATATTCATTGGTGCCATCATCCATCACGTGACGCAGAGCAAGAAGGGACGGAGAATTGGAAAGAACTGCACTCCGCCAAGCAGGGTCCCCTTCATGTGCTATAACTAGATTTTCTTCATGGGTTGTTATAGCTTCATAGAGAACAGAAGGATCATCGTATTCATCTGGAGAAGTGAAGTGATCCTGGTTCCAAGAATACATATTCAATAAGATACGATTAACATATCAGATATAACTCCATATAAAAAATATTTGACACCTCAAACTCTTAAAATGATCAGTGCATTACACAAAGTTAGCCATCAAAATATCAAATACCTACTTCAGAACATTGCTAAAGATAACCTCTTTTTCAACACATTGGTTCTGTTTGCTTGTTTGCTTCCTTTTTTAACTTAAAACCAAAATGATCAGAAGGACCTGCCTATCACTGATTCAAGTAAACTTCTCGGTAAATTTTACACTAGATTTCTATCTACTTATACTGCTTACAGAAGCACTTCAGTTTTAGCTTCTTTTCTTATGCACAAGCCTTCAACTGTAAAACACACTTAAGCACTAATTATTCACTGAGACTGTATTACATGAAAATAGCAGTAGGAAGAAAAACAGTATTTACTATTAAAAAGTGCACATTAATACTCGATGACAGATTATTTCAGCATCAGATACTACCAAGATAACTTACAATACTACCAGTCAAATAGAAACACAAAATCTGCAAGTTCAATTTAGTATTAGGTCACATTACTTTCTGGTTAAAAAAGGATTGTGGTTGGTAGCTACATTTCCAACACTGGCTGAAGCCTGGATATGCTATTGCACTGCAAGTGAATAAAACCCTTTCAGAGATTAATACAACAATGTTCAGAAAAAAAACCATTTTTTTTAATTGCTAGAATGATCTGTATTTTTCTCACTTTTCACTCTCTTAGTTCAAGCCCATTCTGCACAGTAACCCTCTGAGAACACTTCTGAGTTGTTGAATTGGTACTTCAGCTGGTTTCAACAATGACTTGTAATTATTCTGCTTTGCTATATGCATTGCTAGCACACAGGTTCTGCTGAATTCAAAGAGTTTGTGTTACATGGAGGAGTTGATTCAATCACTGCTAGCTTTGGAGGACTTCTAGACTGCAATGATGGCAAAAAAAAAAAGAACCTTTAATCATAATTTTAAAAGTGCAATTAAGATTTGCCTACTTACTATGATTTTCAAGCAACGTATTCTTCTAGAGTGACAATACTTTTCCCTTCTTACAGAGTGCTTATCATTAAGTATACGCTTTCTTGTACTTGCTGAGATGAGTTAATACATGCACTGGACAGAATTTGAGATTGTTCATCTTCACCCTCACTTCATTATAAAGACCATCTCTAATTTCAGCTTACTGAAAAGCAGCCTTCTCATTCTCACCTGAAACCTGTCACTACAATGCTTCAGAATAAAAAGAACAAGAAAAACAACTCCCACCGGAGGAGAGGGCAGTGCAGCTTTGAACGCATAATAACCTTTAAACCAATTGCATATGTGTAGAGAAGGAAGGGGGGGGAAATATCAGAGAAGCTGTTCATAAGGTAAATATCTCTGGATAGATATGAAACAGGGCTTGACATGTTCTCTGATCTACATTTAATGTAATTTTCAAACTCTGAGCATAAATGGCATTCCCTTTTCCTCTGTATCACCCTGAGCTGTAGTAAACTAAAGGACACAACAAGATATTCTCTCGTTTTCAGTTGTCAATCTCTATCACATGCCTTTTATTCTTGTGCTCTTCTTTCTCTCTCCCAGCCACTTATTTTGAAAAGAACAAACACACAGAAATAAAGAGAAGTGGGCACATCTTTCTGTATAATCTCTTACCTGATGTAGCTTAAGTGACATCCGAATTCCAGGAACCACTACTTTCCTCAGCAATTCCATGTCAGCAAAGATCCATTCATCTCTAATTGAAGATATACGGAAGTCACCCTTAAATAGGGCATGGAGGCCATACAAGAAGGACTCCAGATTACTATTGAGGGGAAAAAAAAAATAAAGAAATGAGCAAAAAGTAACAGAAATACAAACATATCCACAGTTATCATCACTGAAAAGAACAGAAGGTATTGAGCTGTACAGAAAGACACACAATTCTTCTCTATAAAGATAAGCTATAGGGTAAGACAAGGAGAAGAGCATATGAGTAAAAGATGGGCATGTAAGCAAAACTTGGACATTAGATGTCTATGTGAGCTGAAGAGGTAATGAACAACCCAGACTATTCACATGGACTAAAGTAAACAGGGACACCACAAGGACTGCCTGACCTCCTTCTGGGGATTTTTAAAGAGAAAACTTTTCAAGGTATATAACATACTGGATGACATGTAACTTCAGTTCTGCGTGCTTTAGTACAAAATAAAAATCTTGTCAACTTTTCATGCTTAAAGGCACCGTTTTCAATTACTAAGCTAACTTAAGAGTGAAAAATCAAACATGTTCTGATTGCTCTTGAAACTGCATATCTGCAAGACCTTCAGGAGGCAATTGGCTAGTACTTAGAAGAATTAGTCAACAGTTGCCCTGAAAGTGAAGTAGAACAGGTTTCAGTCTTATCACAACGGTCCTACCTAACATACACCAAGATATGAGTTCTTCATTTTAAGAAACCTTCCTCTTTTTATCCTTATTTCCATACAGGGCACCTACTTGGTGCAGGAACTTACTTTCAAAAGTGAGTTACTGCTTACTTGGAGCTTACTTTCTAAACTCAATCAGTTCTTGGGTTTTTTTCTCCTTTAGTTATTACTGATCCTTACCCATACCAGAATTCTCATCTTGCACTAGTTTTATAAAACAAGATGCTCGAACTCAAGTTCTCCTTCATTTGTTTTTCTCTGGTTAGATTTCACTGGTGGTTGTAATGAAGACAAGTTACACAGCAAATCTGTCCAGTTTAAGAGATGACATTAATTATCTATTTCTTTTATGAAAAGGTACTCATCAAACACCTAATCT
Source organism: Anabacerthia variegaticeps (assembly GCA_035583185.1). Classification (NCBI taxonomy): domain Eukaryota; kingdom Metazoa; phylum Chordata; class Aves; order Passeriformes; family Furnariidae; genus Anabacerthia; species Anabacerthia variegaticeps. The sequence continues at coordinate 28,094,924 of JAWWEW010000165.1, forward strand.
GGGAACTCACAGGGATTTTGAGGATGAGAAACTGACAACAACATATTTTATTACCTAGACATATGATGTGAAGCTGTTCCCAATGCTCGCCGCCCCAGAACACAGAGTCCATAACACAGTGTCACTAGGGGTGAGTCTTTGCTTGAATCCAGCGGCTTATAATAACAAAAGAAAAAACAAGTCAAGTGAATGGAGTAAGGAAATCACCACTGAAAAAGACAATTCTGCCAGAAGGAATAAAACACCCGAAACATGTAACAGTTCACAAACTCAAGTGTGCATATGAACCCACCACACCAGTTACTCTTAAAAAACCAATTCTCTTTGAAAGTCTGAGTTAGAGTTTTGCAAGTACGTAAGAATACTTGTAAAGGCAAACATATACTATTATTTGAAATACGACAAATTGTAAGATGAACACATGCATGATACATTCCTCATGAATACTGTGTATCTTGTAATCAAATTGTTGATCAGCAAAATTACAAGGTTTAGACAATAATATTTTTAGTGAATACAGCAGATTCTAACTGGCTAGGAGTATTTAATCCTGATTAAACTGAAAACTTCTATGGATTACAGCTTTGGTCTGGGGAAACTTGCCCTCAATTCAAAGCTAGTAGTACCTGTATAGCACACATAATGCCCTAGAAAAATCACATCATTCAATTAAATGATTAAATCTGATTTTCAGTAAGTCTTTCATGATCATAACTTGGAGAGAAAAAATTTTCTTTAGCTGTTGTTTGTCATTTGACCGCAGGACTACTAAGTCTTATTTCCATTAAAATGGGTTTCTTATTGACCTTTTACCTCCAAAGCAAAACTGAATTCTTGAGTTCTTCATTAAACACATAAATTCCAATTATATTCCTGTCCTTTTAATCTCAATCAATTTCTTATTCTCAAAGGCAACACTAATTTGACCAGACCATACAGAGTTATTTTGTAAACAGTAAGATGCCAATGCATTCCTCTAAAACCATACTCCTGTCTAAAAGGTGGAAGGATTTTGGAGAGAAGAAATGGTTGAACACAGGATGATAATTTTCACAAGCCAACAATTTCAGTGGTCCAAAGGAATGGTACAGTATGATCACTGAAAAAGAAGCAGCCAGTCTTATAAGCTGGTAACAGGTATTTTGAGTTTTAGGGGGTTTTGTTTTGGCACTTTTTTGGTAAGATAGGGTTGATTTGTGAACACTGACTTTTAAGCACAAAACATCAATTCTGCACCATACCCCTTCGTACGTAGGTAAATGCCTGACAGATTCAACTGATTGATTTGACCTGGCAAATAAAATTCATTAGTGAACTGGTTAAACCATACACTACTTACAGAATTTATTAAATTCACATCTCAAAAGTGGACGATCAAAACCATTTCAGTGAAAATACTTCAATTAGACATATTTATTTTAAAAGTCAGCATTAAACCAGCTTGTAATTTAATCCAATGGGACAAAACAAGACCATCCTGAACAGTAAATGGCTTTCCTCATGTCCATACTTACCTTTTCTCTTCGAGAGCAGCAATATTCTATCCAGTTCAAATATATCATACAGAAGCTCTCTCTTGAGATCCCTGCCAGACGGTGGTCATAATCCTCATCAATATTGGGGTTAAATGTTGGGTCTACATCAACATAATTGCGGTCTGTGCACAACCGCAGTCCTTCCTGCATCGTCTCATTAGCTAACCATTCCTCTAGTTTGGGGGATGTCGTGACATAATAGATGATTCCCTGAAACAGTAGTAGTTAAGAATATGAGTCATTGTTGAAATTTTAAAAACCCAGCCAGTAATCTCAATTGTTTCAACTTATTTGCGTTATTTTCCTGGCAACAAACAAAACTAACACACAATAGCATTTATTTAGCTCATACGTGCAACAGATTTGCACAGAAAACACATAGGTGGCAAACAGGAGGTTTTTTTCCAAGACTGTCAAGATTTCTGAAGCCTACACTGAAGCAATAAAGAAAGGAAAAAAGGATGGGGCAGGACCCTCACTGTAATTTGTTTGCAGAAAACAAATACATAGAGATTTTTATCCAGTTAACACGAAGGCTTAGATACTGAATTTCTAAAGAAGTCTAAATAAAACTGTTTTATGTTTTAGCACTACTTAAGACTCCTGACTGTTGTGCTGGGGAACACAACAACATCTGCGTGTGTGAAAATACCTTGGAAATATTTTAACCTGGAAATTTTAAGCTCTCTGAAAAAGTAGCTTATGAAAGATTTCCATTTTTTACACTGATTATCTGCAGGGATCTGCAGCCTAGAGCCCTCTTAAAACTGCAGGACAGGGTTATCTTTCTCTTTTAAGACTCAAAGATGGGTTTACACACCTTATAAAAACCAAAGGAACTTGGTTTTCTTAAGAGAAACAAACTATTTAACTTTTCATTTACAATGCAGCTATTATATTTGGGTTACATTTTTCAATTTTCTGTTCCAGCTTCAGCTAGGAAGTATCCTCTCTCTGACCTAGACTACAGGGCCATTGTCCCACTCATGCACTAGAGTACTGAGTCACCATCAGTACATCAAACTCTGTCGTCCTTTGAAGAAGGTGTTCATACATCTGTAGTTATGATCACATTCCATGATCCTTATATGACAACACTAGAAGTTCAAGACATTAAGCAGTTCTCAGGTGCAATCCATCCTATCTTCCCCTGAGGGTTGTACTGATCTGAATCATACCTTAACATAGTAAGTTGTGAGAATTTTCCGGAGATCAAAGACTTGAAGCATGGAAGCTGCACTGTTGTCAGTGATGCTATAACCCTCCAGAACATACTTTGTGACAAGCACTTCCCAAGCTAGCCAACGCTGCCCAAAGGCAGCATTAAAGGAAAGCATGTGAGGAAGGTGGCCTGGTTCACAGCAACAAAAACCTTCATCTTCCTCTACACCTTCAGTGATGGCCTCTACTTCTCGTTGCTGACAGTAAGTTCCTTAGCAGAAAACAGAGAAAAGGACAAAGTGTTGAAGGCTTTATGTAATTGCTTTAATGCGAAGTTGTGTTTAGAAGTTTAAAATTCAATCCATTTCCAATTACATTTTTTAACACTAAGTGAACTATGGCCAATGAACACAAAATATTTGGATAGCTTAATTTACCGCTCTAGGATCATCATTTTGTTGGGTTTCTCTAAGAAGTAATTATGGCAACCACGTTGCACTAAAATGGAAAGAGGGACTTAGCATGAAGCGACAGGAGCACTGAAAGGCCCTGCAGTCCATTTTCAAGGCAATTAATTTACAGGAGGGAACTGAAAATAACTTCAGTTTCCAAAGCAGTAGCCCACTTTTTAGTACAGACTGTTAAGAGAGAGTAAGGCACTCACCTCTGAATTCAAGCCCCCTCAGCTGGAAGGTAACCAAGCCATTTCCTATCTCTATAAGGTGTACTAGTGCATTGAGGTAGTCAGAGGCTAGGATGAAGCAGTCCCCAGTACTATAGTTTCCCCAGCGACCCAACAACAAGTCTCCACATAAGCTGTGCTGAAGGGAACGGGTTAAATGTTCATAGAAGATAGAATTCAGGTTGTTATCATCTGAACCTGCAGGAAGATTGAATTTGGGTTATCTGAATCTGCAGAAAAACATCAAGTTTGAATGTCAATTATCACTTCACATTGAATCCTACATTTTTCTCAACAGCAATGTTGTTTCAAGGTCATACTTCACTCTCCCCTTCCCCCTTTGGAGGACAAGTACTCTAAATGAATGCCAAGTGACCTTTGTGTTTTGAATCAAATTTTTTCTTAGTCACTCCCTCATTTTCCAAGTTATTACTTCTGTTCCACTCATGAATTTCCCATCAGCCCAATCAAAATAATAAAGTGCAAAAGTAAATGAGCACACAAGTATCTCAGTAATGATTGTGGTACTGGTCTCATCACCATGACATTGAGACACCCTCAAATAATACTTGGTGCTTTTTAAACTACTCAGGAATAGAAAGTAAAATTAAACACATACTACAATTACACATTAAAAAGTAAAGCAGGAACACAAAGCTAAGGGTGAAATTAAAAAACTTACAGGAGAGTAAAGAATAAAGCAAGAGAAATTATAGAGGAGAAAACAACAGTAGACAGAGCACCAGAAAGATTGGGCACGGTTTAAGAAGATCAGACAGCAAACTGATTACAAACCCTATAAAAAAATCTCGTAAAAGCCACTTACATTTGAAAAAAATGCCACTAAGAAAACTCACCCCTCAAGAAAAAAATAAAAAGAAAGGAAATGCACCAACCCACCTTCACTTCCCAAAACCACCCCCATAAAACCAACCCCCCAGAAACCTCCAAACTGACCACCAAACTCAGACGAGGAAAATTACCTGGATTCCGATCAAGCTGTGAAGCCAGTCTAGTATTTGAATGATCCACACGCTTTGTGCTGAAGGGAATAAAATAAAGCATATTTAATACAAAATATATTACTGGAAGAAAGTCTGTGGAAAGAACCTACTGATATAAATATTGTTAAAGAATATTCACACTGAGATAGTTTCAAAAAGTTGTTTTTAAATAATTTTATATGCAAATTTGCTGCTCTTCTCATATGTAAAAGCATTTTCTGCCTATTGATAGCATTATAATACATAATAAATTTTGTCCACAGTAGATAGCCATAGAATAGTCATTAGCTTTAGATATAAATACATGTATTTTCTTAGATGGATATAAAACTTTAGATGTGAGAAATAAACACAAGAACACTTAAATTAGCACAGCTAACATTCCAGTAGGCTTTACTGAAAGAACAATTTTCAGACAGTTATTATTTCATTGTCTGAAGTTACAACCGTAACTCTTTAATCTAAGATTTGGAACACTCTATTTAAACTCTTCTAATGTTAGAGAAGAAATAATAAATATCATAAATACCAGAAATATCCATTCGTCTTGCCCTATACTGCTTATACAGTATTTTACTAGTCTGATACTCTATCAACAATAGTGAACTTCGGAGAAATAAAACAAAAGGAGATGTAATCTGACATGAAGATGCTTTTACTACTGACCCCACCTTGATCAAAAAATACTGACTTTAGAAGACTTTGAGTTTAGCCAGTTTTGCTGTGAGCTAAGCAATAATGAGCACAGACAAAATACATGTACGAACTGTTTCCCAAAAGCTTTTTATACATAAATCTACTCTGATTAAAATTTCATTTCACAATACAATCATTTTTATGTTTAAAAACCATCAGGATGGCCTACCTCTAAGTATATACCTTTAAGCAGCTGAACTGAGTTTGTTCCTAGTATAAAAAACAGCTACTACAGTATTTCCAAAACAAGTTAATTGAAATCTTTTAGCCTATACATTAGTCTTCTCTGAAGGGAAAAAAAACCCAGAAATTGGCGAGGAAAAAAACCAACAACAAAACCCCCAAACCAACACATTTAGATATATTTACATAGCTCAGAACAAATGACAACCTTTAAAGATCTTATTTCACCTACTTGTAGTCTCTTTCCCAGAATTTGACAGGCCTGGCATATGAAGTGATGAATATTGCACTTCCCAAAAAAGGATTCAGTGGAGTAGAGAAGAAAGCTGACACAGCTGCTTGGACAAACAACATGGCAGAATCTGCAGGATAAGAGAATTAAGGAAAGCGAACCAACGACTACTATTTTTTTAAGCTTGTGTGACAGTACCCAATATAGACAGCAATACCAATTAAGAGCAAAACAAGATCTCCATTAATTTCTATGCAGCAAAGTGCCTTTGCAGTATCTCCATCAATAAGGGGATTTTTTTGTTGTTGTTTTTAAAAACAGAAATAGATGAAAATTTGGCACTGGACATAGTAGTAATTCACAAATTCTACCGAGAATATGAACTCAACACTCCATTCAGACCAGTCTACAGAAGTTTAAAATGCAGCTCAAGAACTAAAACCATAGTTACTCTCATAAAACAGAATGACTGTCAGAAGAAAATCTGTGTCTTTTTCAGAATGAATTCTGCTCCTTATTTTTTTATGTCAGGATTCTATTCCTACTTCATTTGCTACTGTATAATTCATAGCATTGTAACAAAGCAGGAAGTGTGCAGAGTTTTTTCATAAATACTCACAAAACCAACCTATTCCTTCAGTAGATTTAACCCATAATACATAGTCCATTATAATGCATTATTCAGAAGTTATAAATACACAACTTCAGGAGAAAGCCTGCATTTTCAAAGGATACGTGGCACAGCAAAGGGCTGGGCAAACGCATGGAACGCAGATCCCCACGTGATCTGCCAGGGAGCAATGTAGGTATATACAAATCTCAATTTATAGAAGAGTTCCCAAAGCTACAGGGAAAGAGGAAAAAAAAAAAAAGAGAAAAATAATTCAGTGGTTTGGCTAAGAATCAATATCCTTTGCAATACACAAACATCCTGAGGAATTTACTGGTCATCCCAGAGTTCTTAGTCGTTCTACCAGAAGTCTTCAGACTTAGAAAAAAAATGTAATTACAAAAGCAAGTAACATCACACGCACTTCATTGTTCTACTAACAGAAACTCAGGGGCTGTTTAAAAAGTTACATATGGTTTCTCAAGCCAACAAAAATGCCTTGAGAAGGACAAGTCTTAGCTGCATTAAAGCATATCAATTACAGTACAAATAAGACTGAGGATCTGCAAAATTAACTGTCAGTTAGGACTATCTGTTTTCCCCTTTGGATAACCTGAAACACCTAGGAATAGAGTTAAAGTTACCTTGCTGAAGAGTATGGACATGAAGAAGAGATCTAGCAGCATGGTCTCAGTAAAACTTTTGTAATCAAAAGTAAAGAAGAGCACTGTGAAAATAACAGTGACATACTGGCACGTTGGGCTACTGAATGATGAACGCAGTAACTTCAAGCCAGCTATTGTGATCATTAAAGCACCCAACCTGTGTAAGAAATTCACACAAAACAGTTACTATCTGCTGTCTGAAAGGTGTTTAAAGATCACCTAAGTTGTTGCTGTCATGAAATGCCAATCTCTTCAAACACAAGATTTAGGTTAGAGTTTGCTTTTGAAATTGGAAGGGGAGAGCATTGGTTTGTTGGTTTTTTAAAAGACAACTTCAGGAATCTTTTAAAAAAAAACCCCACCAGATCTAAGTCTTTTTATCAGTCTTCTCAAGCCAATCAATGTTCAAGGATTAGCATTATTTGTAAGAGTGCCACTAGAACAAAAAATTCAGAGATGAAATATCCTGTGTTCTGAAGATAAGCTAAATGAAAGACCAAGTTTATGAACACTGAAATGCAAAAATGCTAGATTAATCACCATAAGAATATTAATGAACACTGGGTCATCATTTCTTGCATGACTATACTGCTATAGTTTCTACTGAGGGAACTGCAATTTAATTCTTTTTCCAGAGAAACTAACTGACAGATCAAAGGGTTATAAAACAAGTTAAAATAGTATAATGGCAATATTCCTCCCAAAGGTCTTGTAGTGACAGTGATAATGAACCCAAGGTAAGAACTTACTAGATGCAGGGATTAAAATTTAAAAAGCCAATAAATCCACACTCCAAAAAGAAAAAAAAAAAAAAAAAATCTCTAATACCCAGCCTCCCACCTCCCAATACATGCTCCATTTTGTTTCAAGACTTATTTTCTCTCTTGTTCTAACTCAAGAGAACTTCAAATCTAAAAAAGTCACCTGGTTACTACTTCTTTTAGGCAAAAAATTGCAGGGCCTATTATTGAACTCTCACTCGTGCAGACAGTCACACACAACGCTCAAGGGATTGTAACAAAGGCTCAATTTAAGTAGCAGTGTGCAAATCCATATGGCTATGAATTATACTTGGGGGCTAGAAGGCCTGGAGAATTCCTCAATGAGAGAACAAAGCTACAGAGGGCTGCACAAGTCTGAAATTTACACCCAGTAAATACCAGAACATACCACCACTATCCTGAACTTGAGTCTGGATAATCATATTATAGACTCTGAAGATCAACAAGCAAACTCTGTTATCACACTACTAGGTAATTCTACTACCTGCAATCTTTACAGTATATGCTATGAATTGAATGATTTATTTTTTATTTTTTTTTAATGTTTCTAGTTTAATATTGTAATGCTCCATTCAGTTTAAGTCAGCAGGGTGACTTGCCTTTATAAGAGCTTTCAAACAAAGAAATGCTTGATTTATTCCTTGCCTTAGTCTTAAGACAATGTCTTCCCATTGAGGCCAGAACTCACTATTTAATTTCCCACCACAGAAGACATAATCAAGGCTACTTGATAGCCTTTTCTACTTACTCAGTATCCAGTTTCTTTGGACTAGCAATATTCTTAGCGCTGCTACTAAGCTCATTGAGGACAATCAGTGGATAGATAACATTCTTCTCTACAAAAAGGAGCCAAATGTGAAGTTTCTCAAACCACATAACATGCGCAGCATCTGTTAAGATATATTAAAAAAGAAGAAATCAGATGGCACTGTCAAATACAACTCTAACTGAGGGTTCTTGAACCTAGTAGTTTGTGGAGCCAAACATTAGCTGTATTTTCACACTGGAATTTCATAGTTTTACTTAACCAAAATAAAGAAAAGCTCCTTCTAAGATCCTGTTAGTAGCCCCAGTACAGTTTTTGCACTGTCCATACAACAAAAGAACAGTCTGCAGGCTACTTGTTTACTACGCATAGAAAGAAACAAACTGGGTTGTTACTCCTTCAATAATTTCAACATTGCTACTGATGATGCTGTTTGACATTACACATTTCATGCAAAAGGATGTTTCCCAACTGTATTCAATCCAAAAGACTTCCGGTTTACAACTCTTCAATACAGAAGAGCCTACATAACCTGCCAACACAAATTTCTGTGACTTGAGAACTTCTTTTTAAACTTTTACAAGAATTGTAAAGGATGTTTCAAATTAATGCAAATTAAAATAAGAAAATTTATTCTACATTATAGTCTAGAAGAGTTTATGTCAAGAGTTGTGTTAATCTAAATTACAGGCACCAAACTGGAAGAGGTTAAAAACTTGTCAACTACAGCAAGTTCAAAAAAGTGCTATGAACAATACTTACTTCGGACTTCAAATTGATGGTATTCCTTGGTTTTCAGCAGTGGGTGAGAAAAGCAATGCCAAGGAAGTTGCTTTCGGAGTTGAGGCAGAACATAATGGGTCACAAAGCCTACCGTACCCACCAACGCATAGAGAACATAACTTAAAATAGGCTAAAAAGAAGAATTGAAGAAATTAAGGCTCGTGTATTATAAACAAAATAACACACTAACAGTGTAATACTTTTTCCTGCATCTAGGCAGGTGCTCCTGTAATACTAAGTGGGGAATGCACTCCTTCATGCAAGACTATACTATCAACTTTAAGACAAAACAGGAAAACCTGTGAGGAAAAAAAAGCCCTCTGCATCTAACAAGTTCTCACTAAGTCAAAATGTATTTTAAAGTAAAAGTAGTACACTAATCTTCCTTCACAGTCCATTACTTCTGACCCATATGCATTTCATTTTATAAAGGTATTACTCTCTGAAGGCTGAACCCAATTTACATTTCCATCTGCTGGATAAAAGGAGGTATAAGCATAAGCAAAAACAAATCATTAATTTCATGTTCTCTTGAGAAGGTAAGAAGTCTCCCACAACACCAAACCCTTTTACACTAGTCACAAAATACGGCAGTATTGACATGGTATGATGGTTGGATTTCACAGTAATGTTTTCCATACATTAAACTTTCTCTAAATTTCTAGATAACTCATAGCAAAACGGGGATTGCTCTCAGTGAATTCTGTGAAGCCTAAGCCTATTGGACTGTACAACTTGTGAAGAACATACAGCCGATATTCTCAAACATTGGGGAAAGCAACATTGCAGAGGAGTGCTGAAGTCCAGCCATAGAAGAGGAGATTTCCCTTAGAAACCACTAGACCACCTACTTAAGTAGGGCACTTCACCTGAAAACATGAAGCTATCTAAATGCATGTGCTTGTTAAAGTAAGTTTTTTTACTCTAACTTTAGGCAGCAGCAGGATAAAATCCTTCTACAATACATGCCAGAAATTTTCAATTGCCTGACACAAAGCTGTTCATAACCTAACCAATGGTTCCATTACAGGAATACCAAAATAAGAAACAAAGTGACTGCAACTCTCTAGGAAATGTTTGATTTAAATTCAAGAACAGGATCTAGTCCCATGCCATCATCAAGTATGAGTCACATATGACATTAGCTAGTCCTGTAAATAACATTCCCGTAAAGGGGTGCTCCTCTGTACTACAGTCTACAAACAGCCATGCTAGCATGCAACTGCTGTATCAAGGTTCAGTCCCTCAAACTTTAAGAATGAAACCTCTTACGCTTTTTTTTTTTTAAATTTCAGTTTTCCTTGTTCCAAAATGATACTGATGCTTTTTAACTGAGACTGATGAAACAGAAGAGGATTTTTTCTGCCAGAGGCAAAAATAAAAGTCCAGGATATAAAAAGAAACTAGGAAAGAACAGGGGAAGATAACTTTTGAGCACAGAAAAATGAAGAACTTCAGTCATGTATTTATCACACTAAATATTTCAAAAGCATCTAAAACAAGTCAGGAGACTCAGTGAACTACCAGAATAAGCTTTTATCACATCAAAATATTTGCATACAGAAGGCAAGTGGAATACACGAAGCAACACCTTACCTGTAAAACTGTAAATACTGTACTGACATGAATTGCAAAATAGAGTACACCAATGACTATACACACAATCAGGTCAGACTGCAATCGTTCACTCTGCAGAGTCAAAATAAAATCATTTTAGAAAATACCAGCTTTGGTTGTCCTCTTAGAATGATTAAAGTTGGAAAATACTTCCAAGACCATCATGATTAACCTTTAAATACCTCATTAAACACACATACACAGTAACACTGAAATTGAACAGAGATTTTTAAATTATGTCGGCGTTAATTACTTCCATTAAAGTTATCAGGAATTTCACAAGACAAATCTTACAGCTAAGAGCATGAATTTAAATAAGTTAACTGGAAAGTTGCGTATCACTAGCAGGGAAGGACAAATCAAAACACCCAACATATTGTCCCTCTTTCTGGAGCGTGAGGGGGTGTAACAACTGCCCCCCATTAAAGCACTGATGAAAGGGCTGGAAGGGACAATCAAAATTCCCCTTTATGATCTAAGAATTACTTAAACGACAGGGCAATTAAGGGCTCTTGAAGAGTACTGCCTAGGCAGAGCTACCAACCAGGTGAAATAATGAGGCTTAAACCCTTTATCCCACCTCTTGCAGAAGGGTAAAGGGTAACTGAGGAATGACCCCAAGGAATGAATTTGAATTTCCCATTACCCCTTAAAAACTGAAAAGCCACTGCATTCACGAAGAGCAAAAAAAAAACAAACAAAACTAGTAATGCCAGACTACGCCACAAGGGGGCAATATGTACTTAGGGCCACGGCAACTCTCACATTTACAGCCCCAAAAATCACTGAAGGGATTAACTATTTCAAAACCAGCCAAATAATTACACAGAGCAACTACTGCTGCAAAGCCTTAACTTTGTGGTCTACATCTCACTTTTTTAAAAATCAGTTAGTCCTGATTCCAAAAACCACTGAAAAGACAGACCATATCAAAATTCTCAGCTCCCCTGCCCCCCTGGAGACTAACACCAGTTTGAGAATTAAAGGCAAGCTTGCAGCTCCTGTCAATTCTCTCATGTTAAGCATTAAAAGAATTGCGGTTTCTCTGCTTTAAATATTTATTTGGCATTTCCACACACTGCACCTCATCATGCTTATGCCTGAGGTATTATGAGAATCCCAGTTACACTGCTGCTCCCCTACAGCCAAGCCCTGCACAAAGATAAATGAACTTGTACAAAATTCTTTTGTACAAATTAAACATACTGAACTTCTTAAGTCTCTTACTGTGTGAAAATGAATAATGTTTACATATTACTTCCATAAATAGAGTGAATTTGTACTAAAATTTCCAAGTAGGTGCTTAAGAAAATGGAACAGGTTACATCTGCTCCCAGAGAAAATAAACAACAGAACAACTCAAAACACCCCAAACAAACCACAAAAAGCCCCATAACGCTTCCCAGCATTTTTATTTTCTACTTCTGGAATAGCAAGCGCAAATCTCTTCCTCACATTTTTTAAATACTGAGTTAATATAGTTTTGCCACCATTAACTGTTTCCCACTAACTTCTGCACAAAACCAAGTATCATTATTATCAATGAGCTAGAAGAAAATTCTCAATGATACTTCACTGAATTCACACTAGGGAATTCCAATTTTCCCATTCTCTCATGTCTACTTCTAAATATATATAAAATATATAAATAATGCAATATGAGCATTATACTCTTTGTGTAGCACATCAGTTCACCTACAGACTTGAAATGCCCTGATACCCATGCTAATCAGGACCATGGTGACAAGTGTGAGCCAGGCAAGACCCAGCCTGATGCTACACAAACCAACATAAAGCAAATACTTAAATCTAATTAAAAAAAACCCCAACACAACCAAAACACTAAACAGCCTACTTACCACAGAATTTCTAAGCTTCTCAGGTAAAGGATCTTTTACTTCAGACAGAGGATCCTCAGGGTTTTTGTCTTCAGAATTAGGAAAAAATTTTGATTGCACTAAAGAGCTTAAAGAAAAACAAGAGGAAAACATCACTGAAAAGCAGGCAACATTCTATGTGGTTTTATAAGACTAATGAAGTCAAGAGTTCTATTACAAGCCGATCATAACAAAAATTAATTCTGGCATATTAATGCCTTCCCATAGCTGAGCAAATTTCCAGACATCTCAACTTCATAAAAGAATTAAGTTTGCTGTTGCACAGCACACTAAAGAACAGCAGCCAGATGTTCAAACAGCAGTTTGTCTAGTGGCAACAGCAGTAATTGAACAAAAATTGAATTTTAAGTGAAGTCCTCAGCAGTCATGAAACAAAACTTGATTCATAACTGAGCAGAAATGTGCAAAATTTAGAAGTGGTCTGCTTGTCAATGGCAGTTAGAAAACCATAGATTCTTTGGTTTAATTCAAACTTCTACAAAATAAAAAAATCTACAATACCCTGATCAATCAATCAATTAGCTATGCTGACCAAACTACTAAATTTTCTGCAGGCCTCACTAATACTAAAGCATAAGAACATTACACTTAAGCTTTTAGAAGACCACATGCAGCATTACTAGCCACTACTAATTGTTCCTCAACCCCTCAGTGTAATTTTTCCTACAATACCCTACCTAGTGCAGAAATAAGTATTACTTCATTTTAAGGAAAGGAAGATCACTACAGAACACGTCCTAGATCTTCAAAGGAAGTTACACATTGCAGTCTACTACAGTGCTTAACTGTGCACATCTGGCTAAATAGGTGAATCTGCAGGTCAAACAGAGGCACCCAGGCTTTAGTACTCAGAAAGAACAAAACAAGTATCTAGGGACAAGGACTTCATACCAACTGAGTAAAGCCAACTGGACTAAGAGTAACAGGACAAGGTTTATTGGTCAACCCAAAGAATTTTCCTCCTGTAGGAGCATTCATGAATCATTAATCTTGTTGTTCGGAGAAGAGGTCCCTCACTATTCTACCCCAGGCTACTATTGATCAAATTCATCCAACATAATGGCTGAAATTAAATCCACATTGAAGGTCTGCCTAACCCAGGTATGTGGCTGAGCTTATATTGGCTATCCTGGGGGAGGTGTTTCTCCTACTGGAACTATTTTGATTTACATGCATAATTATTAACTGAATCAGAAACACTCTCAGCATCAGATCAATACTCCAACTCAGAATAGCAACCTGTTTCCCCAAGCTAGATGGGAATGTTTATCACCAAAACAGATCCTTATTGTTTCATCTGCGATGAAATTAGTTGAACAAGTTTTGAGCACACATTCAATGTATGAACACCAAAAAATGAAGTGAGGGAAACTATTCAGAAAATCCTCATGTGGACTTCACCTTAAACAAGTGCCTTGAGCACCTCCTTAAATACAGAAAGATACATGTTGTTGGCATTTTGGAGAACATCAGCAGGCAATTAAATCACATTTTGGCATGTGACTTACTACAAGTCACAAAAAAGGCTGCTGTTAGAGGAGGAGCTAGGTGCAAAATGTGAGAATCTCTCTAACTACTGAACCAAGAACATATTATTTTCGATTAATGCTGGTGACTACAAATTCAAACAATACTAATAACTAACGTTATTAGTAGTTTTCCTTGCAGCTTGCTTGCTCCTTGGGGAAGGGATACAAATTGTCACTTACAAAAGTACAGAAGGGTCACTACTTTGTCTGCTGAGATGATACGATACTGCCACTAATAAACCACAAAATATGGAGAAGAGAACTGGAATATGTTGCCCATCCCAGGAATCCTGGAAACAGAAATTAAATGTTAATAAAAAGGAGACAAGTACACACTGCTTACCTGACATATGAGAATTTTGTATATCATAGTAAAGAGCCAGGAAAAATTAACTACAGTTCCACAAAAACAAAACAGGACTTTTTGTACCCAAATATTGTTCAATATTTACCTATGTCTAACTATAGATTAGGAACTCTAACACAGTGTACATCCCTCAAGCCTATACCATCTTAATCATTAGTCACCGCTTTTCATAACCCTTATGAAGAATTTCCTGCATTCCTCAAGAGCACAGGTTCCTAAGAGTTGCATTTAGTCAATTCTCAGTTTTGAAAGTTACATGTTTTGACTCAGAATGCATTTTTCCTAACGTGCTGAATAGAGATTATCAACTGGCTTTATTTTTGTTTTCATGATCTGTACTGGATCTGCACGATGAGACAGTGATTCTTTGCTAAAGCTTGTTTATCTTAAAGAGATGTGTTTACAAAAGGCTAATGAGACAAGTTTACAAATTCCCAGAAAGCTAATGATGTTCTGCAGGTGAGAAGCACCATGGGAATATTTCCTCTGGGAACTTTCTACTCTCCATGATAGAGTGAAAAACAATCCAGTCAACTTTGAATTGGATGGCACACATGCTACAACTGATTGTAAACTAAGCATATTTGATTATTGACACATCTGAAATGAACAAACAGAACCAACACCACACTCCACAGTGTTTTCAAAGAGAATGGCATTTCGAGCAAGGAAAACTGGCAGGGCTGGGGGGGGAGGGAGGGGGCGTCCCCTCTGCTACCTTTCAGATAGGCACACATCTTCACTTTGGCCATACAAACTATTTCCTGATTTCTTTTCAAGTAAATATTAAATTGAAAAGACTATTTCACTTTTGCAGCACCAGAAAAAGAAATACTTACATGAGCCATTCTGAGAGGTTAAAACAAACCAATACATGAAGAGACTGCTAGACACAAGTCACTTAGATGTTTTTTTCAAGAATCAATGTAGAATAGAACTGACAGTAAACGTCATATGTTTTCAACCAAAAAATAGCCTGCTAGTGCAGACACAAATCATACACCTTTTTAAAGCAGAAAAGTCTGATTTGTTCCTGCACTGCCTCTCCTTTACTAACATCACAGTTGAGCAAGTATGGAACCCTAGCAAATCAGACTGATATTTCTAATTCAGTCTCTGCCTACTTAAGTTATCTAATACAGAAAGAAGCAGAGAACAAAACCCAAAACATTAACATGTACTGGGCATAAAGTTTTGCTCACCTTCAGGGCACCATAACACAGTCCATACAACAATGCTACTGCCACAATACTACAGATAAAACTGTAAAGTGCTGCAAGCAGGCTTGTGGTAGCTGAATACCATTGAAAAGAAAAGAAAAAAACACATTGTTATGTACTTAGGTTAGAATACAAAATACTTCACTTTGCTTAACAAGGTATCAGCTCCCTAGCTGCAACACCCCTCTGATGAAAAAAAAAAAAAAACAACAAACAATCTAACAATCCAACCCTGGGCAACTACTTTTTATAAAGAGCATTTTATATGGCTTTTTTTAACTCCTCATTTATTTAACAGCATTACCATGAGAACAGAATAGTTAACAAGTGCAGCAGAAAGCATTTGAAGAAGAAGGTATACTTTTTGAAAGACTTACTAGGACAGCAATTCTATTTCTCAATAGTCAATGAGAAGACCTTTAGACTTCTTAAACACATAATTAAGTATTCTATGTTTAGAAGGTAGGAATATAAATAGTGTAATCACTAAGTTTATTAACTAGCATACTAATCTTGGCTGCTACAAGCCTCACGCTTTTGCCACTGACAGAGAACACAACGCTCACCATTGCCACCGAAGACATGGATGTCCAGCTGTTCACAGAGATACATCACGAATGTATTCACCTGAGGCAGGAGACCAATGAAGAATACTATAGGGAAACATAGTGTAAACACTACAAAAGAAAAAAATAGTTGAAAAGGTGGTGAATATGAAAAATACAGCAGGATAAGGTACTCTTCAGTTTAAGTTCTAAGGTATCACACACCATTTGATTCAACATCATGAAGTATTTCAACTATAATTTCTAAGGAAAATATACATTATGTAAACTCCTACTTCAATGATTCAAAACCGACTGAATACAGAGGTTATATAGACCAATAGTCAGAAAATTTCTTGTACTTTTATTTTAACTGCTGTAGAAATGGACAGAGGCCCATTCAGGCTTTCCCCTTTTTTTTTCACAAAAGTCAGCCAGGATTGTTTACAGACCAGATTTGTAAATTTTCACTCATTGTAAGTGAAGCTTATCTGCCTTAATTGCCTGTTTGGAGATACAGGAGCAAGCTAACACCAGCCACACTGACTTAAAAGAGGCCAAGCATTCCACCTCTGGGTTTTGTGCTACTTATAACATCTGACAATTTTACTCATTTTCCCACACCACTTCCGATCCTAAATGACTTCTTTTTTTTTTTAAAATGAAAACAGGCAACTGTATGAATCATTGAAACATCTGAAAATTACAGGACTTCAGAATGCAAAGATAAATGAATGGCACTTAATTTTAATACAGGAAATGGTATGGCCCAACCTGTACATATAATTTACTTTCCATCCTAAGGCATAAAAGACGCAGAAATAACAATCTTCTACACAAATTCATATATAGTAGTTCAGATATAATTCACATGCAGCAGCATATCATAAGTTCTAGGTTCTGAGGGATAAAAGGATCAAATAATGAAAACAGCCCTAGCAGATGAAATCTGGCACTTTAGAGAGGATTTTCTATAATCTTATTGACTTGTAGCTCCAGTGATCAAAAGAAGAAACTGATTTTGAAGTATCTTGTAAAGCACCACAGGTCTTAAATTCAAGTTTCTAATTTTATATCCCCAGAATGGTCAGACACTGAAAGATATCACATTAGAAATATCTACAGAGATCGGTACTGAGAATCTGATTTTAATCCCTACTCCATGGTAATGTTAAACTACATCATTTAAAAACATGTAGGTTCTGGGCTTGGGAAAAAGACTGAATTCTGCATTTTTTTACTGAGAGAAGTTAGGAAATATAAGACTACACACCAACTCCACTGGACCTGAAGAAAATATTTTTTTCAGAATTCTCAAATGAAAACTTCTATCTCAAATCATTGCTTAGGGGAAACTAATAGGAGGCAAATACAGTGTTCTGTCACTAACAGGTTAAAAGGTTGTTTCCTAAAGGCTTGTAAGTCAAATTATCTTGGGCTCATTGAAAACCAAATTGCCAGACAGATCTGGGAATACGAAATTTTTAGGGGAGTACTCCAGCAAAAAGCCAGTATTTATGAGGCTTTTACAGACTGTAAGAATTGTTCTCTAATGGAGACAACCTAGGTGACAACAGAAAATAATGATTATAAATGTGGAGTAGATTTAGAACAATTCATCAAGTCCAGTACTTGGGACACAAAATAAAGAATTTATGCCAGTCCTCACTTGTCTGTTGGCAAGGATAGACCAATTTTGTTATCTACACATGAAGTTTGCTGTGCCCTGCACCCGTGTTGTTCTAGTAGCTATGCCTGGGAATGGGAAAAAAGGCAGCTGACAGACAGCTTGCTTGGCAATATACACAAATTTTTGAAACAGTGCTTCAGCAACATTAAGAACTGCTCTAAAGGCAAGGGTATGCGTGTGTGGAGGGGATGTACAGCACAGGGTTTTATTTCGGTTTGGGGTTTTTGGGGGGTGGGGCTTGTTGTTTGTTTGGTATTTAAGAAGAGTGAGCTTTCTGGCAATCTGATTTTTTACGGTAAGAACTGCTAAAAATGTAAACCACATCAGCTGCTGCAAGACAGTCCAGTAGAAGAGTAAAACATAAAGATCAAAAGCCACTCAGAACCCTTGAACTAGCAGTTTTGAAAGCTAATCCCAAGATGGACATGGCCTGATGAAGATGCCACATCATCTATTAAAAAGTGGCAATGACTTCTGAGTCCTTTTTAAACGTAGCTCGCTTTCGCAGTATGACACACCACCTGCACATACATTTATGTATTATCTTATGGGGATAGGGGTATACATTATGGCAATGACTCCAGGTGGTAGGAAAGGGAAGAAAATACTTCCAAAATTGACAGAGCGTAATCAAGAGAAATGAAGGTAGTTTTATATCTTGAGTGAGTCAAAAGTACCTTCTTTTTCCATCACAGACACAGAATGAAGTATGCCAGTATATGAATAGAACCAAAGAATCTGTTCAAAAGCATCTTTGAAAGTGTTTGGACAAAATTCTGCTCATAAATACGTGGCTTAGACATTCTTCCTCTGGACGTTGAAATTTAAATACAGACTTATCAGCAGAAAGTTGAAGGATGAAACAGTATGAGGCATGAAATTAAGGATGTTCTTAAAATCAAGTAATAAAAACTAATACCCAAAATGCCTGTCAGTAATTCTTATCAATTAATTATTTTTTTAAATCCACATCAATTTTTCAATTTTCTTGGACAGAAAACTGTCAGCATGAAGTCAATTGAAATGAATTCTTACAGATTTTCTTACCCTTCCCAAAGCAGTGATCAACAAGATCACCCAAATAATTTTGCTCCATTAAAGTAATGCAAAAAGTTCCTGTGATAACATGACCTTCGAATGTTCATGTCCTCTCTCTCCCTTCTGTGGGCTCTGCCTGAGATTACCTAGCTGTTACTATTTTCATAATTTTGTAGAGTACACAGGGGAAAGGACTGCTGTTTTAGGTTTTTTTATGTTGTTTGGGTTTTGCATTCTGTTTTAGAGGGATGGGGGTGGTAAATGCCAGCAATATTGTGAATGCAGTGTGCTGCTCAGAACACAATGAAAGTATCTCATACAGAGCAAATTTGTATTTTTGGTATTGCTCATAGGTCTATTCTGAGAAGAGGTACATTAAAATAAGATTTAACTCATCTATAATGTTTTTTTTTAAATTGTAACTGTATTGTTCTATCAAATTGCTAAACACAAATAACCTTATTTATGAGAAATCCTACTCATTTGCCACAAGCCTCTCGAGTATGAAAAGAGTTCAAATCAAAATGTTTCTTTAACTACTAAGCAGCAGGATCCAAGCACAGGGTAGTATATCCAGATTGAAGTTAATAAGAAAGTTCAGGGATAAGGACTAAGAGACTAAATAATGAAAGCTACCTGTGACAGTGGATTAGAGGACATCTCTGCCATTTGTTAGAGCAAAGCAGAAGGGGTAAATGTTCCCATAAAGTTCTACTGTTGTGAAGCAAACAATTCAAATCCATGAAAAAGCCACTCACCTATAACTAAGTCCCTGGCTGACAGCAGCAGCAATGGGTTGGTGAAAGCCATTCCATACAACCTGAATCTTGTTGTAGATATGTTTCTGCTGCCATAATCCAACAGCCAAATAAGACCACAACATAAACAGAAATATACAGGCCTACTGTAGGCTATGATACGATTGTGACCCTGTTTAAAAAAAAAATAAATAAATAGTTAATTATTAGCAGAAAAAGTAACTTCTACTCTTCTTCTATAGACAGCTTCAGAACCAAAATTAATCATTGTTCATCAACTAATGTACTGTCACCTCAGCATATCCTAAAGTTTTCCTAATAAAATCCTTTAAAATCCTTGCAGTGATTCCAGTATGTCTTTTTTTAGTGGCTTTGATATGACAAGGACACAACAGTTAGATTAAGCTATATTTACTCTTAGTCTCCTCTGTATTTTATGCAATGTTGCTTGCAGTACTAAATGCTAGAGAAGCTCTGACTAGGCTTTGTAAGCAAGAGAGAATAAATCAATTTTAAAGAAAAAGCAACTAAAGTTTATTACTCAGATACTGCTCCTGCTTGGGGTGGGGGGGAGGGAATCGCTATGTGTGTGTTTATTAAAACACACAACTTCTTACATAAAATAATTACCTGCGGCAGAGGATTAATGCTTTACGTATCTTATTTAGGACATACAAGGAGTATTTAGTCTTGGCAATCCAGCAGATGCACAACAGAATATAAACATATTGTGCAACACTAGCACATTAACATTTCCCTGCCAAACATTAATGCTTACTAAAGCATTGCATACTCAGCTTATTAGCACGAAAAAAATAAGGTCATGTGCTCATTAGGACAGCTGAATGATCTATAAGACTACAATAGAACATCAAAGCTGTGTCAGTTCATGCCAGCAGAGCAAATTACAACATTAAGAATACTTCTCGATGTAATTGCTTGAATAATAAAGATTCATCAAAAAGCCTATCGTGACGTGGCTCCAGAGCAAAAGCTAGGTTCCAAACAGGGAGGACATGATTTTCTACATACAAAGAGCATGGCAGGGGTGAAACCCAGTATCAGTTCCCTCCTCACACACTAAAGCAACTATAAGCCTTTTGTGCCTTAGGAAAAGGCACATAAAAGAAATACCAAAACGATCAAACCCAAACGATAAGTTCTCTGTAAGAGTTCTGCATCTGCAAGATTAGTACAGCAGCACATGCCCATGACTTACATGTCGAGGGGAAGAAGAATCTGGCTGAACGCTCTGAAACCAAAATGGAAAGAGGAAAGTTACCTGATTTACAGATAACTGTCTTTAGCTCCCCACACACACTTTCTTTATTGGTATTGGAGTTCTTTTAACAATATCTACGATTAATTTTAAAATTGTCAAGCCACTCTACAGCCTTTGAATAGAATAATTTAATAAACCACAGAATCTATTAAGAGTACATGCTGATAGCCAAAGTTTGAAAAACAACCCCAAACCCTTAATTTTTAGGACTTTAACCATATTTTCAAGTTATGAACTTTAATTCTAAATCTAACTTCCACCCTAGCAGTCTAATCATAAAAAATAAACAATCATTCTTAGATTACAAATATAGCATTAACAATAGCCTAAAAAATTAATAATCTGATTCAAAATATGCTTTAATTGCTTCGTATGAAATGCATTGAGGTATATCCACTAAAAAAAATAAAACCCCAAAACACTAAAATTTCAAGTTCAGCTTGTAGGGTGTTTGCAACCCGTTAGAACGAGTTCCTCCTTGGGGAAAAAAGTGCACAAGAACAATAAATAAAGGATTGTTTAACAAACATACAGAGAACCATTCTAGTGACGTGACCTTGTATTACCATCTATCCAATTTTTCATGAAGCTAAGTTTACTGATTTCTTTAAAAATTATCAACAAGCATTTTTTCCCTTAAAGCTCTGACTAACCTGCAACACTCAATCAGTTATAGCTATTGTTTGTAAAAAGCAAAGACAGAAATTAAAATACCTTCAACAGCGAGTACTGACAACTGGCTATTACCAGGCAGAACTGGAAGACCCAAATATCCTTGAAAAAGCCCTCTATAAGAAGTACAGAGCCCAGAAATGCAACTAGAATAGCTAGGATGACAGCTAACACATTTTCAAGGATCTCACGATTCCTGTATTAGAGGAAGAAAAAAAAAAAAAAGAAAAAATAATTAAAAGCTAACTATGTCTAGAAAAAGATGCAAGGAAACAGGGTCAGAAATTAACAACTTATGCTGCTGGTAGCAAAGTAATTAAGAACAGATTTGAACTTCTGTAGACTATACTAGCACACTGTGCTTCAGCAAAGCTAGGAGCTATGATGATTTCAATGACAGCTGAAAACAATTAGTATCTTATGGAACAAACTTTAAACAGCAGAAGGTAACTTCAGCAGATAATTTCAGAAATAATTCAAATGTTCATCCAGAAGCATAGTCTGTAACACAAATCTTTATTCAAGGCCCATCCAGGATGATTACAAGCCTGTGAAAAACACAAGCATGAAAAATACATAGCTTATCTGTATATACTCTGTCATTCATGATTTCTTAATGAAGAAACTAAAAATGCTCTCACTTGGAGAAGATATGCCAAGTGGAATAAAGATAATTCCATATGATATTGGTAGTGCATAGGAACAGCATTAATAGTATTCCACTTTGGATATAATCACTACTATATTGTTCATTTCAAGGAAGTTCATTGCCAAAATATAAATACATATTCCAAAAGCAGGTAACTGGAGGGTCACCTTAATTTTATTCCACTAGGTAAGTGCAGCAGGAACAACAAGTTACAGTATTAGAGTCCTCTTTGTAAAAATGCTTTGAAACAGCAAGCAAATTCTCTGTATTTGCTGAAACAAAGTTCTAGACCCTTCCAATTAGTTCTTGAAGAAAACTATTTTATAGCTTTAAAATACAACAACAAATCTCTCTTTTTGACTATTCCATTATGTTACTGCCTCGCTCAGGCAAAGAGAGGGTTCATTTCCTTTTTTAGATTGCTGGAATAAAAAAGAGAGTAGCCTTCACTATTTCAGAAAAACTACATTTGGTATTATTCTTTCATCTTTCAGAGTGCAGTAAATCAGCACAATTCTCTAAGGATAGCTTTATCTGTATTACATTTCAGTCAC
The DNA here is from genome assembly GCA_035583185.1 of Anabacerthia variegaticeps. Classification (NCBI taxonomy): domain Eukaryota; kingdom Metazoa; phylum Chordata; class Aves; order Passeriformes; family Furnariidae; genus Anabacerthia; species Anabacerthia variegaticeps. Next base: position 28,117,842 of record JAWWEW010000165.1, read on the forward strand.
CATTTTTCAAACTTTGCTTTCTGAGATCTCACCTATCAAATAAAGCCAGAAGAGTTAATCTATCAAAATTGATGCTAATCCAAAGCTTAGGCAGGATCCAAAAGCGATAGTACTGCTTGACTTTTTGAGCTGCTTCCTCTTGAGGTTGCATGTGGTCCTGAAGGTCAGGGCTCAGGTCAATATCTTGCTGCTCCAGCAGATCTGTATCCATTGTCAGCAGCCTGTTCAACCTGATCTGAGGAAGAGAAAGCTAAAAGAAAGTCAGTATTAACAAAAGCTCATTTTCACTGTATTCTACTGAAAACTGTTTTGAAGAAAATAGTTTCCCTTTTAAGAAGTTACGTGTTAAGCACTGTCGGTTCACACGCTTCTACTTACTTTTCCTGCCCTTATCACAGCATATGAATAGCACTAGCAGGAATAATAGTTTGCATACAACACACCAATTTGCCATTTTACAATATGCCTTATTTCAAATGAACGCATCTTCCAAGCACATTATTCCATTTTCTCTGAAAACTTCAAATTTTAAGACACGTAAACTGATACGTGAATAGGAATAACATACACTACAAGAATAATCCAATGATTCATTTAAATAAATTACAACACATTTCTTATAGTCAGCTAATCTGCCTGCAAACCCATCCTGAATGGATCTTTTTGCATGACAAAGTAACATAAGTGAGCACCACCGGTCAAATTCAAACTCAAGTGAACCCAGAATACACTCAGAAATGAGCCTAAAAAAGCTCTGCCTTAAGCAGTCAAAGTACTATTTATGACTGACTATATCTCTCACTTATTTTGTAGTTTGTCACTCTAGAGTTCTCCTGAAAATCACAGTAATACTAACAACCATAAAGGACGTTTAAGGAGAGTACTCAATGTTAAAGTGTTACTACAGTAAATATGTGTTATCTAATCCACTTTATAAGTTAACAGGCCAAGAAACATCTTAATGCACTGCCCTTTATTCTTAAACACTACCATTGCTAAAGTGTCATTTAATGACAAAACTTCACAAAGGCAAAGAGTAAAATTTCAATACTCACCTCACCTTTAAGTGTCAAACTATAGGTTTTAGGATTTGGAGGTGTCTTTTTCCTAGAATTATCTTTTACATTTGCTTACATATTTTTTTTAATAAAATCTTTTTCATCACCCCTTAAATCATCAGCGTACTCTAACTATGCTCAGACAGCTTTTCCTTCCTATTGAAGGAAAAATGAAAACAACATGCAGGAACACTCCCTTTCTAAAAGCATTTCAAAAATACAAAACACACTATATAACATATGTCAGAAAATGTCCTTTTCTTGACAACTTTTTAAAAACCTAGTTTCTTAAAAGGTAGAATCACCATAACATTCATGGCACCAATAATAAATGTCAACGGAAATTCCCATTTAGGCCAAGCTTTTACAATCATGAGTTTGCCTTAAACAAAATCATTCCCTCCAAAGGGACTACTTTGACAAACCAAAAGCACAGAAGAGATAATCCAGCCTCTTATCTAAAGGTTACATTTTTCAAGGAGGATGGTGGAAAACAAATGAAGTTCCTCTAGCAGAGACCAGGTTTGAAAAGCATATTCCTGGACAAAAGCAGAGTCAGGCAAAGGGAGGTCTCTCGCTCCTCTGACAAATCCTAAATCTTATTTCGTTTTCCCTCTTGATTAGGTCATTAGGTACTTCAATATGCTTTCCTTTGGTTTGCTAGCTTAAGAATCATGATCATTTGCGCTTTTTTCATGACACAGCAATATATGAGTTCAGAGTACAGCTACATCTGGACTTGACAACAATATAAAAGCTTTAAGATCATTACTTGCAGTATGAAACACTGTAAGCCCCTGCCTTGTCTTCCCAGTCACTCCTAACATACCAATTTAAATTTTGTACGGCAGATTCCAATTGCAGATTTCTAAATTTCTTCCAGGGAAATTACTTAAGTTTCTCCTGGTCAGAACACAGTATTTACTTTTTCTGCTGCCTGCTAATCTTAGTAATGCACAGAAGGAAAATTCGGTCCAAGTTGTATCTCTGGAAACCTTTACAAGGTATCTTAAAGCATCCAATTTTCATGCAATTTTTTTTTAGATCACTATGCTTTAGATCAGAGGAAATCATATAAGTTTTAGAGCAGAAAGATTAATTTGTATGTATATATAAAGATATTGCAACAATAATACTTTATCTTCATTGAAATCCAGACAAAATTCCTTGTTATGGACAAAGAACTACCATATAGAATGATTAATCAGTGCTATAAAATTGGAAACTTCTGATTTTTTGCATGCTTTAAAAATATAAAAGAAAAACTTACTAGATCATGCGGATAAAAGCGAACTGAGGTAGAACTCGATACGTGAGAGTCCGTGTCACTATAAGAACAGAGAAAATACTTCAGATTATAAACTACATTTTATTTCAACAGGCCACTCTAATTCTCTAGTGTCCCAAATTTAACTCCTTGTGAATTTTATCTAAATATCCTTAAGTTTTTCCTTCCACCACTTATTATAAATACAAGTAACCACTTAGTCTCATGTACTGTGGTACCTTCTGTAGCTACAGTAAACCAGGAGACTCTTTAATCTTACCTTTAATATGATTTTCTCAACACCCAGTCCCTATATTGTATAGTAAGCACTACAATTATTGTAATTATTCCACTTGAGAAAAACAAAGCTGTTTTATAATCTGATAGCTACTGATGCGTAAACACACATCACATCTCTAAAGTTGCTGAGAGGCATCTATGTGTTCACATGCAGAGTTTCTGTCAATTCTATACTGTTTTTATCAAGGTCCCAAAACAGCCAAAGACAGTACATACTTAACGCAAGTGTACTGAGCTACTTAATCTTAAATTACCTTTGAAAAACTTATTTTTACAGAAACTCAAACCTCTGGTAAGAAAAGCAAAATTACTAGGCAATTCCCATTCATCAGAGATGCTGAGAAATTTCTCTTACTGTATGAAAGTCCATATCCAATCATTGCTTTTTTTCCCCAATTTTGGTTAGTTTTTGGATGTTTGTTTTCCATGTAAATCACATGGTTGTAAGAGTTGTATCAAATTTAGTCAACTTTCCTTCAGTTCCTTGCCTTAAGATAAAAACATTTTTGTTATCAATTTTACTTCACTGAAACTCAAGTACTTCTAAAGCTGAGATCTGATTATCTGATGTGGCCAGTTTGTTTCTTCCATTAGGATACAGAACCTCATAACAGCAGCCATCAGCAAAGCCATTGCACCTGGAACATGCAAACAGCAGAGGCAGGCATTTGCAGCTTTGCAAAAGGAATACAGAACTTTTAGTCAAAGTCCAATTCTGCAAAAAGCACTTGCATACTCTCACAAGACAGATTTGAAGATGGGAGGTTTTATATTCAATACTCCATAATTCCAAGAGCTATTCCACCTACACACGGTAGGAGTTACAGTATTCAGCATGATGCAACAGCTTCAGAGCAGTACTACACAGTGAAGAGGACTGGGGGCAGGCGGGGAGCCACAGGATGTTTTGGGTTGTTTTTCTTTCTTCTGCCTCCTATCCCCTTCAGACAAAGAAAGGGCATCTTTCCAACAGCAGATGAACTTTCCAGTATGTAGCTGGCTATTTCAACTGCAAGTAAAATTTTAACCTCAGGCATGTTAACACTTCCATGTATTGTTTCATGCCATCTATGAACTTGAGAACAAATTTATCAGTTTACAACTGCTTCACAATTGAAAGTTCAATAGCCATTATGGTCAACATCCACCTACTTGACCAAAACATGGGTTGAATCCTTTAACAAATACTTTCTATGAGCTGATCAAAAAGGCATTTGTCAAGTACTCAGTTTGGAAATTTATTGCTTAAGCTAATAGTAGTCTTCATTTTCTGCAATTTATTTAAGTGGAAAAGATTATTTATGCAGTTAATGCCAACTTCTAGTAAAAATCACTTAGGTTGCAAAAGTAAAGTATACAGATAATATTTTGTATTGATTTTTTGGTAGTCCATACTAAATAAAAAATTAAAATTAAAATCAGTTGCAGTAAGACAAGAATCATCACTCTTGACTGGCCTTCACACACACCAGATGTTGGATGCTCTTCTTGCAGCTGGCTCAAAGTTCACAAGTGACATGTCGCAGCCCCCTGTCTCGTAGAGCGTAGAACTGAACTTACCTATTAGAGAAAAGGTCAAAAGCAGGTCAAAACTTCCTAATGTTTCATTCCATTGGCAGCAGTTTCTATTCATTAACTTCCTACTGAGATAAATTTACACATCTAAATTTACATCAGTGTCAAAATATAAAATGTGATTACACACTAATGTGTCACTAGTGCAGACAAGACATGAGCTACTCAGTTGTCTTTCATACCATTTTACATAACATACATACTGTAACTGCAATATTGAATTAAAGAGTTTGTTTTTACACGATGCCATCATTAACACAATAAATGCACAATGTAAGCCTTTCTTTCCCTTAGAGAATAATCACATGAACAACTTGCGATGACCATCTTCCATTCTTCCCCCCCTCAGTAGAACAATCAGTCAATCATTTGCTATCAGCATTTAAGAACCATGACAATTAACTACAACAGAGATAGCCCAAGTATCTTGAATAACAGGTTTTTGAGAAGCCCATGACTATTTGAAAAGCAAAGACTGAAAGAAGTGGCCAGAGAGGCTTCGTAAGTTACACCTTTAGAAAATAAAAAAGGAATGTGAGGCAAAGATTTATTCTACAAGCCAGAAGCAAATGTTTCAGGGAAAGAACAGAAGACTGCAACCTAAATTCTCAGATAAACCATTTGGACTTGCTTCCAAAATACATAATTTTAAAGAGCAGTTGGAGATTATAACTCAAATGATAAATTACCCTACTCACAATATGATGTTTTTACAATGTCCTTCCCCCACAACAGTCTAATCAGAGAGGTAATTTCCACTGAAGGCCAGCTCTGAATACAGGGAGCTGATTTTGATACTGTGAGTTCATATGTTCTGCCACCACTTCCATCTCTTCTAGCTTGAAACCCTTCCTAAGCCATGATGCAAATCATGAAATATTCTAAGATGGGCTTATACAAAAGCAAAAATCCCACTTGGTAGCATCTGAAGAAAAAAACTCTATGCACCTCTCAACTGCATGTCTTGCAGCATTTCCTTCTGTGATACAGGATAACAAGCAGTCCCTGGAGAAACACCTAACAAGATCAAAGCTTTCAATCTTTTCCCTCTCTGTGAGAACATAACCTGCGTCTGATACAGGGGGGTTTGATTATTTTTTTTTTTTAAACACACTCTGCTCCTGCTTCTATTCAGACCACAGCTCAATTTAGAAGCATTTGAATCTTATCAGGTTAAAAACATTCAACTAGATGATCAAAACCAGTGAAACTAAAAAAAAAAAAAAAAATACTGGTATATTGAAAATATCTTCATGAAGCTTTCCTCACTCAGAGGCAGCACTTCAGACAAACCATAGCCATGCTCAGAGCAACCATTCTGACGAGACAGTCCACTACATAGCTCACAAGTCACATACAGCGTGTGTCAGAGCTCAGAAACACAACAGCTCTCTCTCAATATTCAAGTACTTCTGCTATAGGCATAAGCACAAAGTTCACTTTGTTAGGGTTTTTTCCTCAAAAGCTAAGATTCTAATGAAGTGCTTTAGTTAATTATCTTTTGGTTTTTAATGCACAGCATGGTGAACAGTTGATACCGAAGCATAAAATTTAAACTACGGCATGATATGAGGAATCTTACCACAACTGATAAAAAATTTTGGTTACACGAGTTTAATTTTTTAACTGCATCAGTAAAAATATTTCAACAGCAAACATGGAGATATTGGATAATATGTTTTAGGTTCTACTCAGAACAAAAATATGCATAATTATTACAGAAGAGTCTCCTGGGCAATCAGCCCTTAGAAGAAATAAGGATGCTTGGGTTAAATTCTTCAAGAATAGAGAGCGTAGAAATTAAACTTCCTGTTTTTTAAATTAAAGAAATTCTGGTAACAGACCTTAGAATATACTACTTGGACATATAACTTCCCATTCTCTTGAGCTAACACATCAGATACATTTAATTAAGAAGAAGTTTACTGAACTAATACACTCACAAATATCTACAGTTTCCTCTCATCCAACTCATCTTTGAATTTGTCAAAATTTACTGCATTTATATTGCTGCTGTAAAACTGCATTGCTGTGGTGGGTCATAAATTTGGTTAACAGAGACGTATCAAACAAAGAGAACACTCAATTCCAATTGTTTATATGCAAACTACAAAACGGACTCAAGTTATGCCATTACTTGCAATTCGGCCACATATTTATATAGACTTCCCATTGAAAGTTAGCTCCCTAGCAAGCAAAGCACAGCTTTTCATTAAAACAAAGTTGCCTGTCCCTTTTTTTTTTCTTTTGGTTTTCATTTTGTTGGGGTTTTTTGTTCGTCTTAAATAAAAGGGCTTTTCAGAAAAGCCTCAACTCATATGAGGCAGAACACTTGACAGGACTGTTCATCACTGTTGAGGACACAAACTCCAAAGGGAGAGCCTAAATAACTCCTCTAGGCTCCAAAGTTCTACAATGAATACTTTTAAAATGGTATGAGATAGGAATAGCTTCCTCACTGTACACTCAAAGGCTTATGAAGAATTTCAGCCGCCCCAAGATTCAGTACATATGGATATACCTAGCATTTTTATTTACCCTAGTAGTTTTCTCTCCCTCCCATTCCTAGGTCTCCCAGAGTGTTCTCTGAAATATTTTTAATAGCATCACACTGAATAACAAAATACTTTATCTAAAATCTCTAGTTTTATCAAGTTGTGAACAAACAGGAGACTCCATGTTTATTTTACAAAGCAAAAATAAAATAAAATAAAATAAATAAAATAAACAGTCAACAGCATGTTTGCTCACTCAACAGAAATGCTTGTAACTTCTCCACATAAACACACAAAAGGGAAAGTTGTAAGTTCTTGGCAAATTCAAGTCACCCAAAACTATTCTATTTGGACCAGGCTACAATCTAACCACTGACACTGAAGCACACAAATCCAAAATGCATCTTCATTCTGACAGGAAGAGAGGAAAAGATGAATGCACTTCCTTTGGAAAAAAGTTTCCCTATTCCAAAAGACAAAAACCATCACCACACCCAGAGACAACCATGTAACAGCTCACACAGTATGAACTGGTGTTCCCACAGTTAAGGGCATCAGTGAAAACAACAGGCTGATGAGCTTACACAGATGAAACCTGGAAGACTTAAGTGGCTCAGGATCCAACTAAAATGATGCTCTGATGGTTTCCTCAGCTAACTTATTTTCAGTTTATTTCCCAGTTTTACAACTAATAAATATTACTTTGTTTTCAAACCCCTCAGACTAGTCCAGAATGTTACAAACACTTAACTGACATGTTAAAATCTACATCATCATCATTAGATCAAAATATATTTGTCTACTGCTTCCGTCAGTATTTTTTAAATCCTAGTCAGAAAAACCAAAGCCATTAGGACTTGAACACTCGGTAGAGTGCTAGGAGCTTTATTTCCAAAGGTCAAAATTTTATCTTTATCTATGGTATGAAGACTTACAAGTTTTCAGTTAGAACACTTAACACAGTTCATTTTTTGCTCCTATATGAAATTTGTCAAAAGAGTAACTTACCCATTATGCTGAATTCCATAGACTACAACACGGATATTCTCCACAGGAATAATGGGAAATGAATATTTATTTTCTACCCATACCTTTGAAAATGCTCCTACAGTCATCCCAAATAAATTTCATCTATTCAATTATAAAAAGGTACTGACGAACTGCTTCTAAACTGTTTTTAATCAAGTAAGTAATCTGTTTATACATTTTGCACTAGCGAAAAGTTTTGATACTCAAGACCATCCAACTGCCTTAATAAATTAGAATGCTTCAATAAACATGAAAGATTATCACTTGCATATAAATGATACAGAAGTCCAACACAGCAGCATAATTGCCTTAAAAAGCTCCAGGTGACCACTCTCTTCAAGCACAAAAGCAATATTCCTAGGAAAAAAAAAAAATCATCTAGCCAAGGACAAGAAGTTATTTCACCCGTTTCAGAAACTGGGTATCTGTTCTAAACTCAGTATTTGGATTCCTATCTACTTCACAAACTCTAATTTGAATTTAATCAGTCTTCACTTCAAGAACTGAAAAATGCCACTCATCAACTACATGTCTCAAGAACCGGATATTAGTGAGAACAAAAAGCATTAGTCCTGCCAACTCTGTGCTCTGAAAACTTAAGTCATGGCATGTATTTGTTGCTTTCTGAATTCATATTATATTCATCCTGCCTATAACCATGGCATTTGGTTTGCCACCTTTCCTTTCTGTCCTGCATTCCTTCTGTGACACACTTCATGTTTACTGCTCCACATCAAACTCCTTTTCCATCCTTTCAAGTTCCTTCTCTCAACCCTCAAGAAACAACAGTATAATTGATAAAAATCTTCCTACTTTGAACCTGAGAGACTGAAGATAATGCCTCAAAGCATCTCTTGCCTTACTCTTAGGGCAATGCCCAGTTAAAGCTGAGCATATAGTCATCAGACTAGGTGTAAGATAGGTATAGTACAGTAAGGTTCATCCTTTGTAAAAGAAGGCACCAGAACTCAAGTTAACAGACAAGGCAAACAAAAACTATGTCTTGTTAGGAACTGCAGCTTGACATCAACACATAAATGGAAAAACTGAAGAAGCAGATACTCTGTTGCTAAAGAAAAATAGGATTCCTAAATGTGAGGGCTTTTAAACTAAATTCACACACTTGCCCTGCTTGCCTTTCCAAGAGAATTTAAAAACAGAACTCTTATACGCGCTGTAGAGAAACATATAACCCCATCTGCTACATTGCTCAGCGATATTTCCAGTTGCTATAAACCAGGTTTTGTTTCCATATATTGCCCCCACCTCTATTTTCAGTATTTTTTCTGCCTTGGGCAGTCACAGGGATTTACAAAGTGACAATGAATTGGGCATATCTCCTGCATTGCTTTAATTGTCATTCTGATGCTGATCAAGGGAAAAAAACAAACTGTCACCTTGCCCCATCCCCAAAGCATACACAACATAAAGTAACAGGGTCATCTTTTACTGTAAGGTAGCTTGGGATAATACAGCAAAACCTTCATCGTAAGGGAAACAGAAGTAAGTGTTACTTCATCCCTGACTGATGATTAAAAGTAAACCTGAAAAAACAAATTGATCATGGACCAGTGAAAATACTTTCCTTTCTTGTCAGGCCTGATAAAGGAATCACACACATGAAAGTTTCCACCATTTTGCCAACTGTTTGACTCTAAACAAAAGATAATCCCTGTCCCGCAAAGCCTGCTACACAAACTAGAAAATTTGATTTTCCTAAAATAATAAAAATAGATCCTGCCTATAATAACTGTTTTCACTCGAAGGTTCCTAAACAGATGCTCAGAATTTCAAAACAGGAAAAAAAATCCCTATTATACATCAGATTTCTATCAAGCAGACCCTGGAAGTTCTGTGCCTCCCAAACACCATTGTGATGTCCCACATAAGTGTAAGCACAGTACAGGGAAAGTTTCAGAAGACTTCAATAAACACCAAGTGTAATGATTATGCCTTTTTAGAGAGCCTGAATACTGTGTTGAATTTCCTAAATGGTCCATTTTGATTTCTGCTATAGCATAGTAATATAAGTTCTTAAATAACAGAACTTAACTAGATTGTGTCTTAAATCTCAAATTCTATAAAACTTGACTGTATTATTTTGGGTAAGATGAGCCAAATCCTTCAAATAAATAACAGTGGCTTCAAGAATATATTTCAACATTAACTTGGAGACATATAATCAGTATCCCTGAATTTCAGAGTTACATTCCAATATTTTTTTCACACAAGTCCAAATTAAAGAAATTTGTAGTTTCATGTGATAAGCTTTCATACTCCAGAGACACATATGAGCACCAAGACAGAAGGTAACTAGATTGTGTGAATTTAGTACATCTGCAGTTAAATTTTACACAACATCTCCGAGAAAGCCAATTTGTTTTCAGTTTTGTTTACATCCAATTTTTCCTTATCTTGAAGTTATATCATGCAGAAGAATAAAGAGTCAAACTCACATTTAAAGGGTTACCACACACTGGAAACTCTTGAAGTTTTCCCCACTAGTGGGGTAAGATAACAATTCACTTATCTTTCAGTACGGGGTTACAGTAAGGTCTGAAACAAGTGTTTTGTCAGTGTTCTGAGCAAACCTGTACTTTTAGGTTATTACAGCTGACAGCTGCTCAAAATTCTGTCACTAATAATTGTCAGTTCTAAAGATGCCCATTTTAATAATTTGAGGAAGAGATACATATTAATGCTGAAATCATAAGTAATTCAGGCCATGTACAGATAGCTGCAGAGACGCCTGCCGAGAATTTTTCCACATCTGCCCTGCATTACTGTGCAGCAGGAGATCAGTCACTTATTACGACCATCTCTACTTCCTTCTCCCTAGCAGTTTTATTAGCCGTATAGAAGTTAATTAAGAAGCTAATAGTTAAGAATACCACATAGAATGGACCATGAAGAACTATGGGGCACTATAAAGCTCTGCAAAATGATGACATTTGATATAAGAAAGAGTCCAGGTTGCCTTCCAATATGAAGCTCCTAAATTAAGGTGTACATGAAAAGCAAAGCACGTATTTATGTATTTCTTTTTTTTTTGAACAGCAACTAAGCAACACTCATCTAAAAAAATTAAGAATTCCCAGGGGCCATAACAAGTATTTTCTTCAGGAACCAGAAGATCCCCAAAGTCTCGATCTCTGCTCAACTGCCTGCAACACTGCAAGAAAAATTATTTATTATACATGTTACATTGTTCAAGTTGAGAAAGTTCTCACACCATCATTACTTGTATCTATGCATCCTTAGAGATTTCCCATCATGCATTTGCTAGAGAAAGTGCCTGGAAAGGCGACTGACAAAGGCAAGTAATTGAGGAGCAATACGGCCTTCCTAGAAATGCACCTACAAGGTTCAGAAACAAAGCTCAGGTTAGCTGATTTTCACCACGTTATTACCAACAAATCTGCCGTATTAAAACTTCCATGTCACCAAGGTAACATAAGGCCTGCATACCAAGTTCATCGTGCAAACTGCTACCGCCTACAGCAGATGCAGTGGCATGTGATGCTTCTAAGTGGACACTCCCATTTCTCACCAGCAAGGAGGCGCTAGCACCGGGCACAGCTGCCTGGGAAGGGGGACGGGACTGCACTCTGACCTGGGAGGAGGACTGCTGGCCTTGCTGACCATCTTGAAGGCTACGAGAAAACATGCATTGGGGACACATTACCAGGAAGAAGTGAAAAAATAGCTAGAAGTGAAGAAAAACAAGATTTTTCAGTTTAAAGAGGAAAGCCTTTTGAGTACAGCATTAAGCAGCCAATTATTAGGGTTAAAGTAACCCATATGTTCTGTGTACCAGAGTATTTGGACGCTAGTTACATCAGCAATCTAGAGATAGTGTTCCTGTGAACTGCGTAGTAGTATTGCTTTCTAACATCTCCCCAAGTCACTCAAAAGTATATCCTTTTAAGTCTTAATTTGTGGGTGCAAAAGCAAATTACTGGTGGCTAGTCCAATTGTAGACTAACCTGAGGTATCACCTACATATAGTAGTGACTCTTCCAGTTTACTCACAAGAGCTGATGTCCTTTTTGCTTATTGAGCTATGACTTGCTCAGCTATTTAGTTGCCTATTTAGGGTTTCTTACTAGTCACAGTGACATCACCTTCCTTGCTATTGATCAGCACCCTAGCTAGAAAACATCTTTAACCATTGTTAGCAGCCATACACTACCACAGACCATGTAGATAACGGAAGTTTTATGCTTGGATTTAGAACTTTTTTGAACATACTAAGACTACCTATAACAAGTTATTAATTAGCAAAAGTTTTAAGTCTATTTTGAAGTTATTTTGATGGTACAGCAAAAGCTTTATTACTCACCAAAATACAGGGTTTAAAAGTCAACTTGGGCTTTAGAGAAATTTGTACATTTATAGCCATAAGTAGACTCAGCTTACAAATGTTAATTCTACTCTTCACAGCCTTCTCATCGCAAAACTATTTTATAAAGCTATTTATCAGAGGTTTTTAATTGTTTGTTTAATTTTAAACATTTAATACTACACAAAGTGCCAGAGTCCATAACATTTACAGTTGATATCTCACCTTTGCAAGAACAGTGTTTTTATTATCCTTCATTTTGTGAACTTAAAGAAGTTAGATATCACAGCCATTAGCTGTGAAACTATTTTAAACAGACAAAAGATTTTGTATTTCAAAGTCTGTGGAAAATAAATACTTTTGAAAAACAATCTGTATCACCTGTTGCTTTTAACACTTCACTGTTTACAGTGTGATGCTACAGTTAGCAAAGAAGGCACCTAATAAAAAAAGATCTTAGTAAGAGTTAAGGGTTTATAGCTGATATGCTTGCTTTTAACAATAGTTTCTAGAACATCTACTTTTCAGTTCTTTTGTTAGAACATCACTGGAAAACAAAATAAAGATATACGAATAGCTATTAAGAAAAGCTCATGCAAAATAACGCAGACATGCACACAGCTCATGAGGAAAAGAACTGCAACTCGTTATTTATTACACTCTAACATATTTTAATCTGAAATTTAAATTCAGTGTTTTGCTGCTGTGCACAAGGCTTTCAGTGAGCTATGCAGCAACAAAAGCCCTAAGGAAGCTCTCAGATGTGCCAGCCATCAATGTCTCCCTTAAGTATTATCAGCAACACCAAAACAATGCTAAACAATACTGCTTTCCCTTAAGCAGCAGGTACATATCAGAAGGTATATACACAGCTGCTTTTTGAGTAGTTATCCATGTCTGTCACAATTAAAAAAACACTACTAAAATATCGATGTCAACTGATTGCACAGATATGCAAAAAGCATGTTTATTCTCTGCCTAATAAGAATAAAATTCTGCTTCAGGCAGTCACACACATGCATACACCATTTATTACATGGGATGCCAATGCATACCTATTTTTAAAGTGCCCAAGACACTGCTGACATTTAGGCAGGACAAAAGCAGGGGTGGATGATGGTTTTATGGTGGGTTTTGGGTTTAGTTTGTTTTTTAAGTTATCAGGCAAAGTACTCTTGTATCTAATTTAGCATCAAACCAGTAGAATTTACTAGACCAGATTTTATTTGTCTATCATTGCCAAAGACACACACACACACACACATATATATATAACACTACTGTATTTTTTACTAAACATTCCACAGTGGAAGTAAAAAGCAATTGCAATAATGGATAGAAAATTAAAAAAAAAAATCAGGTTTAGCTCAACAGGTTCTAGGGAACATCCCCCCAACATCCAATTTTATGACAGAGTTAGAAGATTAGAGATTAAAGTTTTGCTGGCAAGAATAAGAAAGAAGTAACATCAGGGCAACTAAAGATTAGTAAATCTAATACTCTTAGAAGTTTAATATCTGAAGTCATATGGATTAGCAATATCAGTAACTAGACTGAGGGAGCTCACCAAGAGCACATCAAAGTGATGCCAGTACAGATGCAGTGATATTCTGAAAACATCTTGGTAGTAACTGGCTAAAAATATCTCTGTATTCCTTCACTAACGCAGGATTTTTTTAAAATCTTTCTTAAGGGTTTCCCACTTCTACCAACATAGAAATTCTACACTAAAATTAGGCTACCCATAATAAAGGTTTTTTTCAGACTATTCATCCAGAAATCAGAACAGTAACATATTTTTTCAGATACGTTCCACAGGTATGGAACGTATCGAATTTTGTCAACAAATCTTGGTGACTATAAAGTCAGAATTGAATACAAGTATTGTTGATAATGTGTGTCATTATGTTAGAGAAAGTACAGAGAGTGGTTTTGGGTTTTTTTTTTCTTTAGAATGGAACAAGTTTAGGTTACAGGAAGATGCTTAGATGAAATACAAGGCTAGAATATTGAATATGCTCTTCTACCCTTTAACATCTTGTCTGATTAAAAAGTTACTTCGACCAACTTCAGTTTTCACATCATCTCTCACTGAAGTTGAGCTTAAGCCATAGGAACCTTAATGACTGAACTAGCATGTGAAAATGAAGCAGCTGTCCACCACAATTTAAAACAGAGTCCTTTATTTTCCCTACTTTCTACCTGTTTAAGAAAACACTTTCCTGACTAATAGAGTTAAAGAGCTTTGATTAGTCTGCACAGCCTCTTATGAAGCAATACACAAAACCACACTATCCTCTTTTATTAAAAAAAAAGGAGAAAAATGAAAATCAGATGCAAGTGAAGGCAACTGGGTAAAGCAAAAGCGATATGAGAGAATTCGAAGTTTTATCATCCTTCACTACAAAGCAAATGACTAACTTGGAATTGAACAAGCTACATTCAGCAAGACCAAAAGCTTAACAAAAAAATCTGCAATTATGTGATTACTGCTACATACTGCACTAGCTGCTGAAAACACATCTAACTGGTTTCAGTCCTTGATATGGCAGAAGTCAATCCTTCATCTGTTAGATTTTTAGGTACCATTCTTGCCATTGCCCTGCCTGAGGAAAGTTTACAGACTTAGTTCTTGATTATTTCGGTGGTGCAACAAAGATAGCACAATTTCTCTGCCACCCTCTATTGTAGAAGTATTTTCTTTTTATTTGCTCAGTTTCCATAGCTTCTTCTAGTTCAAAAAAGTTACACAAATACTCCCAAAACACAAAAACCAATTGCTTCTATTATTAAAAGACAGTTTAGCATACGAAGAAAGATCATTACAAATACACAACATATACAAGTATTCCTATATATTTATCATGTAACTGCGTGAACTGTGAAGGGGTGTTCCTTCTTCTGCTCACTAGATTCTCCAATACCACAGGCAACCAAGAGACTGAAAGATTTAAAAGGTAAATTTCAAAACTTATTGTGGTTGCTGTTTCTACTGTTCAGGATGACAGATCAAACAAAGCTGCTGCATGTAACAAATCACTAGGCTCAGCATTGTAAGCAAATGGGCCAGTGAAGGTTGGAGACTCCTAGGATACAGGTATACAGTATATTGTTAAATACTGCCAAGACATGTCAAATGCCACACAGTTAGATTTAATACTAAGAGATCCTGTTCATGTCATTCACTTAATTATTTCTCTTTTGCTTTAAAAAGCTGCAGGACATTATTGAAAAAGGTTTACCTGCATTTTAGATTTGGAGCCTCTGTATGTATGACATAGCTCTTTATAATCTGTCATTTTGTTCTTATGTTTATCTCTCACTATTTACAGATGTGAAAAGCGATCATAGGACTAGTCCCTAATGCTTACTTTCTTAAAGGAAAGAAAGCCAGAATGGGGAGTGGTGAATGTTACTTTCTTCAGTTTTTCTCCTTGATTGAAAGTAGAAGTTTGTAAAATTTTTGATAAAAAACCCCACTGAGTCTAAGTTTGTTAGCATTAGTTAATTTTTGTATCAATCTGAAAACACTTATAACATGTTAGAGACTGGCTATCCTGGCTGTTTTTAAAATAGTGCCACATATACATGCACAATTCAACAAGCCCACAGTGACATGCAGTGACAGCTCAAGGAGGTTATGGTGGGGAAGGAAGTAAAAAGTGCTTTTCTGGCAACACTGGTGGGTGTGGGGAAGTGGTCTGCTGCATGCATGCTAAATATGGTGGAACATTTAGATACCCTACCTGAGGGGTGATCCGATGAGCAATGTAGGAGGGGTAGGGTTACTCCCTGCATTGTGCCGGCGTCGTACTGCCTGACGCCTAAATGTGCTGCGTTCACGACGAAATGTGACAGTCTCCTCGCTGGCTTGTGCTGCTGCATCGAGACAGACTTTAGGTCAAATCAGAACCCATCCTAGTTACGTACACAGTAACTTAAGACTGCTTTCTTCCCTCTGACCCTCCCCAAGTTAATGAACTTGACTCGCAACAACAAAAGTAGCTTATGCCCTGATTGTTCAAATAACCTGCCTCAAGACAGGATCGCAACACACAGTTATTAGAAAAAATCTGAATGGCCGGGGGTTGTTCTTGAATATACAGGGGTTTTTGTTTGGGTTTTTTTTTTGTTTTGGTTTGGTTTTTTTACTCCCAGATCCAAATAGCCAGGTTGCAAAAGAAGTTGGATATCCCAAATCTCTTCCGTTTAAACAGGCTCGGAAGAGACAAGACTGATCTCACCCTTTATCTCATTTAACAAATAATTAAGGAGAAGCCTAAAAGACAACCTAACAAAGTTGTCATAATCACTTCAATTTTTTAACTTCTGCCAAACAGGTAGGTCTGAGGTTAACCTCATCATGGCTCTTTCAGGGGACAAAAAAAAAGAGTTGCTTTTTTTTCTCATGAGCAGCAAGGGAAACATGTTGATCATTCTAGAGTAGGTACAATATAAATTACAGAAGCAGGGGGTTGAGAATAAGTGAGAGAATAACTTATTTGTAAGGACTGATGGTTTTGCTATTTCAACTCCCCAGACAAAAGGTTTGGTTCACTTATGAAGCAACATTGTAAAAAACACTTTGTATGTACTCAAGGGATTCAAATATTTGTCCACATGTCATCCCCCCCAAATCTACCCATGCTCCTTAAGCTTCACAGTCTCAACAATTTCAAATTTGGACAGTTTGATGGTGGGTCTACAATCCGAGAGTCTTCCTCCTGAGCCAAGGAAGCTCCTAGCCAATTTGAATACAGAGCACTAGAGAGCTCAAATGAATGGGTCACAGAGAAAGTAAGGTTTGCCAGACAAGTGAAGGAGAAGAAAAAAAAAAAAACTGACATGAAGAGAATCACAATATTGACAGGGAAGTCACAACTTGGTAGCCAAGTTACTAGCTACTAGAGTGAGAAAACCAAGAACTGTGTCAAACAAAAAAAAACAAAACAAAAAACAAACAAACAAAACAACAAAAAAACCCACCAAACCCACAAAAATACCAACTGCCTGTCATTAAGCTTTCAAAACTTCTCAGCAAAGATTCTAATGCTAGTCTACAGGAAGGAGCAACCTACTTCAGTTGTGAACTACTGCCATAGCCCAAGCAATCAAGACTGCAGGGAACAACAGTAATTCCACCAATGAACCACAGGCTACTAAAGGAACACTATATATGAAGTTCCATCTGCAGCTTGCTTTAAAAGTTAAAAAGCTACATGAAGAGATGTACTTTAAGATCAACATTCAAGTTACAAGCATTTCATTACTGAAACACCAAAAGTTAAAGGCATCCTTCATTCAGTCCTTTCCTGTATTTTCAGGGAAACTGTGGGATTGCTCATTTTCACCCCGTTCCTCCACAATTGTTTTATAATTCTAGGCACAAATAAATTATACTTGGTTTACAGTGTATTTTGGCAAGAATTCAATTAATTTCTCTTGTGGTTTAATATACAGCTTTATTTTAATACATTGCCGAATTTCTTCATAGCTTTCATCCTTGAAGTACATAGCAAGACAGTAGGTATCCTGACATACTAGGTCAAAACTGCCAGCTAATTTTGGGTGTCTATTCATGAAACTCATTTTTTCTAGTATACACATCAGCATACAAAAGTTCATATTCACAACACAGCTTCCACTGACTTCAGATACAGAAGCAATTCTGGTAATCAGACCATAACTAACCACAATGAAAAAAAGAACAGTGGCTAGTCTTAACTGAAATGTAAATATCTGAATTACCAGATTACATCTTAATTATCATTTGCAACTACTTAGCAAAAGCAGCATTCAAGTGCAATTCAAGGCAGCACACATAAAAAGAGAAACAGATGTTGTCAGTGTTATGTCCTGTACTCTGCAAACACCACCTTCTGCAATAACTGAAGCCCAGATTATAGAAACACCAGAGGTCCTTCCTACACAGCTCCAGTTTATCACTATGCCAAGTCTACCTCAAGGACTGACAGAGGCAGTGTCCTGTGAGGAAAATACAAATATAAACACATTTGGGAAAAAAAAAACCTTGTATGTACTTGAGGATTACATTTAACACTGCATAGGCAAATACCTTTGGCATTTTCTAACTGTTTATTATTTCACTTTAACCTTTAAAGGTCAAAGTAGAATTTGATGCATCTTTCTACCTAATTTAATAAGACATTTTTGATTTATCTTCAAACTTTTGCTCAATGCACATCTTCTTTACGCGTTCGTCCTGAATGTAGGCGGTGACATTCAGGATCACTAAGAAGTCTGAAAGTTCTTTTGAAAAGACTGCAGGGCTTTTCAGACCAACAGGCTCCAACTCTGAATTAAACAACATCAAAAAGCTACATATCGAAACCATGACTAAGGAAGGGGGGGGCGGGGAGCAAGGCTAGCTGAGCAGAGAACATTAGTTTCAAGTGCAGAAAGCCAAACTGAGCAAAATTTTGTTTTGGCTGTGGTTTTGTGCTCTTTGTTAGGTGGGCTTTGTTTATTTGTTTTTGTGGAGGGCTTTTTGGTGTTCTGTTTTATTATAATTTTTAAAAACACACACATACATACCAGTATGGAAAGTTACCTATGCTAATTTGCGCTATTTGTGTTTCTACTGGCCTTTAATAAGGAGAAGTGCAACTGCTTGTGAGTTTACTAGTAGGAAATAAAATAAAAGTTCCTAAATTACCTTCTACCATTATCTCAGAGCAGCTTAATCATGAGGGAAATTGCTCTGGTTTAAAATAAACTTTAATACTTAAAATGTGAAACACACACTTATCCAATACTGCTACTTACAACTTACTCTAGTCACCAAAATGGTAAGATCCAACACCCACACTCATGTACAAAATCTAGATGTAACAGGAAGAGATAACATAAATTATACTTTTCAATTCCTGCTTACTTTAATTAGATCAATAGAGGAAGATAAGCTTTTCAGCTTTGTTAAAGTGTGCTCTGTTTTATTCTACATCTCTATGCTAAAACATAATGTCAATAATTCATGTCAAGAAACTTAAGTATACATTTCCTCTGCATGTTGTCATATGAATGTGAATTCCCAGCGTTATCTGTTCTCAAGAACAGAAAAAACAAGTTTGCAGTTCAGGTCTGAAGTTCAAAGTGCATGAGTTTGAAATACAAACCTCCATCCCACAGATCAATGAAATAAGAGGTGGAGGCCTATGACAACTTTGTAGGAAACTTAACCCCTCACACACCTATTCCCAACTACAATACATCTAATTTCAAAGAAGAAATAATTTGACTTTTGTATTTGTTTATGAATATGCGTTTGCATGCAAGTTGCATTAAAATTAACACTTCTGACTGGATAAAAGCCAAATTAGCAGTTACCTAAAAAGTCACAAAGACAACTTTGTCATCAGACACTTAGAATGAGACTTTACACTAAAGTTTGTGACTTAAACCTGTGTAGTTCCTCAAAATTTTAAACAGAACTGACAACTCATAGTTTTACACTACAACTATACAACCACTGTATAATACAACTAGCTTTAAGAAACAAGGTACAAATATTTTCTTTCAAATGAGAACATTGATATAAACAAGCCAAAACATCTCCCTTCACCTATTTACCACTGCTTCTAACCAAAATTTAGAAGATGGAAGCTGAAGAAGCTCAATATCAAAAAGCAGAATTTCCACATTTTTCTGCATTGCATCTATTTCATTTTGTTATACAAAAACACTCAACGAATTGCCTTACGTAAATTCTGAAATACAGATAAATTCTTCACAGTAGGATTCCTGGAAAGATACAGCTTGAAGGTAATACAGCAGTGAAGTATTCGTGTGGAAAACCACAAAGTTCTCAGAATAAAAATTGCAAACATCAGTCTAACTGGAAGGCAAGCCACAAAAAAACCACCAAAACACCACAATGGAAACTGTGTCACTTACTCTTCCCAAGAATGCAGGGGGAAAAAAAAAAAAAGAAAACCTAATTAAAAAACACTCTCCTCCCCCCACTCCCATCACTTGATGCCTAGATGGTTTTGAACATCAGACAGGTTAAGCACGGTTAAAGGTGTGCATGGAATCCAAGCAATGCTTGGACATGCCATTTATCTCCCTAACAAATAGAAAATTGTGATTGAACTGTTTTCAGTCACTTAAACTACTAAGCCTACATATTCTCAGCAAGAGCTGAAATGAATAGTTTATGGCTCACGCACTCACATCAGCAATGAAATACGTCTTCTAAAACAGAACATACTTTGTCAAACCAAACAGCTGAAATTTTGTTCTTCCATACCGAGAATCTACATCTCATTTATGCTCAAAACCTGAAAAAAGACCTCCTTCACATGCATTTACTGGTTAACACAACCACTCTCTTCACAGCTGAGGCATTTGTAGTTCATTTTCATGTGCCCTAACACTATTTTCAAAACCATACTTGTAAGATACCCAAGTAGAAAGGAGTCTGTTCAATCTGTCCCTTCAGTATGCAGTTGTTAATCACTATATTATTATGCATCATAATAAAACCTACAATTGCAGGGATTTCTTACACCTCTCAGATGAAAAAAAATCAAAGTATGGGTTTAGAGTACTACAATTTACTGTGGATGTCTAATGAAAAATACCACTAATGAATATATCTGAAGAACAGAGATGGGGGCAGTAAAGGAGAAGCAATGTAGAACACAAGGACATCTCCAAGATATAAACTTTTGCTAGAAAATAGGGCAGAGGAAAATAACACACAATTTAGGCAGGAAAGCAAAGCCTAAGACTTCAGTGCTGTGGTTGAATTTATGGAAGAAAAAAAAAAGAACACAAAGTCTGAGACTAAAAATATTTACAATTATGTCAAAACAGTCACTACAACAATGTGAAAAGCAAAACACCATCAAGGAGGGAACAAGCAGGACAATAAAACTATTTGGCTGAATGCCAAACCAAACATTTTTACAGACCAGCTTGATAGTCAAATTTTTATACTAATCCCAGAGATAAAACTAGGAGTCTTAGTTATTCTACTTCACTGTACTTCCCACTTGAATTATTCTGCTTTGGAAAACATTAGGTTATTCACACAGACTTCTTGAATGTAATACATTAATGGACTTCGGGTCAAAGAACTAAAGCTATACTTCATCTGATCCCCTGTCCAATACAGTCCCTATCACAGGATTTGGGTATCAGTAGCCAATATTAAGTTCACGTAGCGGACAAATATTCATGGTCTACATAACCTTTACAAAAGTTAATTCTGCCTTCATATTTAGGTTTATTCACCTTAAGGAAAAGACGTTGCAAATCTTTAGAACGCAGCCCTTCCAGCATATCTGGCATATATATCAGCATGTCATACACAGAAAGTCATGTTTGCATTGTACAGCCTTAACTATAACACCAAACGTTAATTAGTAGCCAATTTTAATACATCCTGGAGTTACATCTCATAGCTACACTTGGCAGCAAGTGAGCACTTCCACTGCAGTTCATAAAGCTCTTAAAACCTTCTTGGCTGTATGCATAACAGTCAATCCGCATACATCTACAAAGCAGCATGAAAAAAGTGGCTTATAAACTTAAGTTAGCTTCATTTTTATCTAGCAGCAAGAATTCCTACTCAATTCGTGTTTGAGATGAATACTTAGCAAATTTACGGACAGCACGCCAATAAAATTGAAGCGCTCCTTCAAAATCAAGTAAAGTCATCTAACAAAAGCCTCTACATTATCCATAAATACCAGAAAGGGGACAAAACGGACATGATGGAGTTCCCACACAACGTACTAGAATTTTGCTTTACTGAGGAGTCATTAACAATTAGTAGATGCAAGATTCATTCCCAGTGTTATTTCATTGTTAAATTCCAAAACTGCAAAACTCCACTGTAGCCTCACACATCATTCTTAACACTGTCTACATCTTTAAGTGTTGAATAGCAATAATCTGACCTCTACTGAGGTATCAAGATATCCAACATCAGAGGTAGTTCTGTAAAACTCAACTTTTACACACAAAAGCTGTGACAGTACAAGATAGTGTTTTCAAAGTCAGATATTGGAACAGGCTAACATTAAAATCCATGAACAAAAAAATCCATGTGCATTATGGCACTGCTAATTAATATCTAAAAAATATCAAGTAATGGAATACAATCTTTGGGTTCCAATAAGGAACCTCATACAGAAGAGCGCCCTTTCTACTTGCCCAACCCGTTTAACTGGATTCAGTTAGAGAAGAAGTCCTGCTGCACACGTGAATAGAGATAGCTAACATACACAGAAGCAGATAACAGTAACTTTACACGTTTTTCAGTTTCTACAATTTCTAAACTCAGACTTCTCATGGAAAACTGCGTGGTTTAGCAGTTTGACTGTGAACTGGCAGACTCACAGAAAACAGATCAGAAGCTCCATCTTCTGTAACTGCATTAATTCTACCTGTAGAAAATGTATCAAACTAAAGCCATCAGAAGCACAGAACAGCTCTACAACACAGGCAAAATAAGTCGTCACTGTAGACTACATGCAACATAAACATAGTAGGAAAAAAGTAATACATTAGTAACAGCTGACACAATAGAGAACTGAATTGTACTTTTAATTTTGGAGAGGACACTGTGCAACGATTACAGACAGATCCACTAAGCATATATGTACAAATACACGCAGACTCAAAAGATGAACAGGTTTCCATATGCAATATAAAATGCTAACCTAACTCAAACTCACAAAACCCTATTTTGCCTGCCTGTAGAGATGTACTGCAGACCACAACACACAGAAGAACAGCATGAACTATTTCTTCAATATTGCTACGCAATGTACAGAAGGAAAAAACACATTAAATTATATGCAGTTTTATTTACAAAAGGGTAAGTATGCATCTCAAGAACCTAAAGTAAATAAACCTTAAATTACAGCAAGCCGGAAAACAGTAGCAAGTTAAAGGGCACATCTTTTACAGTTAATATAGAACTGGGGAGAGCACTTAACTTTTCAAGTCAGCTCAACTTTTACAAAACATCACCGTGTCACATAGAGAATTATGTTGGTTCTTTAAATCTTTACAGACAGCAATCCAGAAATAGCACACATCCAACAGAAACCAGGCACAGGACAGTGCAAAGGTGGTATTTCCAAAATATCACTAGACATCTAGGAAAACTTTCAGACATCTAAGCAACTTCAGATAATCTGTGACTCATCAACTCGCTAGCTACTCTTAAGAGTCTGAGTAGTTATACAAGGCATCTTCCATTTTTTTGTTATACATCCACCACATACACTGAATTTCAGGATTTTCAGATCCTTTCTCTGCATTTTAATGAACTGTAATTTCTATTCAAATGCACACACTATCTCATAGCAAGTGAGTCATTCAGCACTTCCTGGCATAATAATATAGAAATGAAACTACTAAGTTGTTAGCTGTTGAAGCGAAATACGTACAAGTTTGTATAGCACCCCAATCAGTAGGAGATTAGTAAAGGCCACATTCATTACAAAACACATTTTAGCAGTTACAGAAATAAGTAAAAATGTACTTTTTAGTTTACTCCCTAAAGACTGAAATATAAAACTCAGTTCTAATTAGTGATTTGAGTCAAATTTAAAAAACAGGAATGAAAGTTGCTGACCGAAAAAGAGAAGGTGGTATTAATATCAATCTTCTGGTTATTCAGGGTGCATCCGTTAATTATTTTTTTCAAAAAGCTACCATAAGCAATCACAGACAATATTTATATAACATCATAAAAGAATCCTTTCAGGACAAGTTTGAACCAGACTACTTCTTTAAGTCACATCCAACCAGTATCCCCTAATCTCATGAAAATCTGAACGAAGCTTATTTTGTCATTCACCTGCTACAAGTAAATAACTTCTTAATTTTTTCAAATAATTGCTATACATATATATACAAATATGATATGCATTTATATTATACACATATGTTAGGAAACCTCCCAAAAGGTGAAGACAACTCAATAGTGAGAAATACCAACTATAATTCAATTCTAAGTTATAGCATTTTTTTCATTACTATTAGTCATAGGCAAGCCTAAAGAAGAAAGCCACAATTAAAGATCCAGATGTTACAAAACTTGTAATATAAGCTATAAATCTGGGGGCGTAACCCAAAAACACACAACAGAAAAACCAGTAGAGAAGGACAACATGAAGGAATAATAAAGAACAGTAAGTCATAAATTTGTTCTGCTTTCAAAAAAAAAGGCACTATTTGCAATTACAAAGGAAATACTTCCTCTTCTCTTGGTAATAAGAAATACAATATACAATAAGTGTTACTAACCATTGATGTCACCAAATCTGGAGAACCCAATTCCAGATTTCTTCTTAAAGACAGTCTGCAGCCCATGGGCAAGCAACACTTGGATGCTTGCCACTTACTAAAAATACTAACAATTTCAAAGTGACCATAATGTAAAATCTTAAAGGGAAACAGATTACGCCAGGAGTAATAACAAGACTTTCCTGCTTAAACTGCTACAGATATGTAGCTTTAAGATTGCTTTGAAATATGTTAAGCCTTGTCTTCACTGCTATTTCATTTTTTAAAAGAGCAATCAAAATATTTCACAATAGACAGCATCAGTTAATTAATTCTTTCAGACTACTGACAAGTAGCAAGCACATATAAGTGCTCTGTAAGGTAAGGTATATTAATCCTCCTTCACACATAAGGAAAGAACCTTAACACTTTTAAGCAGTAATAATGCAAATTAAAATGAAATTAAATCTTCTGCTAAGGAAAGCACAGAGTCAAAATACTAAGACTATAATGCAGACTTTTTATTAGTCAAATTACTCTGAGTAGACATAAAGAAGAGTTGTCACTTTAACATGGCATAAGAAGAATAACTTAAGTATTTGGCTTGCAGAGTTAGTAGTAGAAGAGCAACTTGGGTTTTTTCATTAAACTCACTGCAGAACTCTGTTACTAGTATGAAACAACAGAAAGAAAGCAAAAAGAAAAAAGAAAGAAATCTGCATATACTGGTAAAGACATCTAAATAGGTCTAAACTAATTGTAAACCAGTCAAATTTGATCAGTAATCCATACACAGCTGAACTTCAGCGTGGCACATTTTCTTTTTTCTCCCCAGAAATTAATTGTACTGACTTTTATAATTTTTATTTCAATGTTGGGGAACACACACAAAAAACCCCAACCACACAGAAACCCCAAACAAAACCATCTCACTGTCACTATATTTGGTTTAGGCAGTCTATATAACAAGAACGGTAAATTTGGAACAATTTCTTTAAAACATTAATGTCTTGATATAAAATAAAATGTTATGAAGCATTTGTGCACGTTTAGCTATAAAGATCCAGATTATGTGGTAGCTATTGCCCTCCAACAATCCCAAAAGTCAGACTGAGGTAATCTTAGCAAAACCATACTGTTCTGAAAATGTATTTTAAAGCCATCTCATCTTCCTTGACACAAAAAGCCTTCCAGTTAAGGCAGTCAATAAACTGAAATATCACAAGTGATAAACAAAATGCCACTATTAATCTACATTAGTAACAGCTACTACAGGTAAGCTTAGTATTCACATTACATCAAGCAAAGCAATAGTTAACGGAAGTAAGAGGAAACTACCTTCCTCTCCAACACTGAACATTATTGTGTTCACATAATGAAGACAAAAAAAACAAACTAAAAGCAAACAACACTGTCTAGCCAGCAATGGCAAGGCTAAGCAAAATCAAATCCCTAGGAGAATTCAGCTTAGTTACTAGACCATTGTAAGAATGCACAATTCAAGGCAGCACAGTAAGGGTTTGGGATTGGTTTTATTTTTTTATACCATCTCAAGCCATGCCAGAGAGGCAGCAATAGTTTGTACTATTCAGTACAATGGAGCAGGTTTTGATTTGATCACAAAAAGTACTGTTTAGACACAGCTCTAATTAACAAAGGCTGCAGGTAACAAACCAATAATACTTCTGTGTATAGATTTCCTAACAGTTGTTTGGAGTCAACTCCCATTTCTGTGCATCTTCCAAGAGATTATGAAGGAAATGCTTTTTCAGTTTTACTGGGCAAGAACGAAGACTCGGGAGGATACTTTAAGTACAATTTTAACTTACGTCATAGATACCAGACTGATTAACAAAATATGTACAAGGTACTTCTGATAGGTCATTTACTTACCTCCACTTGCTGATTCTTGCTCTTCCCCTTCAGGAAATGTAGCCTGGCTCGGTAAGCTATTCCTAGAACGAGTGACTGACTCTAAGTGTGAAGCCCTTCCCAACAGAGATAGCTCATCTAGCACCTCTCCTTCTTTGGCTTCCAAATCAGATTTTGAAGTGGTTAACTGTTTTATGTTACCTGGTGCCATTAAACTATTTGGGTCATTTAAACAAGCTACAGTACCACTGTCCAGGCTTAACACTCTGGCACGATTCTTGGCACTGTTTGTGCTAGAAGTCCGTCGTGTAGATCTTTTTTTGCTAATTCCTTCAGCGCTTACGTGGGTTTTGTGAGCATTTTCAAGGTCTGTACACCCACGTTCTTTAGAAACATATTTGGTCTTTAGAGCACTGTACTTTCCCTCAGGAGACTGGCATGAATGGGAGGTGGTGCTGGAAGAGCTATCACTGCTGAACTGGTGAGCTGACTGCATACTTGATGTCCTGCTCAAGTCACTTTGATCACTGGAGTCCTCATCGTGACAAAACACAGCACTGTGAGGTTTAGTACCAGATACACCTCGGAAGGAAACATATTCCCTGTGCCGACTTGAATCAAAACTACTAGCCCGCTTTTTTCCTGTCCTTCTCCGGCTGGACTTGTGGGTAGAGGCTGTTCGATGTATTAAACTAGAAGATTTTGGTCGAACATCTCCTTCTTTTTGTTTTCCACTTGTTTCTTTAGAAGTTCTTGAATCTACTAACACAACTAGTTTCTCACTTTGCTCATCTCTTTGTTCAGCAGCCTTCCCAAGCGGCCTGTCAGTTTGTGTAGTTAATTCATTGGCATGTGGGTTCTTATTGGCCTCTTCTGAAGCAGAGGCACCAAGACCCTTCTGGCTGTGCATCTCATCAGATGCATTAGAACCCTTTACCTCTTGAACACCACCCATAGTGCTCACTTCCACAGCAGTCCTTTCGCTACTAGTCCTTTTGTCAGTAGAACTACTGTCATCCTCTGAGTCAACACCACAGTCTTTTTTCTTACCATCCTTTTTCTCTTCTCTAGGAGACTCCTCCTCGTGCTCTGACAACACACTTTCTATATGCGTTGAGCTAGTATGCTCACTTTTATAGCTACTGATGGTACTGTTAGTGTCACGATCAGTCCCACTGCAGTAGCTTTCTGTTGAACCACTGCTTCTAGTACTCAGGCTTCTCAGGCTGTCCATACTTTTGTCTGCTTTCAAGGATTTGCTCTTCCCACTCTTAGTCAATGGTTGAGGGCTGCTACTTTTCAGAATGTCATCTAATTGGAAAACTCCTGAAATGCAAGAGTTCTCACCCAAAGACTCTCTGGATCCAGAAGGGGGCTTGGAAGCTTCTAATTCACTGACAGGATCTAGTCCTCGTTTTTGCTGATAGAGAGGGAAGTCATTTAATGAAGCATCTGGAAAAGCAACAGCAGAGCTAGAAGTCCTTGGTACACCTCGTGGTCTGTGATCCTTCCTATAGGAGTGAGAATGCAGAGTTACAAGCGAAGCTACTTCTGTGTCACATGCACTGGTTTTAGGCTGGTCCACAAGCTGGTTGTTCGAGAGGCACACTTTGTCACTGTTGTCCCTTGGCAAATCCTGTCCAGAGGACAACGAAGGTTGGATGGAGACAAACGAGTCGTTCGACACCAGACGAAAAAGCTTCCGATCAGTTGCCAAATCTGTTTAAGTACATATTTAAAAATATTCATGTAGAATGTTCATGTAAGTTATACAATTTGCTTTAAAAGTGTTTGTTTATATCACACAAAGTAAATGAATTGACAAATCCATTTGCAAGTACTGTGAATGCATCACAATATCATTTAAAATTACTTCCTAACACTTGGGCAAACCTGACAGCATTTTAACAAAAAAAAAAAAAAAAAGAAACCATCAATACCAGCTTAACCTTAGCAGCTAATAAAAGACAACAGAATTCTGACAAGTCCCCAACCTCCTCTACTGCTTATGTGTCTCAGACAATGTTTTGATTTATCCTATAGTTTCTTAATTATAAAAGTATACCCTGCCTTTTGTTTCCTTCATGAAGTAAACCTTTTGCTTCACACATAGTTTAAAATTATTAATGAAAACAGAGCAAACTCCATTAACTTTGAAGTCACAAAAATCACCTTTCCTAGCAGATACCAAATAAGCTCACAGTTAGCAAGGATGCAGTCACTTGCAGAGACCTATTGATACCATAACAGAACTCCCTATGAAGTTATGAGTTTGACTACATCTAAAACTGGTGGTGTTAAAGAAGATTAAGAGGATTTGCTGTTAGCTCTTGATTACAATTGTTCCTGTTACCCATTACAAGCAGTCTCATGTAGAAGTGTCCACCTGCAGGCAGCACTGAAAGTCAGGCTACTTTCCCTTTTGGTACTGTCACTAAAAATAGATCTCAAGGCCAAGTTAAGTTTCTACAATAGCTAAATTTTCATAGACTGCATTTGAAGATGTGCAACTTAAAGAGATTTCAAAACAGTTATATTACTCAGCTGAAAGCAGTAGAACCCTGCTCCCTATTACAACAGCATGGCCACATGTGATGCTTTACTTCAAACACTTTCCGCACTGAACCACCCAGTAATGACTGAATCATCCATGCCAGCCTAATCAACCCACTAGTGATCAGATTGGCAAAAATGAATGGTGGTGTTGCCAGAGCTAACTTCCTGCTAATCACCAGGTACTTTAAAATCAGCAAATAAAGATCTCCCTACAGTTTTATGCTCTGTTTTAACCTGAACGGACTTTTTCCTAGCAGTGAAAATAAATGACAAATGAGATATTCAGTTGTTCAGTTTTGTTTTAGAACACAAGCTAGTAGTTTCCTTACATACTATGAGGGGGGGGGGGGGGAAGGAAAAAAAGAAAAAAACCCACAGAGCTCTGATAACGGGCATCTTGGAACCAGTCTGTAGCTCCAGAAACAGAGAAATCTGTATAGGATTATTAACTTTATAAAAAACCCTGCCAGATTTTTAAAAAATACATTCATCTGTACTTGAAACCAAAGCAAACTAGTCTACAATGAAGTCCATGAATCCCAGGTCACTTGTAGTATAAGAGATACAGTCTAAAGACACATAAGCTAGCTATCTTTCAGCAGTAAGGTGACAATAAATATTTATTACCTGCTGGAAGATCTCAGAACAAGAAACACACAGCACAAGAATAAAGTTAAAAGCATTCAAACTATGCTTCCCAGAAACTTGAGTAATTAAGAAAGGAAACAGAGACCTTCAAGATACCTTTTCTTATCAAGAAACTGCATGAATTTATTTAGCATATTAAGCAAAGAGTCTCTGGTAACAAAATACCAGGTTTAACATAGAGAAGAAGAAATTTTACCTTGTTCTTCACTCCCTTCTTTACATAGGCTAGAACTCTGGCCAAGACTCAAACTGATATCATCAGAGGTCTTGGCAGTGTCAGTATCACCTGTGAATTTTAAGAAATAAGAGTACTAGTGTTCAAAATATTAACACATATATTTACATACACTGCAAATTTCCCACTTGCCATGAAAGACTTGTTTTTATTTCTTCATTTGAAGGTAAATAACAAAAATTACAAGCAACACAAGATTTATCCTTTAGAGACAAATACTGTCTACTCAATTTATCTATCTTACATGAAAAACTAGAAAAGTATAGAGATTTTATTTTTCCTTAAAGATGTATTTATTTGAATATTTCTTTTTGCATAGTTGTCCATAAGGAGGGATAGACTGTAAGAAAATATTTGTAATGATTAAAAAGTGGGGGGGGGAGGGAGAGAAAACAATTAAGAAGGTGACAAAAATTCACATTGAATTTTCTTTTGTCTTATTATTAGCTGGATGAATTTACAAGATAACAATTTTGCATACTACAAATAATTTATTTTTTTTCATCCTAGAGGAGTTCACAAGGGGTGTCCTGGACAATACTTTTGCTAGATGCCAAGCAACCAGAAATAATTAAGTCATTGAAACTCAATACCAGAAGGGTGATTGGTTGCAGTGAACTCTAAATGCTAAGTCCACTCAAACAAACCCCTTAGCTCCATATTTATAAGCAAAGGAAAAACATGTCATTACATAGGAAGCACAACATGGACTCCAGAATATTCTCTCTTAGTATTTTAGTCACATAACTGGCAAGTCCAAGGAATATTTCTCCCAATTAGTAAATGCTGTACTTAGCTCACAAAATAACAAGTTTTGAAGATGAATAATGTAGACAGTATTTGGAAACAATATAGTAAACAACAGTGATTTGAAGTGCTTCTGCAAGGTAATTTAAGACATAGCTAAGAATCTCACCTTTGATGGTTGCTGCTGTTCCCAGACGAGATAACCCAGATCCAACCTAGAAACAGGGAGTTACGTAAAAAGCCGTAAACTTCCAGAAAATAACCAACTATTGTTTCCTATTACTGCAATGCATGCATTTGCCTATACACCTAGAAAAGAATTTTAAAGGCACAAAAGCAGTCAATAACACAGTGCTGCAAAATTCTTTCTGCCTCAGTATGTTTCCACTGCAAACAGATGACAAGGCACATAACTATGCATCCAACTACATCACAGCATTATTCTGTTTCATAACCAGTGTTCTTAGAGATTTTACTGTGTTCATTTGAGAAACAGTTTTTAATCTAAGAATTTTTCTTGAAAATACTTAATGTGGCAACAAAGTACCAGTGCAGCGCTGCACTAACAATTCCTGTTATAAAGCTGAAAGTTTAATGTAATGATAACGGTCGCCTAAAATCACAAGTTGGAAGGGACTCATAAGGATCCCTGAGTCCAACCCTTAGCCCTGCACAGCACCATCCCCAGGAGTCACACCATGTGACAACTTCAGGCCACTCCCTCAGGTTCTGTCACTGGTCACCACAGAGAAGAAATCAGTGTCTGCTCCTCCTCTACCCCTCATGAGGACGTTGTAGACTGCAACAACACCTCCCCTCAGTCTCCTCTTCTCTGGGCTGAACAGAAAAAGTGACTTCAGCCACTCCTCATATGGCTTCTCCTCAGCGCCCTTCACCATCTTGGTTTCCCTCTTTGGACACTATCTAATGCTTAAAGAAAACACCATCATAGTATAAAAC
Source organism: Anabacerthia variegaticeps (assembly GCA_035583185.1). Lineage (NCBI taxonomy): Eukaryota > Metazoa > Chordata > Aves > Passeriformes > Furnariidae > Anabacerthia > Anabacerthia variegaticeps. The sequence goes on from JAWWEW010000165.1 coordinate 28,149,193, forward strand.
TTACCTGTTCAACACAGTAAACGCCATGGTAAATCCAGGAACTGCTTCCATGTGAAAAGATACATATTTTTCCAGAACTAGTTTTCACATTCAATGGCAAACAGTAGGCATGCACCTTCTCATATGAAAAAGAGCTAGCCATTTAGGTTTGCAATCTACCTTTCTACATACATCCTATAATCCACAACAGATTATTTTGCAGAGATGCTAAAGAGATTTAGTCTTTCCTTCAATAATATTTTCAATACCACCTCTTGAAGAACTACAAACAGTACACTAAAATGCATGTGTCAAATAATTAAGCCTCAGAAATAAGACAGGAGAAGAGCACTCAAAGGCAAAATCTGAACCCAAGATACATAAAAATGATGGCCATTTTACTTTCAGAGATATATAAATAGAGATAGGTATACATACAAACTTACTGGGATGCTGGTTTTCAGAAATCCCTACTTCAAATGAGTGTGGGGCAAACAGCATAATTCTACTAATTCTTTTCTGTAAACACAGCAACTTCAGGTAACCTGAAGATGCGTGCAGATTTTATCCAGCCATACTAGAGAAGAAAAATGGGTTTGTAATGTGTAATGCAAAAAAGCAGCTAAGAGCTTATTTAATGCATTTCCTTAACTAGATTGTCACACCCACTTTTAGTTAGTCATTTTGTCATGTCTGAATGTTTTTTTCCAGTTCAGTAACATGCCTTGCTGAATGTTGCAGCTGAATGCAAATGCATCAGCTTGGGAAAACTATTTCACACAAAAACTGAACAGAACTCAGATGCTTACTCTTCACATTCCCTCTTGATGCTACAAATTCAATTACACAGGACTTGTGAATACTAACTTTAAACTCTATACTTTCTTTTACAGTAGCTTGAACATCTTCACATGCTTTAACATTAAAACTGTTCTAAGCATGTTTGAAATAGCTTTTTTCCAAAGACCAGTCAAAGGACTAGTCTGGGGATCCTGTTTCCATCTTCCTACATGGACCATTGTTTCTTATTCCTTTGAACACTACCAAATGTCTGCTTGCTTCAAAGGAGAAAAATCTCTTAAAGAGTATCTATGCCACATAATGGAGCATTATTCAGATAAAACACCAACATTAGCATACCACTACACCTCGTTATCTACTCCTTGCTCAGAGAGCTAATTAGAAGAACATGATATTGTAATACCACACCAAGGATTTCCATGTCATTCAAAAATAGGTTCCGTATCTTTAATATGATACTGCATTGTTCATTGCCAACATAACCATACAGTCTGGCCAATCCATCTACTTGTCCTCATAAAGGGTTGGTAAAAGAAAGATGCCATGACCATCTTAAACATCATAAGCCAAACAGAAGAAAGAGCACATCCAATGCTATGGAAGTTGAATGCATAAACCTGGTAGACATAACAAGGAAATAGAACAACTTCCCCAGTGAAATTACAAGGCAACTAGAGCATAATAAAGTTGCATTAAAATGTAATAAAGCCATGTTCTTCAGTACTTCCATCTTGCAGGAGTCCCTATTTATTGCTTTCTTCCCAACCCTCTTCAAGTGCCAAAAAAGTGAAGATTTTGCAGAGGTCATCCAAAAATAAACCGGTTTAGTCTTTCAATTTCTAGTAGTTTATCTTGCTTTGTACTTTGGCAAACTAACATTTTTGACTTCAGGTTCTGAACTGCCAGGGATAATAACTTTCTGAAAGCCATTTACTATTGCAACAGATAATCAGCAGAGGATACATTCTAAGACTACTTAACAGAAGCCTCCTCAAATACAGCACTTAAATTCACCAATTAAGCTTCTAAATGAAAATGAAACAAAAGTAACGAGGAAAAAGAAGTTAGAACAAAAGAGTAAAGATACAGCTTGAGCTATCTAACAGCTCACTGATACCAAAAGGACCAGGGAATCCCACCACAGTGGGATTTGACTGGTATTTATTTGACCATGCTCTGAGCCATTTTGATGTATTGAATCAGAAGAAAGCTAAATGAGCAAAAGGGAATACTTTCTGATGAGACAGTAGGTTCCCTTACAAAATCCAGCCATTTATAAAATAAATACAAGACAGGATGAGAAAGACTTATGCTGTAGGGAGAAGTGCAGTGCTCTCTTAATACAGCAGTTCACTATAGAAAGGTAAATGGTTTATTCTAATACAAATTTAAAAAAAGTAAAATACTGAGAAAACTTACTCTACAGATTGCAAAGCCAGCAGTACAAAAGCAACAACTGCAGCAGCTTTAATTCTTACCTGGTTGTTTGGATCTATCCCAGCATAAGAATTGCGTGAACTACAGCCAACAGGGGGAGTTGCTTCTCGTATGAACTCTGACATCTCAATCCCTCCACCAGGGTCACTGAGAGAAAGATAAAAGAAAAAAAAAGAACATTAGCCTACCAGTTAAACCTAAGTTTGTATATGCTGAGTGCAATTCAAAACAATTTTTCCCTTTTCAAATATCAGGGGCTCAAATATATCCCAGTATCTCGGGTGAAAACCACCCGTTTGACACAGGAAGCTCAGTCAGAGCTGGAGCACCCTACAGCTGCTGCCCTAAGTCCACTATCACCAGCCAACACAAACTGTGAAGACTTAGGAGCTACAAGGCATTCTGAAATTCTAGCATACTAAATTCTCTGTCTATACATACGCACATGTCATTTTTGGATCGTCAGTCCAACTATAGTACCCAGAAATCCAACAACAGAAAATGTATCACATACAAATCTTTCAAGGACCATGGAAAGGACTCCTGGTCTTTCCCTTGGACTCAATATAGGAGCAAAGGCAAGGATGGTTAATCAAGAAAGCCACATACTGTCAGTAAAAGTTATTGGATGGGCAGAGAAACACAGGGACATAGTATCTCTCCCAGGAATGTAAACCACATCTTTCTACCCAGAAATACAGGCCCTATCAAGAAATATTTTGAGGTACAACACATATATCATTATGTCCTAGTGATCTCACCCTTTCAGGATTAATAACTATTGGTTTGAAAGTATTTTCTACATCAACATCACCAAATTGTAATTCAACATAATTCAGTTTGTCAAAGGTAGATATTTTATGAAATAAAAGCAAATTAGACCTATCCATTAGGACAATGGGGCATGAAGTAAAGTGAGGACTAGAACACAAGGACCCAACCTAGCACCACTTGTTAATTGCAAAGAAGAAGTTCAGGCATCCTTTTACCTTTCCCACTATGGTTCTTTCAAACCATCTTGATCTAGGAAACTTCTGAACAGAAGTAATTACAGAGTAATTTGACACTGACCCTCTCTGCTTCTTCCTGAAGACAAACAACTGCCTCCCAGCAATCAATGATTCAGAGCTGTGCTGAGTCCATTCCAACATTTTGATGGAGAAAGTACATATGCACAATACTTCTCCAGCTGGACCAAAGAAACTAAAGATGAATCCCCTGGAGAAGGGGAGAGAAATAGACAGAAGCACTGCAGGGCTTACTTAATAGGCAGCTAGTCTTATCGAAAAGTCTTGTGCAATAAGACCAACACCTAATGGTGTGTTCTGCACAGGGTCAGGACTTGATTTAATGATCCTCACGGGTCCCTTCCAACTCACCATATTCTATGATTCTAACCACTTCTATAATATACAGCCATCAACCTAGGATACTATAAACAAACTGCCTATAGACTAAAGAGCCTGAAGACACGCTTCATTCCGCAGCATGACATTTCAAGCTCTTGTCATCTCAAGAAACGCATAAAGGTAAAACCTTGGGAATCATTCTAGATCATACATGAAGCCCATGCATCTTCCTTCATCAAGGAGATGACCAAAAAAAAAAAGACAGTTTGAAGCCAGGAATACATCACTTCAGTAAAAATAAGTTAACTTATTAAAAGACAACCAGACATTAGTTAGCAGAACTATGATTCAACTCCAGCAAATTAAAGAAAGAGGTGAAAAGCCACCATTTTGGTACAGCTCAGCAATGAGACACAGGCATGCTCTTAGTGACGGTTGTTTATAGAGCCCTCTTTGACCTGGTATTATCAATTATGCTAGAGGCAGGTAAGGAAAATGAATAAACAAAATACAGAATCCAGCTTCAATAACTTCTACCAGCTTTAGCTAAAGTATTCCTTATGTAAATATTTTAAGAACACGTAAGGACATAACATGAAATTAAAGACTAAACTGAAAAATTCTCACTTAATGTTTAAGTTCATCATACCTTACAACGACAACTGAAGATGTAACAAAGAATGCCTTTCACAAAAAGATGAAATCCCTTTCCTGTTTGAATAATTCATTGAGAAACACTGCATGTGATTAAAGCACATCCTATGAAGTAGAAAAATATGCCAGTGCAAATAAGCTCTCATGCATAGGACTGGGTAGTTAGCCAGGGTGGAAAAAGGCAATATTGTCTAAAACTGAACATAAGCAACAACACAATCCATCATTGCCACTCTACTCACAGCTTCAACATTCTGTGACAGCACACACATGACAACAGATTAACAAAAGCTAATAACAAACAACAACAAATAAAGTCTGCAGAACAAGCAGGAAATAGAGTCCTAAGACTTATCATTGTACGCCTAAGTATATGGACTACAACAGAACAGAGTCCTTTAGGAGTTACTTGATCCTAGCACTGTGGTCATTCCCTTCTGCTATGAAGTTCTACAATAAGTTTCTTCCAGTTTGCTGAACTTTTATTTAGAGCAAGTGCGAGACTTCTCAGTTTGCAAGGGAAATAACTGCAGTGAAGTTACTAGTCAAATTGAGAAGACTGAAAATAATATGTCTGTCTACCTGCAATGAAGATTGCTGTGCTAGAGGCATTCAAAGATCACATAAACCAACTCAAAACTAGTATTTCTAATTATTTGTAACTTTCCTAAATAAAATTACTATCTGCAGGTATATTACATTAGCATGTCAGAGACTAATCAGACATGTGAAGAGGCTGTAAGTCTACATGAACTCAAGAGTTTAAAATCTGACTTTGGCTGATTGACTAAAGCAATTTGATCTTCGGATCAGAACTTTGAAAGAGAATTTGGAATAAGCAATTTTGATCTCTGGACAAAGAACAAGAGTTTTACTATTTTCTTCTGAACACTTTCTTCTGTCCTTAACTTCCAATTCAAACAGCAGGATAACTCGCCAGGGTGTTGCTTTCAAAACACAGAAGGACCACAGAATGTACTGCAAATGCTAGATCACAATAGCTTCAAGAGAAGCTTTCTTTCAAGTATGAATCACTAGTCAAAAATGCAAACCAACTTCAACCTCAAGAACAGTTCTGCTAGCCACAGAAAACCGCGAGGAGAATAAACAGCAAAGGTAGTGCAAGAGTTTGAGAAAACACCTTTTTTAAACGTTATTTGTCTTACTCATAGTTGTTTAAGTAGACTGTATTTATCTCAAAGACACAACATTCTCCAGTTGTCAGAGTTTTATTTTGCAGATGTACAGATGTAATTCATGTAGCATCATGATTACAGCTCCGCCATAGTAATGGAGAACAGGAAGAGCAGCGCCACCAGACTGACACTGCATGATAGCTTGAACCACAGTCGTCACTGACACAATAAAGACGCTACATTCATATACCCAAAAGCAAGACTGACTTAAAAGTTTTAAAGTAGGTCCACCGATATCCAGCAAAACTTATGCTTGTGCTGTTTCATTCTACCTTTTTTATGAGAGACCGGGAGTCTGTATTCCCACCACTTGCCTTCATGAAACCCCACAGAAGCATTACTACACCTCAAATATGAAAACAGCAACTGCAGTAGAAGCTACAGATGAAGGGAATTCACATTCCCATTTCTAAATTCAGACTAACTTCTTTCAAAAACATTAGCTAGAGAATTTCAGCTTTATAAAGAGCACAGGGAAAAACTAAACAAGGTTTTTCTAAAGGAGTGCTAAGTTGTTCTTTGCTTAAACATGCCAAAGTTTCACAGAAAGATTAAAAACCCTCAGTTCGATCCTGTTCGCAAAGCAACATGAACTGAAGATAAATCAACAGTTCAAGTAAGCCTACAGATGACAGCACATAATTCGTCAAGATACCTGAAAGCACCACTTCACAGATAAACATCTTCAGAAAGAAAGAACAGCATTTCTTAGCAGCTAAACAGAATTCCAAATATGACTTTGGAACAGAAACCAGACTACTGCTTAACCCTTCAAAAAAAATATTAATATTTGTATCTAAAGTGGTCTCAGGGAATGTGTGCATGGCAGGGTGAAAACTTTGGGATGGCTTTGCAAACTATACTACATACATATTTATTTGGTATCACATGCTGTAGCCTAAGCTACCAAAACTAGTATTCTGATATGCAAATAGTCAAGATAGTATGTCTGCTTGGATCTCCCCCAAGGGAAGCAGAGTTTAAAAAGAAGAAAACCCTACATACACACTCTCTTCCTAGACAGGTTTGGTTTTTTATTAGTGTTCCAATTTAACTTACTGAAAAGGTTACAGCTCAATATTAAACACTCACTCTACATCCCATCTACTACTTTGAATGTTACCCCAGAGTTCTTGTAAGCTTCCAGGCAAAGATTAGTATATACTGTACATCCCACTTACCAAAAAGTAACTCCGTAATTTCTGCATTGACCTTGTTCCCAGTTCTAGTTAAGAGACCTGAAAGTGGGAACAAGGATCATATAAAAGTTAATGAAACTTTAGTTGGCAAGCAGGACACACAGCATCAAACTAACCTCTACTTCTGAGCTCACAATGCTTATAACGTAGTAACTCGTCCCACGTCAACTGCTCCCTAGGCAAAACAGAACTGAAACATCCAGAAGTAATTCATCGCACTAGCAGAAATTCCCTTGCCAAGTTTGGGCTACTGTTTTGGAAGCAAAAGCTCAAAGGTAAAAAAAAATAAAAATAAAAAAGAAGGAAAAACAAACCCACCAGAAAAAACTCAGAGACAAATCATCTAAAGATCACACCTAAAACATGCATTAGCAAGGCTGCATTGAAACAGAACAGACTATTGTTTACTTCCATGAATTTTATTAAGCAAAGTAAGCATTAATAAACAACTAGGGGAACAGTCTGCCAAAACAGCTCAGTACAGTTTTAATAAGGTATATGGTGCTCTAAACAGAGTCACAATTTAAATCAGCAGGTTCTGTTGCCAAACAGCATGGAAAAAGCGGCAGGTTACAAGAAGTTACTGTACATCAACTTTAAAGGAATCTAGGATACCATTTTTGCTAACAATACCTAGCTGAGAGCAGACACAGAAGAACCTAGGACCCATCTCATGAGAACTTACCCCATACGTGCACACGAAATCCTTCTGCTTCTAGACTGAGCATTTTCCAGAGTAGCAGTTTACTATTTCCTTTCTTTAAGCATCCCAATATACAGACTCAAGAGACTTCTTTCAACTACATTTCCTCATAGCACATGTCTCCAGGCAGAAGTTACAGGTTTGGGTTTTTTATTAGTAAGACACACAGAACTTTTTAAGAGTCAGGACAACACACCAATTGCCTCACTTTGAAAACTGTTCATGGCTACTAGTACCAGAAACTCACAGACAAGAGACAGATCTTCTGTAAAAGCTAAGAATTCAAGGTTGATTTATTTCATGCAGTTTTACTTTTAAGATAGCCTCAATTATCTGAAGGCAGGCAGGGGCTTTGATAATGGAGCTCATAACACATCCACAGTCTGATCAGACTGGTTAGGCTGGCCTTGTTGATGAGTCATCTTTTGCTCTTCTTTCTTCAAATAGTCTGGTCAGAGGAGGAAAAATCTCTGGGTTTCTTTATGCTGGCAACAGCAGAAATCCATGGAAAGGAATCACCTCCTATTGACAGTACCTGAGAGTCACTATCTTCATCACTGAGCTGAGCAACTCCAGAATTTACTAATTCATAGGACAGTGTTCTTCTGAAGAAAGACTGTAACTGGAATCAAGCATTGTATCTGACTCCTGCTTTTTAAAAACTAAAGTTGCAACCAAATCAGACACTCCTCCTAGTGATAAAAGAATCACCATGCAGTATGTGGTCTTTGACAGCTAGATTTTTAAAACTACATGTACTGCTGAATTATGATTACTTGTACTAGCTGCATTAAGTATTTAGCAACCTAATCAGCACACCTTTTCCATGCTATTGTTTCAGTGCTTCCAGCACATTCAGTATTGTTCTGGAACACCTCTAGGGGAAGAACCAGGAAATTAACATGAACATATCATTTCAAACCTAATACATAAGTCTGCTTTTAAAAACCAGGCTTAAAGCAGTCTTTCAGAACTACATAGGTTTGTATCTGTTCCTCAGTGTTTACCTCAACCACCATTCCAGTTACACATCTGTTGAAGGCAGGACTATTTATCGTTTGAAGGAGTACACAAACATCAGCAGACACCTTACCTGGGCCCATTGCTGTCTTTCCTCTTGGCTGAAACATTGCTTTGTTCTGTTTTTGCACCTCTATCCATATGCTCACTGGCATTCCTCTCCACAATTTCACCCTCATCCAGTGCCCTGTGCAAACGGTAATTCACCATCTTCAAAACGATAAAGAGAGCTGCTATCACCGGGCAGTAGACAGCAACTATCATCATGGAAGAAGGAAGAGCCTTTCAAAAAAAAGTAAGAAAGAGTTAATGAACACAAGGTCAAATACCCATAAGAATACTGTAGATAGAGTTTCTTTCACGGAGAAAATATTGATGATACTGAAAATGACACTATCTAGTCCAATTTTGTGTGAAGAATGTTAGAAGTCTAGCAACACAGAAAAAAAGGAACAGTTGGACTTCAAGATACCAAAGCACCACAGCAGTATCCTAAATAGAATTATGTCACTGAAGCCTGAGAACCAAGTTCAACCCTCAGTTTTTTCCAGGCTACTGGGATACAAGACCTAGACTAGGAAACTTAGAGCTAGCATGATCTTTTTGCATGGCACACAGTATTCCTGATTAGCTGTTACAAAGGCAAAAAAGATGGGAAGATTTTAAGCAACTTGAAAACTAAAACAAGCACAGTATGTGATTTTATTTCAGGGCCAGTACACAGCAACAAGTCCACTTTAGAAAAACTGTTGCAAGTTTAACAGCATGATTACATGGGGGAAAACCTGCTTAGAAACCCAACACAGATGTTTTGAATTCACTTGTAGCTTCCAAAAACTACTCCTGCATAACAAGGTACTGATCAGTCACAAAAGCCAAATTTTTTCCTAGCTGCATAGGGGGGGAAAAAAAAAAAAAAAAAAAGGCTGTTTACATTTGTGACTCACACTTTGAGCAGCAGTTCTCAATAACCTGCCACACCAGAGGCTGCAAAGATTACTTGTGTTATATCATTATATGCCCATGGAAAGGCAGCCAACACATGTTCTGAACTGAATTTTTCAGTTTCGTCAAAGGTGGCCAGAAGCCACATAAAAAAACCTCAGTCCTGAATTCAACTTTTGAAATTCCACTCCAAGTTAGGACTTCTCACACAGCTTTTGCAGAGGTACACAGGGCTTTTACAGATCAACTCCTTCAGCAACAGGTACTAAGTGTAGCCTAACAGCTATTTAAAAGAGGTGTTCAGACTACTAGTTAAACTTCAGATTTCACTTCAAGGATTTCATCCTTCTAGTTTACCTTTTATTCACATTTTTAATTTTGCCATTTCCCTAGGCAGTCACTAAACAAAATGAGATATTAACTCTTAATATTAATCCACAAATACACCTCTTCTCTTACACAAGCAACAAAACTGCATGTTCTCAAGTATTTCAGTCCATCACTATCCTTTACGCCACTGATGGTGTAGTTCGAGATATATCTTCAAAAACACATATACACAGACATATGACAATCTGAATTAACAAACATTCAATATCCAGCAAGAACAATAATTTAGTGGATGACTTGAACAAATTAACCGTGTTTTTAGACCTCCTTGCCTAAGGGAACTTCCAGTCTCCCTCCTCGTACAGACCATTGCAAGAGAAGTCTTTTTTGGTGATCAAAGCTCCATGCATGTCTTGCAGAATCAGAAAGGGAAAATGACTAGAGACCAAGACAAAGTGCCCTCTCTATTCTGCACACAAAAGTAGTAAGTTAAAAGAGATCTGATTACAACCTGAATATTTCTAAATATTCAAGAGCTTATTAGTCCTAGAAGTATTGGCACTGCTTTTCACACAAGTGATGAGTTTAGCAAAAAAACTGCTTAAAGATATCTCCAAATACAAAATACTGTACTAATAAAGGGAATAGAAAAATAAATATTCCTAAGTATTGTATTTACTGTTGACTTCAGAACAAAATCAGCTCTTAATCTGGCGGCTCTCACTTTCTGCAAGTAAGCAAAGCCAAATAATCAATATAACATTTCTAAAGCCAAACAAACACAAATAATCAAATCTGGAATCAGATCAGGAGGCAGGTTATTTATTAAGATTCTTTTGTTAAAGAGATCAAGGTAAACCTACCTTCTACTTCCAAACAAGTTAAGTCAATGCCTAATACAACATTTGAAGTAGGCCAGGGAAACTAAGCTGAGGTAATGCTCACTTAGATTTTGCACACTGAGTTGGACGACACCATAATAGACAGGGAGATTCACCTACCAAGCACCACCTCAGGAGGAGAAAGAGGAAACAAAGCTATTTAAAAACAGCATCAGTAAGCAAACAGGAGCCACAATGATGCTTATGGCATCCATACAACCCCTGAAGCAATGCTACAAGGATTTCCTCAAGAAATGCAGTGTTTCCACTTCCAAAAAACTTCAGAGGCAGTTAGTTCCCTGCAGGCAAGGGCAACTCCGTTACCTTTGGCAAAACTCATGAGCTTTCTCTACCTGCTAAGCAATCTGGTACCCAGTAACACACACAACTTCAACCATCCTCCTGTTTACAAGTACCTAGTGTTCAGAAGCCATTACCACAAGAGCCAGTCTAACACTAAATAACAAAAGCTAGAGTTAGCCTACAAAATACATGCCTACCTTTATCTGTCTAGAGAGCTCTTCAATTTTGCCAGCAGTAAGGTTACACAGTGTATCCAGTTTATCTTGCAGAAAGCAAAATCTACACATCCTATTCTGCACAGGAAAGCTTTGATAGGGAAAAGAGGCAAGACACCTCATGTAACTTGCAGCAAATTCAATAAGGAATTAAGGGGTGTTTTTTCCTCACATCCTGTCTTCACAGGATTGCAGAAGGCCAAAAATAAGGTAAGTTAACTCGCTGCTTTTCAGCCTTCATTGTTCATTAATAGCTACTCATGTCTAGATAAGGCATATACTCTGGGAACTGAAATTTTAGCATGCCTAGCTTACTCTGCTGTATGAGCAGGCCATACTACAGCTCTGTCACCCATGGTACCGCAATTTGTCTACAGTCCAGCCTCAAGAGGAAGACTTACTGCAACCTAACCTAAACCACTGGTGCCTTCTCTATTTTTCGTCACCAGACTTAGAACCATTCAACTTCCATTTGGGGTCTCATCCCCCCACAAGCCAAGGCAAGCTATAGTGAGATCAGCATTTTAAAACATGTTTAGCATTTTACCACATTTGAGTACAGACAGGTCTTTCAGCAGCATGCTATATGATACTATCTTCAAGACTGGAATACAAATCTAGGTGCTACAAATTGGCAGCTAGATTTTATTTCAGTTCTTTCCACAAGTACTAACGCATTTTTATTGGGCACAGCAGATTAAAAACCTCAGGTTAGAGCTTGTTAGTAGACACCAGTTGGCTACAAGTCTGTAGCTGTAACAGCATTTCAGAGAACACCCCATTTTAATGCACATCTCTGGTCACTTGCATTAGCGCCAAAAGAAAACATACACTCCACATCAGTAGTCACAACCGAGGCTCTTGTAGAATATAAATAGCTAGACACGACCATACCAAAACTGCCTGCTTTAAATACATTCTGTTGAAAACTTCCATCGTCTAATGGCTGAACAAACCCAACCATTAGATAAACTCCTAGCTGAAATTACTTCCTTGAATCTTTAAGGGAAGTTAAGTAGTACACTCAGATATGGAGGGGGCAGGACACTGATTTCCTACCACCTTTCCCTAAGAAGTTACCTTCCTAATTTAAACCGTCGAAGACAACTTATGAAATTCATATTATACATAAGTACAAACGTAAGATGCAGGAATGCACAGTTGAGGAGTAGGACTGTCCCTCCTGGAAGCTGCCAGCTTCCAGAAGTTAGCTCAGTTTTATCACAACTTATCTTTTGTGAAAGAGTAGGTAGAAAAAGCTTTAAGCTCCACTCCAGTGGTCAATCTAAAACAGAAAACTCAGACCACTAGTTAGAGCACCAAAATATTCCCATTTGAACTACAAAAAGTCACTGTATCTTGACATAATGTTTCAAGCAGGTAAGTGCCACCAATCAGAGGGAATCTCATTGAACAAAGGTTGTGCAACATACTTAGGAAGAAATAAACACTATATGGATGTTACCTAATCACATCTAGCTTCAACTAGACCCCCTAGATGAAATGAAGCTTCCAAAATCTTTTCAAAACAAATGCTTAGGTGTTACCTGTTGAGAACACTCACAGGAAAGTCTCGCAACCCAAATTAGATTGCAAATTCTTACATAGGAGTGATATAAATCAAGCATTCATTAAGAAGTAACAGTCATCTTGCAAAAAGGCTTATCAGTTCATATGCACCCCATATTTTATAGAAACATTCATATTAGAGCAGAGGAAAGATCAAGAACCAACAGATGGAGTTTTGTCTCCAATTTTTATGAACAGTCAGACTCATTAAGAACTGCTGTCATCAGGAAGCAAGGGCAGTTACAAGTTATCTAGTCTTTGACTGAGAACTCAAAGTGTAAAACTGAAACTTGAGCAGCTGAGAAACTAGAAGTGTCTTAGAGCTGTATAGGATACTAGGGATCGTTATCACAGATCCAAACTCAATTATTTAAAATCTTCGTTTAAGAAACACAACATATTTCAGAAACTTCAGTGGAAAAAAAACTTTCATGCGAAGCTACTTTAATATGACCTACTTCTGTAACTATGTACACAAGTCAGGAAATGAAGTGAAATTGTTGTCTAAACGAGCTTGACTTTGACAGACAAGTTCTGTAGGTACATACAAGCCCATCACCCCAAGCAAGGTACAGTCCTGGCTCCCCTTCAGTCACTGGCAAAGTTCCACAAGTGCCAGAGCCAAGACTTCACCCCCTCCTGTGCACGTGGTGGGACTGAAACAGCATTCCGACTAAGGGAAGTGCTTTGGCAGCCTCCTCTCTTTCCCCTCCCCCTTGCAACACTGATGCATAACATTGGCCTCTGTATTTAGGGTATTTTTTTCAACTCTACCACTATATTTTACAGGGCAGTCGTACAACTTCCCCACATAGAAAGCATATTTTCTTCTCCCAGTTTCAGTTCTGGATTAGAGTAGAAACAGGGATCAGCTCTTACAACATATAGGCTGATCAACAAGCACAGTTTAGTCTGTTACTGAATACAAATATGCAAACAGGATAGATTTCACTAGTCTAGAAAGCAGTATTTTTGTATGCATGCTGCCAAACCACAGATCCAAGAATACAGACTCAAGCAGACATTTCTCTTACTTTACACCCCAGTTTCTTTATTATCTACACTTTTCCTTTTGCCCCACATCCAAAAAGGACACTGTAAGTGTATAAATACGCAAAAAAAAAAAAGTATCCTGATCAGTAATACAGATACATTTGTGTATATATCTGTCTTCACAGGGTACAATCCTTCCTTTCAGGTGCTTAAGCGCAGAAGGCAGGTGAGGAACCAAGGAGGAAAGGTTAGATGAATTCTACTCCTAATTTTTTAAGTTGGTTTCCACCACACATTAAATCCATCAACACTAACAGTACTGACACACATACAAAGAACAACAGAGACTTGTGGCATTACTTGTTGACCACAATCATTACCAGATTCCATTCTGAAAACACCAGATCAATAGCACGAATGCATAGAAAAAAGATTAACAATGCCAGGTGCAACAAACCAAGTCTTTAACCAATAAGCGCATCTAAATTAGCTTACTGTAAAATACATTCAGCCTTGAGAGTCAGCTACAAGCAAAGTTCTTGGGGGATACTTTTGTGTTTGTTGCAACAAAAGAATTTAAGAATAACTACAGTTATTGCTGCCTTAATGCATAAAAGCAACGCTATCATCTTGCAATTTCTTATGTGAGGAAGTTTTGTAAGTAATATAAAATGTGCTAGCATTTTAAGTCTTTGTATATACCTTGATTTTTTTAAACACACGGGGTTGTCTGCCAGCAACAAGTCACTTGAAGCAAGCTTAGAAACTCCCTCCTACACACCAGTGAGCCATGCTCAGAATTCAGATTATGATTACCTAAGACTTTTTAAATAAGTTCTGCTTATTTATGTATGTCCCACAGCAATGCAACACTTATGCTTTCTTATTCTGAAAAGCAGTTTAAGAGATACTAAAGAGCTAAGATGACCAACACAATACTGCCTGTTTAGTTTATGTCTAGACAACACTTAAACTGCAGAGGGTGGAAAGAGGGAAAACAGCCAAATATGATTCAATCTGCCTTAACTTGTGACTAATCTTCCTACTTATTCTCAGGGAAGTTGGCACTTGTTGCATCTTTAACTTGTCCAGAGCTATGAAGCAAGAGAATTTCTCTGACCTCAACAAAACCCAAGCTTGCTGTTTGTTGTCTGTGTTTTCCCCTTGCACAGGAAAAAAGTTTAAGTAACAGTGAAGTTTAGCCCATGGCACAGGTAACTGAAGCTTAACTGCTGCTCTAAGAGCAGCTGGAGACTTAAATGCTGGCCCAGATTTTTCATTTGTCCAAAAACCTATGTACAATAGAAATCAGACCCCTTTCAAAAGTCTCCTGTGCATGCAGGATATAGCTGTTCACAAAGATGTGGTGAGCTTTCTCAGCAAGGCAATACTAATTAAATAGACTATTCTCTCAAAACAGAAAAGCAGTATTTCTATTAAAAAAAAAAATTAAAAAGCTACATTTAAAACCAAAAGGTCTCTCCTCTTCCCATATTCTGAGGATGAATAGAGATTCATAGTTTTTACAGAAAGGACCCGCTTAGTTGAAAGTTTTATCTAGCTGTTGTCACATTAACTTCGGTTTTAAAAGTGGTTCGTCTCAGCTTGTGGTTTTCATACCAGCAGTCTAAGTTTTCAAACAAAAAGCCTTGGAGTTGCCTTTTCCAAGACACTGCAATAGGAACCAAAAACTAACGAAACAGAGCTGTAACCTCCTCTTCCACACAAGCTATTTCTTAGTACGAAGTGTCTCATTCTGAAATCTTACAAATTGCTTTTAACAAAGCAAATGTCTGACCCCAGAGCTCTCAATCTCTGCAACTGCACTTGTGTAGAATTTTTCCTCCAACATTTCATTCACCAATCCACAAGTTTTCACAAGGCAGTTTCTGCTTTAGGCTGCTGCAGCATCTGGACCTGGCAGGCTTGCAAATGACATTCTACCTCACATGCACAAAACTGGTCACAACACACCTCGTATAATCACACTTTTCTATTGAAAAATCCAAAGTAAACTATTTGCATTTCTTAAGTTACACACAACTTACACAGGAAGAAAAAGACTGGCCAACAGGAAACCTCCTCCTTTCCCTCATAACTCATCACAACTCTCCTGTATTTGTTCCCAGGTCCAAATGTCAAGGAAGTTTGTAGGTTTAAAGGTTAGTATTTTAACAGCTCTGACTGAAGGGTCAGTTACAAACGTATATAGAACAGCCCTTTTCACAAACTAAGTACACTAAAATATGGACCAAAGCAAAAAAAACAAAGTAACTTCTTGTCAACAATACATGCAGCAGGATACACTGTCAGCCAGCACAGTACACCACACTGCAGCCAAATAAACTGCTGGGTTATGGACCCACATCCCTCCACCAGACTCAAAAACCAGGTGACAGCGCTGCCAGACAGAAATACTGCCTAGATCTGACACCTTCTGTAGAAACTATGCTTCTGGCTGCACTGCCAGCAGATCCGCAGCGGAAGCTGACAGAGCTATGCCCAATTTTGAGGGAAAGTAAACAGAAAAACGAAGGCAAAGCGCCAGCGCCTGTAGCCCCGCCGCGCCCCGATAGCGCCCACCCACAGATTCCCGGGCACAGCTCCGTGCTCCCGGACCGCCGCAGGCACAGCGCGCCCGCCGGCACCGCTCCTGCGGGCGGGGGGGCCGCCCGGGCCCTTCCCGGGGCCCTTCCCGAGGGCCTTTCCAAGACCCCTTCCCGGGCCCGCTCCCGGGGGCCTTTCCAAGACCCCTTCCCGGGCCCGCTCCCGGGGG
>JAWWEW010000165.1:28165642-28185567 GCA_035583185.1 Anabacerthia variegaticeps
AGGGACACGGCCAGGACATGGGCACGGGCACCTGTCGCCGGCCACCTCCTGTCACCGCAGGAGATCCAGGAAATGGAAACAGGCACTACCCTCTCTAGGGGCTTTTTCAGTCGCAGAGTCTCAGAATCAGTCAGGCTGGAAAAGACCTCTGAGGCCACCGAGCCCAACCTGTGACCGAACACCACTAGGTCCAGTCTTCCCTTTAGCACCTCCAGGGACAGTGACTCCACCACTCCCTTGCGCAGCCCATTCCAAAGTCTAATCACCCTTTCTCTGAAGACATTCTTCCTAGTGTCCAACCTAAACCTCCCCTGGTGCAGCTTAAGCAGTTTCTTCAGCTGCTTTGCACATGTCCAGACTCCAGCATGCTGGGTTTGGGAGGACTCCTGTCCCCCGTACCTTTGTCACCGTGCTGGGTTTGGGAGGACTCCTGTCCCCCGTACCTTTGTCACCGTGCTGGGTTTGGGAGGACTCCTGTCCCCCGTACCTTTGTCAGCGCCGCTGTCCTGCTGCTGCACTGTGGCCTGCAGCTCCGGTTTGTCGCCTGTGCTGGGGGCTCTGGGGCACGGGAACTTCAGCTGGGACGTGGGCTTTGCCCCAGCTCAGGCACATCACCCCCAGGCTCACCTCTAGTGACCCTGGGCTCGTCCCCTGCGTTCCCCTTCCCCCTTCAAACCTCCTTTCCTTCCCTCTCCCAGGACTCAGCTCCTGGTGAGGTGCCACATCCTCTCCTTGTGGCAGGGCAGGAGGATGTTTGTCCAGCACACACTTTAGTTCTCTAAAATTAAAGCAAGACAACAACCCCACCGTTTTTGGAGCCCGCCCATTTATTACCAATACATGCTGTCACCAGATCCCTGAAGTGCCTGTCCCCACCACAGGGTTTCTTGCTGGTTGTGACACCTATCAAGCCAGAACCACTGCAGTTTACTGTGAGAACACAACACAGCAGGCCATGGGTGCACCACAAATCCCTCACAGATTTAAGCTTTGACTTCCACATTCACCTGTCTTCACAAGTCACTAGTCCTCATCAAGTCCCGGCTTTTCAAGCTTTTCCCTCGGACAAGCACATCCCTAAAGTCACATGTGGTTTAAAAAGGGACAAATTAGGAAACAAGTTTAGAGAGTGCTGTCAAGCAGGGGAAAGGGGAACCCTCTTCTTTCAAACACTATGAATGAGGAATGCTGAGGATTCCTCATAACATTAGCTAGCTCTCCAGTAACAGTTTGGGACTTTGAGGACATGGGATGATACTGTCACTGCAGTGGCAGAAGGATCCCACACAGTTTCTGTCCTCAAACCAAGGTACTGTCCCACTCCAGCAGATGCTGGAAAGCAGCTCTGTGGAGAAGAACCTGGGGGTCCTGGTGGACAGTAAGATGTCCCTGAGCCAGCAGTGTGCCCCTGTGGCCAAGAAGCTACAAGCTCCCAAGAAACTGGGGAATCCTGGGATAATTTAGAAAGAGCATTGGCAGCAGGTTTAGGGAGATGATTCTATCCCTCTACTCAGCCCTGGTGAGCCCACAATGGGGCTACTGTGTCCAGTTCTGGGCTCCTCAGGACAAGAGAGACATGACGTTCCTGGAGCAGAGGGCTGTGAATATGATAGGAGACTGGAGCATCTCCTGTGAGGAAAGACAGAGGGAATTGAGTCTGTTCAGCCTTGAGAAGAGACAACTGAGAGGGGCCTTCATCAATGTCAGTGTAAGTACTTTAGGAGAGGGTGTCAAAGAGGAAGGAGCAATGCTCAGTGGTGCCAAGCAATGGGATAAGAGGCAATGGACAGAAAGAGGTGAACAGGAAGTTCCAGCAGAACATGAGGATGGACTTCTTTATTTTGCAAGTGGCCCCACACTGGAATGGATTGCCCAGAGACATTGTGGAGTCTCCCTCAATGGAGACATTCAAGAACTGTCTGGACATAATCCTGTACAATCTTCTCTAGGATGACCCTGCTTGAGTAGGGAGGTTGGACCAAAGGACCTACTCTGGTCACTTCCAGCGGTACCCACTCTGTAAATCTGAGGCTCTGCGGCAGAAGAATCGCAGGAATGAAATAACCCAAGCACTCAGCCGTGACTCATGATGAGCATGCATTTGGGTTGGTGTTTTCAAGAGGCTGCACTAATTCCTCAGACTCCACTGTCTCCCTGACAGTTAGTGAGCCAATGGCAGCATTTGGCTATTCTTGGAAAACCAGAAGACAGAAGTTACTGACTCAGAGCAAATGTATTTAATCTATTTTTTGTTTCCCCAGTTGGAAAGTAGGGAGAAGGGATGGACACAAAACCCTAACCACAATAGCTCTCTCCTCCAGTATAAACAAATAAACCTTTTTCAAATAGTGCATTTTCAAACACAAAACTGCTAGCAGTATTTTGAAAAAGAACATTTTTTTTTTTCACTCTGTCAAACAGGATTGAGATATGAAAGGAAATAAGGTTGGGGGGAAGGGAAAAAACCAACAGTGAAAACCTACAGAGGATTATCATGCATGGGGAGGGGGAATTCCATTTATCCTTTTGAGTTAAAGCCAAACATGACAAGCCTCACCAGTTACAGTATGCTCAGGAAAAGGAAAAAACTAAACAAAACAAAAAAAAAATTATGAAGCCTGTTTTAACTACATGATTTTCCAAAATACCATTAAAAATTAAAATTACAAATATGGCTGTTAAAAGACAGACATTTTTAGAATGTGTTATCCATAAATATACTGGGATACTGTAATGATCAGGATTATGAAGTGTTAGTTTTTCCAGCAGCTGTTTTATGTATTACATAACAGCTGTTCACCTTCTCCAAAAAAAAAGGAGACAAGGGGGATAATTTTTATTAATAACATGTCTGAAGGCTGCAGTAGATGCTTTAGAAGCCTTTATACTCCCGCTGAGGAGCCACTGACTAAATCTGGACAGATTAGCCTCCGTATCCTAGTAATGATTCATGTTAAGCATGCCCCTGTGTCAGAGGCTGGATGCCGTGAAAGCCTGTGGCTGTTTCCCTAGCCCCACTCCTAGAAGTCATTGGACCATTCCACCGGCCATGAAGTGACAGGGTGGAGGGGTTAAAAGGAAAAAAATAAACAGAGGAAACAAACCAGAAATATTACACATTGAACTCTGACCCAAAAGAGCGTAACCTAGTGCCACTAGTTCCTAGTTCCCTGTTCAAAAGCAGTTCATCATGGGATAATCTAGTCTGCATCCAGTAGAATAAGCAAGAGAATATCACATGCTTGAGAGGACAATTAAATTTCATTGTTTAGCTATTTAAATTCAGACAGACTGAAAATATTAGGACAGAAGATGAGGAAATATATTGGCATCTGTCCATGCCCAAAGGTAAAATTGATAACAAGCCCAGTCGTAGGCATCATTAACAAAACAAGAAAAAACAAATCATGGTTAGCTTTTAAGGGGAAACAAACAAACAATCTGCATCTGGATAGAAAGCAACAGCAGTAGATTCAATCAGAGTACCAAACCTCTGCAATCCAACAGATAACAAGTTTATCATCTGCACTGTACTGCCTTATGGTATTTCTTTAGGATGGATACAGGAAAATAGCTTACTCTAGAAAAAAATAGAGCACAATATCAGTGAAGAGCGAACAATTTATTAGATAAAATTTAAGAAAGAGGGCATTAAATTGCATTATTGGAAACCAACCAATGTGTGCTATTATGAGAACAGAAAGTTAATCAAAACAGTAAAAAAACACTGAAACCTGCCACAAAAATGCTTCAACGTGTTGCCATTTCTAAGCATAATATTGCAGCATGCTTTGCACCATTGGAAGTACTTTAGTCTCTCTTCTCATTCAAGGAAACAAGGTTCTACACTTTCCCTCCAGACATCTTTTGTGGGATACCCACAATTATGATTTTTAAATTAGTTATCAAGATTATCAAGAGAATTTCTAAGTTTTATAAGAACATAACTCAGATAAGTAGGACAAGAGCTGAAACAAAGCGAAAAAGAATATTTTGCCTAAATTGAGCAAACTTTATGTCCAGAAACAAGCTTATGACTGGCACTTCCTAGTAGTTTTTCATTACAGTAAGTCATTGCAGTATGATACTAAACTGTAAGTAGCTAATAGCAGAAAACAAGAAAAGCACCAATTTACTCACTTGACAATTATGAGGGTTAGCACTTCTCTCTTTGTGCTGGATACAGCATTTATTCTCAGGTGAACACTGACAAACTAGGCCTTGGTGGCTCAATACCAACTCTTACATACTTCTTCCTATTGATTCCTTGACTCAGGGTCTATAGTTAGACAGCATTTCAACCTCAATTTTTGGATCCTGCTGACACATACTACTCTCTGTGGCTTGGATACAGTATCCAAAGCAGCAACTTTGTCTCCAAAAAAATAAGCAAGAAAAAAGACTGAAGTCAATTTTTGATGTAACTGATCAGCCTAGGAGAGAAATACACCTACCTTTTTCTTTCCTGAAGAAACAACCGTAAAATACATACATACTACTTGAGAATTAAGCCTTTGCATAATTTTAAGTTTTTACTTTTTTCCCTCTCTATTCCCTGTAATTGCAGCCTGGTTAAAAAAGGTTTTATCCAATTTTGGAATGTTGTCTTAAGTAATGACACATGTGTTTTATTCTCTCATTACTTTATATGAGAATTTAAAAGTAGACTTATTTACAAGGGTGATAGGAAGCAGAAAGTCATTCTACAATAATATTTGGTAGCCTAGTTTCAGTGTAAGATAGCTAATTTTCTTATAAAGCCTGCCAGGACTTTGTTCTAGATTTACTTTTAATTACAGTAAAATGCATTTTGGCAGCTGTAGGACTCTACTTAACATGTTGCCATCATATTAACATCTGACAGCAGCTTACCTTATTTGCACAGCTTTTAAACAAACTTCTAAGCAAGAATCAGATCCTTTCACAGACCACGCTTCTTTACTAGTGGAAAAGCCACAGCAGATTCTGCCTTACACACTAAGTGACTGCTATGAAATTACTCCAGGTAGTCCAGTCTGGCATACTACCCCTACTCCCAACTGGAATAAAGCCTTTAGAATCAACAAGAAAAATATGCCTATTCTCTAGTGTTTCAGTAAGCAGGCAGGAAGGTTCCATGGCAGGAGACCTCCTCTCCATGCTGTGCTGGCAGGCTCAGCACTCAGAGCACATGATGCAACCCCAGCTGTATGCCAGGCTACTGCCTGCACTCACCTTTATCATGGAGAGCCACAGCACCAAACCCACTCCCACATCCACCTGGGCTTTCAGGATACACTCTGCACAGCAGCTTGTGGAAAAGGCCAAAGCATTCTCTCTCAGTGTGGGACAGTATAGTTCTTGCCCCCACTTCACAAACCAAGAAAGGTTTGGGTTTGCTTTGGTGTTTTTTTTCCTTTTTTCAACTATTGCTATGACTAATATAGCTCTCCACAGTACCTCACAGTTCTGCTGAGGAAGAGGTAATTCACTGGGTGGGGGATACTAATTACTCATCTGCAAACAGCTGAACCATAAAGCCCACAGTCCCACTAATCCTGCCCTTGCAGTTTTGTCTTGGCTGCCTGCTGCACCTTTTGAGTATGTAAGCTCTGTTCATACACTGTCTGAGCCCTGTGGATTTCTCAAGACAAAATAAGAAGACCAAAGCCAGATTCTTTCTGAATAAGAGCACTTACATAAGTTTCTTATTATCAGGGAGTTCTGAAAGAGGGAAACGGTTTAAAATAGATCCACACAGACAAAGAAGTCCCATGACAGCTAATAAAAACAAATTCTTACCAACTTGTTGATAGCAGCTTTCTGTAAGATGCCACTCAAACAACAACACCTTCAATTCCACTCCTTTTATTTGTTGTCCAGAATCTGTATCTATGCATCTTTCTGCTGTATGCTTTTAGCAGCTATGTGGGCCACAGTATCCCTATCCTAACCTCCTGCAGCTGCTTCAGCATGGCTGAAAAATCATTTGAAGTATCTTAATGGTCCTATTGTTAGAGACAGAGTGGAGTTTTAACAAGGATTTTTCTCCTAAAGATAGCTCTGTCAGTGCTTCTTACCAGAAAATTGCAAGGGCATCATGCATTTTCGTATTACAGGACCTAATAGCATGATCATGTCCATACAGAAATCACAACAAGAAGTGTCATCAGTGTCCCAGTGACTGCTAGATCTCTCTGAAAAAGAGGAATTTGCTTGCATTGCTGGTACATGAATTGCCTAAAAACACCATGGAGATGAGGCATAATAAACAAGGCTAAAATTAGAATATCCAAACACTCAGCTGACAGTATTTTAGCAGCATTTATACCACATTCTTTAAAGTACATCACAGTGGTGCCTCACTGTAAGCAATTTCTACCAAACAATGATTCATGATGCCACTGGGATAAATTGTGATTTAAAATCTTTGTTCACAGTTAAAACTCTCTGTCTGAAGTACAAAGCTCCCATAGCATGCTAATGAGTCTCCAAGATGATCTTCTCAATTCCAAAGGATTTCCTCTCTCTTATGGTGCTTTTTAGCCATTTTTATAAGAAAGTTAAGCCTTTTGAAATGGTCAATCCCTGCCTAGGAAACAGTTCCAGTTTAAAGTACATTGTCAGAGGCAGAGTTACAATGAATATTAAATGTCTATCAATTTCAGCGTAATGAAAAGAGACCAAAATTAGAAACCATGAGGAGGAAATGTAGGCAGAGTTTGGACAATAGTGTTAAGACAACCGACTTATCAACAGGGAACTGTGGAAATCTGTGGAATAACTAGTGGCATTGCAAGGTGATAATGTTGCAGTTGATATAAGTCACAATTTCACACAGTTGGATTTCTTACAAGGATTTGCTTGGGTAAATCAGTTGAGAGGTCCTGCAAGTCTTAGTAGTTTCCCTAAATCTTTCTTGATTTTAGCTTAATTATGAATAATTAGAAAAATAACTATATTTCTGTCTGATTTCAACTCCTTTGCTAACTGTGTATGTAAGACTCCTCACTGAATACAGCCTTGTCTGAAGTAGGATATGGCAGGGACTCTGTGCTTTAGTGGGAGGTGTGAAGAATAATTTTGACATTCAAAGACTATTGGAAACAGTATGTAATTCATTGCCTTGAGATGGAATGTGGCCATACTTAACAATTTGAGAATTTGAGAAAAGAACTCAGAATCTCAGTTTTAAGTCCCTTTCTGAAGGTAGCATCTCTAGCCACATGCTGCTTCAGCGCCAATATAGGTTGGTCACAGAAGAAGCAGTGCTATTTTTTAAGCAACCAGGGTTTGAATTCCCAGAGATGTATGATTTATACTGACAAGAAATCTCTGCTGCCTCACAAGATCTGGCCATTCCTGTAATCTTCTTTCTGTTCTCAGGAGGTCTCCCAGATAAATACTGAGCAGGTTGGACTTGCTTAGTGTAGAAGATCAGATGAAACCATGCCCTGAGGTGTCGTGACTACTATTTTTTGTATTTGCTTGAATTGGCAGTGCCTGAAGGTACAGTTGACGGATTTCAGAATGTGAAAATTATTAATCTGGAGGGAGTGCCCTCAAACACTGCCACTTTATGGCAGATCTAAAATAATTTGGGTTCCAGCAACCCTTTAAAGAACTATTTAGAAAGAAATCCTGGATGAGCTACCCAGTGAGTAACATCTGCTGTCTCAGACAATCTTTCCTTGTTCTCTAGGCCAGAAGGAAGCCATCATCCTACAGTTGTACCACTGCATGAACTAAATGAAATCAGGCATAAGAACAGCAGGACGAGGGAAGCCTGAAGGAGGTGTGATGAGGGCTTTATTAGGGAGGACATATGGCTTTCAAAGAAAGGGTCTTTGGCAGACAGCTGGAGGTGGCCAAAGTATTTATCAGGAAAACAACAGCAGCTACAAAGGTCTTCTCCTTCCCCTGCTGGCTGAAAAGATTTGTTGCAGCCATTCAATGGCCAGCTGGTTTTAACCTACTCTCCAAAACCAGCATTTCATATTAAGCTGATGTGGGAGGAAACTCTTACTGTAGGAAAAACCCACAGCTATAGAGAAACATGCTCACGCACTAACCTCGTTCTCCTTGCAGTCTTGTCTGTCTTTGCTAAAACCCAGTAAGACAGTCCCTGTGAACAAAGAACACATATATGCATGAGTATAAACCCATGTGTTCATGCATGCATATAGATACACCACAGGTTCTGAGATAGCATAATTTTTCATGCAAATATTCTTTCATCTGAATGAGCTGATAGTCTTCAGCTTGTTTTAATACCAGTCTGTGTTTCACTTTTTACATTTTTCCTTGTGTCCCTGAGGTCAGTCTTCAGAATTCTTTGTCCTCACCCATATAGGTAAGACCTGATGATACTCAGCATGAGCAGGGTCACAATAGCACCAGATTGAATAGGGAACTATACAGGCCCAATAAAAGTAGACATAGAAATAGATAACCTCTTTGCAACTCCATGTTATCTGTTAGGTGGCACTGATACTAATGCACGTGTTGGATATATACTTTTTTATCTGAATGAAAGGAATTTGCAAATGAGGTATCCTTAATTCTTTTGGACAGGTCTTAAAACTCTTGCAAATAGAGTGATTTGCTCTGGTTCATGATGTAAACCATTGGCAAAGCCAGCATTCAGATCTCCCAAGTCCTGATCCATTAAAAAGAGTGATGTTTTACATGACGAGCATCTGTACAAACTGTCACAGCTTCTGCAGAGTCACTCCTAGACAAGTGAGTTTTTTCTTGGTTCAGAGACAAGGCAGTGGGATGAAACTAAGGCTATTCATTCTTCTATACTTATTTATCATGTGAAAGTGTTCCCCACTTCATATTGAGAGCAGATACTGATCAGCACAGTAACAGTGAAGCTCACAGATCAGAGAACTGCAGGTGGATGAATTCCCACTCTCAGCCAGTCTCAAGGTTTTTCTACAGGCATTGCTTGTTGGTCCATCCCTCCTGTAGTAAAACCCACAGGAGATGCTCTGAGAGGGTACACCCTTTGAAGAGTTTCTTCCTAATCTTTCACCCAGCAATGAAGGATTTTGCCCATCATGAAAGAAGCCTGTAAATCCCTCATGGCAGATTCTTAGGGATCTTCAGACATCCAGAGGCACCTGTATTTCCCAAGGTCACTTATATGGGTGCCTTGTGCAGCTGCTATGTTCTTTATTCCAGGGCACTGTCCATATCAACAGCATTTCTCTTGGTGCATTCCTTATTGCCTGCAGCGTAGAAAAATGTATTCAACCCCTTGGGAAATGTTTGATGGATTAAGTAATGAAAATGATTAGGGAGAAAAATATTAGAAAGCAAAGGAATGTAGGTGTACAATGCTGATGACAGTCATGTATTTCTGACTACATCTGCTGGAGAAACATATAACCTTCAGCTTTTCCTAGGCCTTCCCAGAACAGTGATGACTGCAAAATGGTCTGGAAACACTTTTCTGGAGGTAAACAATGGAAATTATCTGACATTAAAAATAACACAAAAAGCAAAAAAAAAAATCAGAAAGCACTTTGAAACAAAGGAAGGGTGGCGTAAGCAACCCTTCTGTAGAGACTTATATTCTCTTTTGTGCTGCTTATGGAACCCAGAAATGCCAGTGAAGGTTGCACCAGAAATCTGTAAACTATATGCCTATAGCTGTTAGATACAGTGTTCTCACCATTATAGAAAGCAGAGAGTCTGATACAAAATTTGCAGCAGTTAAAATTAGTTTTGGAGTGATTTATCTTTTAGACATTGTTTCAGCATGTGACACGACATGAAGAGAGGAGGTTTTGTTGCGAACAGTATTTTAACCACAAAAAGTTATTTTGCAGCAGAAAATGTACTTCCAAGACTTAATTCAATATTGAATGTTACACAAATCATATGAAAAACAGTTTCACTGTGGTAACAGCAGAATTAAGCACAGGTGGTCAAAGTAATTTGACTCTTGGACTGAATTTTGAATTTTCTGGTACACCCTGCTGCTTCACAGTTATGTTCTAACAATGCAACTAAATGCTTTCTTGAAAATCTTTGAATGACATTTGATGGTAAACAAGCATTTTTTTTTTAAAGATGTATAAGTCAAAGCTTCCAACATAATTTTGAAAGCGGTCGATTGAAAAGCATCTTTATTCATAACTATTACTTCTACTGACATTAGTAAAACTGCACATATCTGCATTCTTTTTTTAATGTAGGAAGTTTCTAGGGTCTGGGTCTTATAAGTGAACCGTTCAGAGCTTATCCAGGTTTTCACTGGCCTCCCTTCTGCCTTACTCCTTAGAACAGATCTAAACAACACATACTTTCTCAAAAAGACTTCTATGTGACTGGCAGGCTTGGTAGGATCTTCTGTCAGATGCTATTCTCACTAGCTGATTTCATCTCCTGTTTCTATGAACCTCATCATCTCATAAACTTCGAGACAAGTGCTTAAATTGTCAGATTTGCTCAAATATATAACAGAGAAATTATAAGGGACTGAGTTTAATGGAGTGATGGATGAAAGACAGCTCCAGCCTAGAAGTGTTTAGAAGGAGTGGGACTGATGTTTCCAGAAAATCAATTAGTTAGCTAGAGTGATCTTGAAGGAAATTCCATAGGAGGTGGCTGCACAGGCAGTGTGTGTGGCCTTGCATAGTCTTAGGGAAAAGGAAAGATTTTATTACTGAAAGCTTGTCCTTTATGGTAACACCTCGTCTTTTTGCCACTGACAAGCAATGGCCGTTGTGTTTGTGACACATCCTTCTTTCTAAGACTTCCTATGCAAAATAAAGGATAGAAGTGAGCTGAGAGTTAGTCAGTGTCTGAGCACACAAACCTGAAAACTGTCACATTCTCTGAATCCATTTGTAGCAGAGCTGAGGAAAAACGAGAAGTCCTAGAATTAGTCCTAGAATTAGAAGTCCTTTGAATTAGTAGTCCTAATTCAAACTTCAAGTGAAAATTAGTTAACACCTGCCTCACCTACTGCAGAGTTTTTAAGAAAAAGAAACAAGATTACATCAAAAATGCAGATGTTTCTTTTCTCTCATTTTTACAGCACCCTTAAGATTTGTAAGTCCCATGGAAGATTGAAAAGGAGAACAAACAGGTCAGAACTGAAATCAACCCCAGTTTCAGAAGGTTTTGTTCTGAACATAAAAGTGGAGAAAAGTATGGTAAGAGTAGTAAGAAGCATGGACACAAAAAGGGGGTTTTGAAGGAGGAACTGGATCTGTAGGGAAGCCTGTGGACCTCAGTCTTTCAGCCTACTTTGTGGACCTAGATAAGGCTGGGTTTGGTGATGTCATTCATAATGAAATGGAGGTAAAGGGAGTTGTCGCTTCTGCTGAGGACAACTGCGAGATGGTTTCTCATATATGCTAGTGGATTACTAGACACAGTCCTATTTTCAGTGCTATACCCCTGGCTAGGCTTACTGGCTGTGGGATGCAAGCAGGGCCTGGCAAACTCCCTCCTGGATGGTGATAACTTCACCAGATGAAGTGCTCATGAGCAGGATGACTCACACTACCTCATTCCTTCACTATTACACAACTTGCTTTTTTTCCACAGTACGGTTTTCTTCCACATTTTTTCTGTGACTTTTTTTTCCTTGCAGTAAAAGCGCCTGTTTTCATCATGATTTCACCCCGAAATGGGCAATGGAATTCAGTAACGCACTCTGGCAGGGTGTCAAAGGCCCATTTTCTCAAGGGGAACAGGAAAAAAAGGTAATAATGGTTTGAGGAACTGGAAAACAAATACGTCCTGCGCAGACTACAATTGGTTCATCTAAGTGGATGAAAACAATGAGCCGCGAGCCCCGAGGAAACAGCGCGCGGCTCCAGCAGGGACAAAAATAGCACGGGCGAGAATCCCTCCATTGTTAGGTGTGGAATGGCCAAGGACCGCGGGGCAGCACCGCGGGCTCCCGGCACCGCGGGTGGGCATTAGGGGCTCCCGGCACCGCGGGTTGGGATTTCGGGCTCCCGGCACCGCGGGTCCCGGCGCCTCCCGGGGCGCTCCGGGGGCTTCCCCGCCGCCCACCTGACAAGGCGCAAAGCTGGCTTCCAGAAAGACCTGGGTCGTGCTTGGGTCTTAGCTGTAGACCTTTTGGGATCAAAGCTGAGACTTTGCTCTTCCCAGTGATAAGACGTTCTAGATCCTGCCAGCCGGAAGAGTTATGCTTAAGCAATACATATGTGCAAAAATTCTGTCATTCATACACTAAACAAATCTTCTTCTTACAGGCCCTTTTATTGGCATAATTTGGAAGGGAAGTACCACATCATGAGAAAGGAGGAGGCATGTATCCTTCAGAAGTTAATTATGCTTAATATTATCTTTTTGAAAACTACTCAGGTACCACTTAGAGTCAAAGACACTGAACAGTCTGTAATCTGGGACTGATTTGTGTAGGCTCACTCTATGAATCGTGTTTGCCTCATCCTACCAAAGCTTCAGCTGCACAGTGAACTGTACAGTGCCTTCATGGTGTGACCAGAGACCATTGATCAGGACCACCAATTTGTGAAAATTAAAAAATAATAATACTAATAATAAAAAAAAAAGATCATGCTAATTAATTCTGGATTGTAAGGGCAGACTCGGGCGATGGTTGCAACTTTGTAACATGAAATCTCTGCTCAGTGCATATCTCTCTCTGCCTGTGGATCTGGTGCTGCCAGTACAGAGAGATGGCATCACGATAAAAACATGAAGTGTCTCTCTGCCCACACTTAACTAAAAGATCAAAACAGACTTAGGGGTATTTCCATGTAAGTATGAGGAAATCTCCTTCTAGTTGCCTTATGAAATATCAAATGGATACAGTATGATGTCTGAGCTTAGTCACCAGGCACACAGTAGACACTACAAAGGAAAATCAGGACAGAAAAATTTCCAGTAGTCTTGCATTTTTTGAAAGGGGTTCTTCTAACTAATTTTGCTAAGGATTAAACTGGGATTGCAAATAAAAGGAAGCAGCAGGCAAATCTCACCTGGTCTTTCAAGACAACATTGAAGAAAACAATTTCTATGAAGACAGGCTGAGAGAGAAGAGAAGGCCTCAAACAGATCTTATTGCAGCCTTCCAGAACACAAAGGGGGCTACAAGAGAGCTGCAGAGAGACAATTTACAAGGGCAAGTAGTAATAGGACAAGTGACAAAGGGAATGTTTAGATTAGATACAAGGAAGAAATTCTTTTATGGGAGGGTGGTGAGGAACAGGAATGGGTTGCTCAGAGAGGCTGTGGAACTCCCATGCCTGGAAGTGTTTAAGGCCAAGTTGCACAAAGTCCTGAGCAACCTGGTCTAGAGAAGGTGTCGCTTACCACGGTGGTGAGTTGGAACTAGATGATGTTTAGGGTAACTTCCAACTTAAACTATTATATAATTCTATGATAATTACTACTGCACTGACCTAGTTGGTCTTATATTAGATTGAGGTTTTATTTTTCTGAATAGTAAATTAACTTACCAAACACAAATTAGAGAAAAAAAGACATCAGCCTCAATGAACAAAAGGATTATGTTACTCCAAATGAAAAGGCTATCTGTTCTATGTCCATAATTTTATAATGACAGATTTAGCAGTTATTATTTGAGTTTAAAGCTATGATTTGCATATGAATGCTGGTATCTAATGGATGTTGTACATCTCTCTATTTTGTAGAAATAAAGTCTGCATCTGTCCCCTAAGGTTTGAACTCAGAGGCAGGATCCTTTGGTTTTGTGTTGTGTTTCTGAAGTTATTCAAAGGTGACTTCAATGATCTGAAAACTGGCCCAAAGACCTTGTTTGACAAACTTAACCTAAACAAAATACCTTGTTTTCCTTCTTGGCTTTGTAATTTCCAGACAAAATCTCCTTGCCCCCACAAACAAAGGAGACTTGGTCATTCCACGGGCAGAAGGCCTCGAATGGGAGATGAGGTGCCGGAGGCAGTGCAGAACACTCTGAGCGAGTGCTGCACCATATGCTGGCTGTGGCACTGATGGTTACTGTGCTGCAGCTTCGTATTTCACATGAAACATGAAAAGGAGGATGAGGCCATCTGCACCTATAAGGATTTCAGAAACCTGAAAGGTTTGCTGTAGTGTCTTTGCTGAACTTTGGTAAGAGAATTTTCATTGCACTAGTCTCAGTTCCTCTATTCAAATAAGTTAAATTTTTATTCCACACACTTACAAAACTGTGGCACGATGTTGCCAATGTTGCAGCATGATTCTGATATTCCTTTCCAGGAGCAGCAACTCAATCAATGACAAATTAGACAAGAGATATATATGTGGCTTGGATTGAGGTGATACACAGTTATGCAAATGTTAATCACTACTAAGCCAAAGTTGAACATGATTTTTGTTAGATGTGCATCTTCTGGTGCAGGTAGAAATTTCATTTGAAAGTCTTCTTTTGTTTTATTTTTCTTATAGGTATGCAGATGTATAAACGGTTCATTACATGTGAAATTATACTGCAACCTATAATAACAGCCGTTGCTATATTTTGTTATCAAAAATTTAAGAGCCAAGTCTGTCTGTAAAATCTACTGCAAGCTCCCAGATTTTGGCCCAGCATTCCCACTCTCCAGTGTTTTTAGTTTTTTATTTTTCCAGGTCATCTGTTCTCTGGAGAAAGAAGATAAAGCCATCTGGGAGATTAGCATATATATTTTATGAAGCAGAGTAGAGCTCTCTCTTTACTGAGTCAGATGCTAAAGACCCAGATTTGCAACCTGCTTCCTGGCTAGCACAGCACAGTTCAGAAAACTTCTGATGCCAGTGGCTCACCTCTCTTCCTGCATGAAGAACAAACCTACACTGAAATAATGTTGTCAAAGCAGTACTGTCCTAAAGTGGGGAAAAAACAGCCCACAATCTACAGCCATGTAGAGAGGCAATTTTTAATGACAGAAGCATCCATTTGTCAGTAAAGTTTACATCTGTTTAAGTAGAAATTATCGGCCATTGATCAAACAAATCTGGCTACTGGCATGAGATTCCTCTCCAGAATGGTGTACATGGTTGTATCTGTGGATATAACCATGGAACACAGCTGAGGTGTATCTTCTGAAATGTATAAAAGTGGAATGAGAGCATTAGTGCTGGGTTAATTTTAGATGCAATATAAATTACCACAGGATGTAAAAGGAGTGAGCTGCACTAAGCAGATGTGCCAAGGGGCATCTCCTTAATCTTTTATACTTTCTTGCTGTGCTGGTAGAGATGTGCTTTCATACAGTTGGAAGTACAGTGTGTTTCTAGTACTGCAGTGTAGCCGCACTGTGCTGATACTCTTTTTCTTCTGGACATTCCACTTCCTTTTTTTTTCCTTTTTGTACCATCCTGGTTTTTTCTCCTCACAGAGCACGGATACAAGAAGCCTAGACTGCCAACATTTTGATATCCAGTGTAGATTTATAACTATGGACTGCCAAGTATTAACATGTTGTACATCTGCTAAATCCAGTGAAAAGAGAGGACATCAATTGAAAGAGACAGTGCTAATTTGGTAGTCTGCACAAGCCTCTAGAAAAGACAGGACAAAAGCTGAGATCATAATCCTAAATTTATATTAATAATGGTATTGAATAAGCATTGCTTTTTTAAAACAAGGACTGGGGATAGACCAACCTTTTTCTTTATCCTGTAATAATTTGTTAGTATTTTTAAAATGTAGATGCAAAAATGAGTCTGAATTAAAAGCTTTGATCCAAAGCTCCCAGTATGGAGGAAGTTTGAACTAGATTCAGACTATCATCTGCATTTTGCAGATTAGACTCTTCTTTTGAAACATATAACAAAATCCATGTCCAAACATTGAGAAGCACAGGGTGTATATTCAAATACAGCTTTTAAGAACTGGATCTATTATATCTAGAATTTAATTCCCTTATTCAGATCTACTGAATAATAATGGGAAAAAATAAATTCTTATTAAAAAATGAACAAGGAAAAGCCTTCAGTGTAGCAGTTGGGCTTTATGTTCATCAGAAATGCATGCACCATTTCAAAAATCTTTCTGTATCTTGCAAATCCTAGAATGTCCTCTGTCACAGACTGCATGCAGACAGTCTTCAATGTTCTTTTCTTTTACCTTTTACCGGTTACTGAAATAAGAGCTTAACATTTACTGACTGTTCTATTTACCTTGATGCTAGGAACAGCCTACCCAATCTGGCCAAATCTTTTCATTCAGAAAACAGTCTCTGACATGGCTGGTAAAAGATGCCTAGAGAAGTCTGTGAGAGTGGGAAAATCCTATCATGGCTCTTCAGCCCATTTCCCCGAACATTCTCCCAGCTATAGGCACTAGCTGCTCTCTGAACCACACTGTTTCTGTAGAAACAAACACATCATCGTGGGGGGGGGGGGGGGGGAAACAACAAAAAAACCCCAAAAAGCAAAATGTGTTTTGAAAAGCAAAGCTGTGTACTTCCATATCAAGGCGTTCCACAAGATGGCAGGGTTCTGTCTTGGCAGGTCCCTACAGCAGGAAACCAGAGCCTCTGCAGGAGTAATTTTTCTCCTGTCATACTTCTCACAATCGGTAATACAACTCTCTACTTTAAACCTATCAGTGCTCTGAACAAAGCAGTGATCAAAATTAGTGGCAAACAGCTGAAATACAGGAGGCCTTTATTTTCTTGTGTTCTCACATTTTCTTATTACAACATTTGAAGCACAATATTCACAGAAAGCATAATAATTTCCCACTGTGTGAATTAAAGAATTGGTTTTTCCTAAATAAAATTGAACAGAAAAATATTGCATGCAACTGCAGCTATTTTAACTAGTGATATTAACATCAGTGCTTCACATTCCAACTCAATCACCTATTATTTGAACTCCAAAAATCATGAATTCAGCTATTTGTTACCCCTTGTCTACATGATCAGGACAAGGTAACCTAACCATGAGATGTTGCTGAAAAACCCAGGTGTGCTGTCCCTTTCACCTGTCCTGCTTCCTTGTGCTGCCTGTAATGACTGTGCCTACCGTCCTAATGCAAGTCAGATCAACCTAAAAAGCTGATTGAAAACTAGCTGCTTTTACTCGGAGGCTTAGCTTTCAGCTAGATAAATGAGCTGAAATGACTCCACAGCCACACAGTCACTATTGCTGCAATCTGGAAAGCAGGTCAAGCATGTGACAAGGGGCAGGAAAGTCCCTTTCAGCTACACGGTAGTATTGGATAAGCCTATGCAAATTGTGAAAACACACCCTTAAATAACAAAGCAATAGTGGAGAGGATGCATAGTGGAGGTGTTTTGCTCCCACTGTCAAGAGGCAATGGAGGTAGAGGGGAAAATCTACACTCCAGTTCTTAATTTTCAATTGAAAACTAGTGCTGCAGCATGCCTGTCTCTTGCACGTGTCACACTGAAATTTTAGTTCTGACCTCAACGAGATATATTTATATATTAATATAACAGCTTTTTCTAGGCAAGGTATTTTTGGTTTCTCTGAGAAATAAGGGCTTTGAAGTTGAGTGGGGGGGGAGAAAGAAACTAGAATTATTTTAGTTGCCTATAGGGTTCTTTGCAATACTTGTTACTAAATTGCAACTGAGTGGGGGTGTAGTCCCAGGAAACAGATAAGTAAATTCAAATATTTTACGAACAATGATAAGGATCTTGAATTACATCAGAGTGTGCTACACTTAGGATCTTCATTATTCTTTTAAAACCCTAAACCCTGGTGCTTCCTCAAAGAGCAGCGGCACACAAAGATAGATACATACACAAAACCACAATGCACAAAATTAAAGAATTACTGGCAGTTACTCCGTACATAAGCCAAAACAAGGGCATCACTTGGAAATTGAGAATTTTTAAAAAATTCATCCTGCCGAGAGGAATGGTGTAATTGTATTTACTAAAAACTAAAGAATAACTAAGCCCAGGATTTTATATAAGTGGGAAGACATCGGATGTGGCCAGGGTACCTGTGGTTCCCATTTGGCATCATTGGGCTTTGTTATTATGAAGCTGAACAGAGACTCTTCACTTCCAGTTTTACCACTGAAAATCAAGAGGATTTTTAAAGAAAACTAGAGTGAAATGGAAAGGAAATCTCCCTATAATATCATAAAGTGCAAACAGATTTTATTCACAAGGTTTGGCATCTCAACCAGCTGTAAAAACCTTGACAGCACGGAGGAGGAATTTGGATTTTCAGACCAAGAAGAAGCTACGTGCAGTGACAGTGTCCCCATGTCAGTGACAGTGTCCCCATGTCAGTGGCAGTGTCCCCATGGCAGTGTTCCCATGACAGTGTCCCCATGGCCGTGTCCCCATGGCAGTGGCAGTGTCCCCATGGCAGTGTTCCCATGACAGTGTCCCCATGGCAGTGTTCCCATGGCAGTGTCCCCATGGCAGTGACAGTGTCCCCATGGCAGTGTCCCCATGGCAGTGACAGTGTCTCCATGGCCGTGTCCCCATGGCAGTGTCCCCATGGCAGTGGCAGTGTCCCCATGGCAGTGTTCCCATGGCAGTGTTCCCATGGCAGTGTCCCCATGGCAGCGACAGTTTCCCCATGGCAGTGTCCCCATGGCAGTGTCCCCGTGTCAGTGGCAGTGTCCCCATGGCAGTGTCCCCATGGCGGTGTCCCCATGTCACTGTCAGTGTCCCCGGTCGGAGTGACACCGGTTTCGGGGAGGGCGGAGCGCTCTGCCCCCAGGTGTGTGCCCCGCCGCCGCCCGCCAGGGGGCGCCCTTCTCGGCCCGGCCCGGCCCTGTCCCGTATCCTGTCCCGTGTCCTGCCCCTGTCCCGTGTCCTGCCCCTCTGCCCAGCCAATGAGAAGAGGCGCGGGAGGCGGAGCTTGGGGCGCGAGGCCCAATGGGAAGCGAGCGCTGACGGGGCGAGGGCCAATCGGGGGCGGCCGGTGAGTGCGCGCCTGCGGGCGGGGCGGGGGCGTGGCCGGGCCGCGGGCCCGCAATGAGGTGCGGCGGCGCGGACGGTCGGCCAATGGCGGCGCCCAGTGGCGGCGGCCATGGCGGCTGGGGGCGGTGCCTGCCCGGCCCGGCCCGTCCCGGCCCGGCCCTGCCCGCCGCCGAAGCTGCCAGAGGGTCAGGTGGCTCCGGGATGCGCGGCGGCGGCGGCGGCGGGAGGCGGAGGCGGGCGCGGGGAAGGCGGCGGCGGATGGGGGCGATGCGGCGGCTGCTCCACGGCACAGGCTTCCCGCTGCCGGCCCTGCCCGCGCTGCGCTGAGGCGGCCCCGCGCCGGCAGCCCCCGGCAGCCGCACCTGGTGCCGGCGGGCGCCGGGCCGCATGAACAATAGGCGGCGGTCCCGGCCCCGCCGCCCCCCGCAGCGCCCGGCTGCCGCGGGCGCGTCCCCCTATGGAGCAGCCTCGCCATGGAGCCCCTCAGCGAGCGCAGCCCGGAGGGCGCGGGCGGCGGGGAGCCGCCGGGCGGGGCGCCGCTCTGGACAGCCGTCTTCGAGTACGAGGCGTGCGGCGAGGACGAGCTCAGCCTGCGGCCGGGGGACGTGGTGCAGGTGCTGTCCCGGGACTCGCACGTGTCCGGCGACGAGGGCTGGTGGACGGGCAAGATCGACCAGCGCGTCGGCATCTTCCCCAGCAACTACGTGAGCAGCGGCGTGCCGGGGGGCGGCCCCGAGCTGCGCGCCCGGTACCCGCCGCCCCCCGCCATACAGCGTAAGGGCCGCGCCGCGCCGGGCGGGGGGCTCGGCCACACCGCCGGGGTGCCGGGAGGGGGCACTGCGCGAGGGGGCACCGGGAGGGGACATCGGGACGAGCCGCGGCCCGGCGGCCCCCGGGGAAGGCCCGGGCCGGCCCTTCGGTGCGTCCTGGCGGGGGTCGGCAGGGGCAGGGACAGGCTCATCCCGTCCCGTCCCGGTGGCGAGCGGCCTGGCGGGTCGCGGGCCCCGGCGAGGGGCTGGGGCGGCCGGTCCCAGCCATGGCCCCGGGCGAGCAGCGGGGGGGCTG
>JAWWEW010000165.1:28185667-28234007 GCA_035583185.1 Anabacerthia variegaticeps
AAACACCACTTAATATGTGAGCAAGAATCCCTTAGAAATCCCTTACTTCTAAAGCTATAAAAATCCATAAAATACACACCAAAAATACATAACACATAAAATTCTTAGGCATCACTTCAAACAGTGGTTCTAGCAGTGCTGTGAGCACATGTCATTGCTGCTGTACCTTCAGAATAGGTAATGTTCGTCTTAACCCACAGGTCACAGGGTAGATTTTTATTTCTACGTTCTTATCTCCCTACAGGAGCTGCGCACATGGGAAGAAGAGTTGACTCGTGCTGCTGTTGAACAGAAGAACCATGAGGAGCTGCTGCGAAGGCGGGAACAGGAGCTGGCAGAACGCGAGATTGACATCCTGGAAAGGGAGCTCAACATCATCATCCACCAATTGTGTCAGGAGAAGCCTCGGGTGAAGAAGCGCATGGGGAAGTTCAAGAGGAACCGGCTCAAGTTGAAAGATGGCAATCATATCAGCCTACCTTCAGGTTGGTGACATGTTAGGCTGTGTCAGGTGAAATGGGAGCAAGCTGTAGGTTTGGCAGCTCTTTACTACTGATACTTAAGCATTAGAAAGTATTGGATGTATTTCGGGAACAAAACATGCCACTTTGGCCTCAGTAAACTAAATTTGATGCTTTTGTGGCTAGCATTGCCCAAAGTTCCAGGATGAAGGCCAGTAGTAAATTTGAGATGATACACGTTTGTTAATCAGTGGCTGTCTGTATATGGTTAATGGTTAAAATGCTGGTGTTGCAGTTTAGCGTGTTAATATTCAAAATACCAGTTTAATAAAGGATGTACATAGAAAATGATGGAGGTTCTCGCTCTGGGAATATTTTGCATAATGCTGCAGCAGAAATTGTAATGTACTGGATTTTTTTGGTGTAAGAGTCTAAAAATTATCAGGAATACATTGACAGCTGTGAGACCAGAGGTCTAGATTGCTATTCATATGTGAACTTCTATTAACACACAAGCGCCCTCTAATACCACCCTTCTGGAAGAAATGTTAATTAGTGAAGTGTTAGGGAAGTCACTCTTAAGAGTGAAGATGGTGATTTTCAGAAATACTAACTCCTTAGTATTTCTACTGCAGATTCTGTATGGAGATTCAAATTTGTATAAGAAAAAAAGTGTGGGTTTTGTAAATTACCTAAGACTCATCATTACATCATTGCCTTTCTTTAGGTCTGTAAATGCCTATTTTCAGTGGTGCTTAAGAAACTGAAGGATAAGGTGAAAGGAATATATACAGGGATATACTTTGGCATAAATGTCAGTCAACACATGGGGTCTGTATGTGCATGTGTCTCACATACACTAATAATACAGATCTTCAATGGTGTCAGCACACATTTTTTTTCTGAAGTAACAATGTGTACAAAGGGCAAATAGCAATTAGCTGTAAAACTTCATTTCTATATTGATCCTTTAAGTTGTGCTCTTTGAAAGTTACCATAAAGTATTTCTTCTTCCTTATGTTAAAAAAAAATTCATGTCTTTCTGCTTTTGTTTTTGTTTTCTTTTGCCGAACAGATTTTCAGCATAAATTCACTGTGCAGGCTTCTCCAACGATGGATAAAAGGAAAAGCTTGATCAGTAGCTGCTCCAGCCCTCCTGCAAGTCCTACTATTATTCCCAGACTCAGGGCCATACAGTGTAAGGAGCTCAATGTAGTATTGAATTTGGGAAATGTGCAGTCTGTCAGCGTGGTAAGATGCCCAGATTCCATACTTAGGACAGGACTGTAAAAGAAAGTACCTAAAATGTTTGCCTTGTGTCTTGTGTGTATGGATTTAGAGACAAAAGTGGAGTGTGTTGGTGAGGGAGGGGAATATCATCTCCTTTGGACTCGAAACCATACTACCCAAGTTCTTGAAATACTGCTGTTTGTGTAGAAAATACATTCCTTAGGTGTAGAGTTTAATTTTTAAAATTACTAATTTCCAGAGTAGGTCTGTGAAACATTACTGAAGTGGATTAAGTTACTGTTGTAAAGAAATAAAAACAAGGGTGCTTGTCACGCAAATAGTGTTCCCATAATAAAACAGAATTAGGCACACATGCATATTTTAGAATTATGAAAATCATGTTAACTAATGTATAGTGTTTGTGTGTCTGGTATCAAATTGATAGTTCTAAAGAGAAACCAGTGATGGAATAAAGCTGTAAAGGCTACCTCTACTTAAAAGGAATTAGGGAATATCTAATTTTTAAAGGGATTTGGTTGTTAGATCTGTGTTGATAAATGGTCAGAAAGACAGGAAAATAATTTTCGCTACTATTCCTGTTTTGACCTATATTTTATTCTTTATGTTGCCATGGAACCAATTCTTTAATTTGTGTATCTGTTTTTCTTTCCCACTTTCCACTGTTCTTCCCACTTGTGAAGTGACTCCTGCTGAAAGCAGTAAAACATGGGGGCGAAGCTCAGTCCTTCCGAAGGAGGAAGGAGAGGAAGAAGAGAAGAGAGGCCAGAAGAAAAAGGGACGCACTTGGGGACCGAGCTCACTTTGTCACAAGGAGCTAGGTGCAGGAGAAGATGGGTAAGAGAGGGCCTGGAGGCAGACTCATTTCCAGGTTCTAAAACTGGTTATGAACTGGCTCACAGGAAATTTGCCTATCCTCTTGCAAACACTTTTTTGCTTCCAAACTTATTTCCTGTACCAGAGATGTTAGAGATTCAGAACAGGTTACAAAACTGCATTCAGTCCCTTGCTGGTGACTGCTTTCACTGTTTACTGTGACATTGTTACGTGTATTTGTAAGCAGTAGAACTTCTTAGCTGAGCAAAACTCTTTCTATAGTAGGTTTTCTCTATTTCCAGGCTCAACATTCTGTAGTTTCATATCATATCTGAAAATACTTCTCTCTTACTTCTCAGATATGCTTTTTCGTGTCTTTAATGCTATTATTTAAAAATTATTTGGTAGAGCCTGGCAAATATCTTCACTTCGGTCTTTTGAAAAGGATATGTACCTTGAGTGAATATATCCTGAAAATGCTTTTTGCAGAGATACAGATTGTACTTCTATTTCTATAGGTTATTGTTCTGTGGCATTTTTTTGTGCGTGTGCATGTGAATTATTTATACCAGGACTTCAGTGGATCGTTGATGAAATGCTGCTTTAAACATAGAAGTGTTTTGGTCTTCTGAGAGGTTTGAATGCTTTGTAATTTTTTTGTGGAGTTTGAAGCTTTTCCCCTCTGCCAAATTGATAGTTTGACTCTTGCCATATTTTTAGCAGGGTAAATAACATAACTGGTTATAATCTTTATCTTTACTATTGCATTCTCAGGTGTGAAATGCCCGAAAAACAGGTGTGTGCATAATGCATTACTACTGCAGTCCTCTGCAAGAGAGCCTGGATCTATTAGAGGATGTTCTCTCTCAAATATACTCATGACATGTTGACAGGGCAACATGGAGAAAGCTTCTTTGACTGTTGTCTATGCTTTACCTGTTCTACAGATGAAGTATAGCATTCTACAGAATTAAAACAGATGTCACATTTTACAATTATTAATTATATAAAAGGGCAGGAGATCACTGAAGCTGGAAGAAAAACACCTCTATCTTGAAATCATGTTCTTAGAACTCTGGGAATAAAGCTCTTCAGTTTTCTGTTCATTACCGAGTGTCTGAAGCACTGATGGCTTTTGGGCACAGACAGCTGAAAAGTAGTTGATTGCTAACTGTGGTTGCTCATAAAACTATCCTGTTCTCTCTGCAACTGAGATGTTCTGTAGTACTCAAAATCTTTTCTAGGGAGACTTGATACAGCTATTGCATTTTGCAGACTGTCTGAAACATGATAGTGTTGCTGATAGGGCAGTATGGTTAACATACAATGACTACTCCTTGCTGAGATCATGCTGGCCTGCGGATTTTAATTTAAAGGGAACAAAGTTGCAGTAAACATTAGTGACTCAAAAGATAGTTCTTGCTATTTCTTAATTCTTATTTTACAGAGGAAGGATATAAAATTAATAGTTAAGGTTGGAAAATGCCTTGAAGATCATCAAATCCAACTGTTAACGCAGCACCACCATGTTCACCACTAAACCATATCCCCAGGTGGCGCATCCACACACCTTTTGAGCACTTCTAGGTGTGGCGATAGTACCGCTTTCCTGGGCAGCCTATTTCAATGCCTGATCACCCTTTCAGTGAAGAAATTTCTCCTAATATAAGCTAAACCTCTCCTGGTGCAACTTGAGCCTATTTCCTATTGTCCTGTCACTTGTTACCTGGGAGAAGAGACCACCCCCACCTCACTACACTCTCCTTTCAGATAGTTGTGGAGACCAGTAAGGTCTCTCCTAAGCCTCCTTTTTTCCAGTCTAAATAACCCCAGCTCTCTCAGCCACTCCCCATAGGAGTGACTTTCTAGACCCTTCACTGGCTCATTGCCCTTCTCTGGACATGCTCCAGCTCCTCAATGTCTTTCTTGTAGTGAGAGGCCCAGAATTGAACACAGGATTTGAGGTGCAGCCTCATCAGCACTGCGTACAGAAAAATCACTTCCCTATTCCTGCCAGGATGCTTTTGGGTTTCTTGGCCACCTGGGCACACTGCTGGCTCATGTTCAGCTGCAGTTGACCAACACCCCCAGATCCTTTTCCACCAAGCATCTTTCCAGCCAGTCATCCCCAAGCCTGTAGCACTGCATGGGGTTGTTGTGGCGCAAGTGCAGAACCCAACACTTCGCCTTATTGCACCTCATACAGTTGGCCTTGATTCATTGATCCAGCTTGTCCAGATCCCTCTGCAGGACCTTCCTGCCCTCCAGCAGATCAACACTCTCACCCTACTCAGTGTCACCTGCAAACTGCCTGAGGGGGCACTCAATCGCCCTTGATAAAGATATTTAACAGGGCTGACCCCAATACTGAAAACTGAGGTAAAGTGAAGAGCTAAACTTAGAATAGAAAAATCCAGTTCAAGTCTTCTCCATTATCTCATTCTGGTAGCAAGTGCTGCTATTCCAGCTGCTCACACAACTCTGATCAAGGGAACTTGAATCTTCATATTTTTATCACTTTCTATGTGTTCTTCACAGGAGATAATTCCAAGTTTATGCAAGAATAACACTGTGAGAATTGCAATGACCTATAATTAACATCAAGTAAAGGCAGTCAGTCATGAAAAGATGATAGAGTGATTATTCACCCTTCTGCATTTATCTTCAAGCATAAGAAATAGGCACAGCAACAGCAGGTTGTTGTGCTGAATTGCAGAGACTGAGTGAAGCTTTATGTTGTACTAGTTTTGTGACATTTCAGTGGTGATCTTACAGTATATTCTCAAGGATGTATGA
Organism: Anabacerthia variegaticeps; assembly: GCA_035583185.1. Taxonomy (NCBI): domain Eukaryota; kingdom Metazoa; phylum Chordata; class Aves; order Passeriformes; family Furnariidae; genus Anabacerthia; species Anabacerthia variegaticeps. The sequence continues at coordinate 28,190,989 of JAWWEW010000165.1, forward strand.
TGAATCTTAATTATCTTTAAACTTGACATAAATTAGTCACAGACTGTTACTGTGGCATGGGTGATCCTTCACCATGCTGGTGGTATTACTGATTTTATGGAAGGTGACAGTGGATATGGAGTAGTTGTAGTCCTTTAGCAGTTACCTCTTAAAATCTTAAAATAGGGGTGAGCCTGGGAGGAGTAATTTTTTATTCATGACAGTGTTGTATTAATGCCTTACTGTGGTGTTACAGAATGGTATTAAAACACCAAAGATGCTGTCTTACAGTTGTGGGGAAGTGTTTTGCAATTTGCTGAGCAAATAAACCTCGTTATTTTACCATTCCTAAAGAGAGGAGCCTTTGACTTCCCAACAGAAAAAGGCAACAGATAAGTAACTTAGTCATAATACAACAAAATAAGTAATAGCCTCCTGTTTAGTTAATCTAATTAGTCAGAGGGAAGCAAACCAAGCTGATGTGTCCTGCTGTACAGAAAATGGCAATTCCAAAGACCCTTTAGATAACTATGATAGTGAAGTGAAGGCTAAATATAAGATTACTGCTCCCCATTACTTACAGCTTTTATATCTCTGCATGTAGAGAACAGAGTATGTGTTTTCCCAGCTTCATGGAACTCACCTTCTTCACTAGTTGGCCACCCATATTGTTAGAGCTTTGACATTTAGTCTTGTAAGGGATCACACTGCTAACATGGTTTGTTTTCACTCCCTGGCTTTCCCTTAATATGCATCTCTGTTTATATTATGTATCCTAGCTAGGCACGTTGTACATGTAGATAATTTAGATCTAACATACTTGTTTGGTGTGTTGTGTTAGATAGCTGAGTATAGAATGGAGGGAGTAAATCAGAACAGACCCCCACTCTGAATTGCATCTCTGTTATAAATCCATATGGTTGTTGGTTCTGACAAGCAGGATTCAGCACTGATTGAAGATCACAGCAGCATACTGCATGTGCCAGAATGGTTGATGGGGATGGACTTAAAAGACAGTTGAGAACTGCACAGGATACTTTTAGTGTAATGCTTATAGCACAGTCTACAACCAACTGATCATGTACTCAAATCAAGTTTAGATCCTCTGGCCTTGCTATTGCAATGTAGTTTGGTGAAACCCAGGGCATCCCAATTAGGTAGAGAGCAGAGGAAAAACACATACCAAGGCAAGAAAATACCCCTGATATAATAAAATTTTGAAATCGTGGAGTGGAAGCTGTCTTAAAAATGCAGAATGATTCTGGCAGAAACTGAGAATCATGAGAGGTAACTTCTATATGCTTATATTTTCCTTTCTCTGTAAGGGAATAAATTATGTGTCTTACCAAAGAACAGTGCAAGTTAGTAATGGAGGTGGAAGAGATCTCATCTCCTAAGTTTTCTGTTCTTTCAATAACAAGTCAATGCTCTATTTGTCCAGCTGAGATAATTCAGACTATCCACAGATCTTTTTATTCCTTTCATTTAATTTCTGCCTATCCTAAGTGTATGTGGCTTTTCACCAATACTACAATGTTTGATATTGGAGTTTATGCAGAAAGCCACCAGCAGCTCTGCAGTTCAGACTGTGTTGATAACTGAATAATAAAACTTTGAATATTGAGATGTCAGAAAGTTGTGCTGCTAACCAAAGTTGTTGACATGTCTGATGTTATTCAAGTATTGCAGGATGATGGTAATGAATACCTATGAATAGAAACTACTAATAAGTTCAGGGGCCTGGTGATATACTTTTATACACAGGTCAAAGTAGAGATTTGGTTTGAGGTTCTTTACTTGTTTTGTTTTTGTGTTGGTTTTTTTTTTTTTGTACGTAAAAAAACTCAATTATGTAATTTATTATTTTAGTTACCTATTTTTCCATAATCTAGGACTCGGGCTTTTAACTGTCTGTACTTCAATACAGTGTTTCCTTTAGAAGCGAAATATTGGAGTTTATATTATAGAGTCATGGCTTTGCTGTTTACAGTGACTTTAGCTTATTTTTTTATTTATCCTAGTGAGTGATCTTTGAATTTCATTGTTCATTTGTTTTTTACATGGAAATATTTTGAAAGGTATTTTCCCCCTCCTGCTGCTGAGCACGTTATTTTTACCCATCATGGTAAGATTGACAGCAAAAGAAATCAAGATGTCTTGATTTCAAGGGAAAATATTTAATCTGATTTTTGTAGTGGTGCTTTCTATTATTCTGCATTCATAGCTGTTAGTTATCAGCAGAGGTCTTTTTTGACTGCTGTGGTGTAATAAATGATGGAGGAACCTTTTGACTTTTTTTATTTTAAGGTGCTATAAAGCTGTCACAATTTTGTGCTGTGGGAGGACTTAAAATCTCCGTAGTTGAGATGGATACATGCATACTCTAAATAAAGTGATAGAGAATATAGAAAGGGAAAACGGAAACTGTGAGCATGGTTTTCTCACATTCTTCTACTATTTCAGTCTGAAAGCTCTGGTAGAAGGATACAAACAGTGGTCATCCAGTGCACCGAACCTTGGGAAGATCCAGAAAACTGCACCCGCTTTTCCAGGATTCACCAGCTTAGCAGAGATGGGTAAAGGAATTCTCTGAACCTGATACTCTCTCCTTACTTCCATTCACATTTAAATGAACCTCTTCTTTTCTGACTTTCATCTGATGCCTTACAGTAATGTCTTCATTTCGTTTGGTACCTGTTTTTCTTTTATTCTTTGTGAAGTATCCACTTTTTCCTTCTGGATTTTCTTTTTATTCAGTGCTCTGCTCGTGCTTATCTGTCAGGCTAACAAGCTTCTGTTAATTCTCCTCTAGCTCCCTGCTGTCTCTCAGCTCCCTTCCTGTATATTGATATTTAGATGTACACCGTGGTTACACCTTCACTTGCAAGGAGCAAGCCATATAATTTTCCTGCCTTTTGCTCCTTGCTCACAAACACATAAATTTACTCTAGAAGTAACCAAGGTGTAGGTTTCTTCTGAAATGCTGTTCTGCAATTAATCCCAAATAGATTAATGTGTCACTAATTTCTTCCACTTTGACAGTGCTTCCAGGTATTTGTCTCAGCCTATCTGCTTTGGAGACAATGGCCTGTGAGTGTTTGGCAGTGATGAGAACAGTTACATCTTCTGAGGAGGAGCTTGTTTTCATCTATATTTTTAAGACAATGAAATCTGCTAGTGAAAATACTACATCAATTCAAAGTCTATTTTCATTTACTTTCCAGATGATGAAGACAACGAATGTCTTAATGGAGAGGGGAAAGTGCACCCTTCACCTGTGCACAATCAGTCATACCTCTGTATCCCATTTCAGAAGAATGAAGACTGGGATGGCCCTTCTAGTGATGCCAATGAGGAGTCCACCCCTGTAAACTCTGCTACTAGTACCCCACAGCTGACACCCACCAACAGCCTCAAGCGTAGTGGCTCCCACCACAAGCGATGTGAGGTTGCATTGCTTGGCTGTGGAGCAGTGCTGGCTGCTGCAGGCCTGGGCTTTGATCTGTTAGAAGCAGGGAAGTGTCAGCTCTTGACGGAGGAGGAGCCGGAGGCACCCAAGGAAGAGAAGAAAAAGCGTGACAGCATTTTTCAGCGAGCTGGACGCCCACGCAGGAGCACTAGTCCACCTTCCCGAAAAATCTTCAAGAAAGAGGATCCCATGTTGTTGCTAGGCGAGCCATCCACATCCCTCACCCTTCTTTCCCTGTCTTCCATTTCCGAATGTAATTCCACCCGGTCCCTGCTGCGCTCAGACAGTGATGAGATTGTGGTATATGAAATGCCTGTCAGCCCAGTGACCGTCAAGGCTCCCTTGCCAGCCATTACCAACCCACTAGTCAATGTCCAGATCGAGAGGTTCAAACAAGACCCCAACCAGTCCCTGACTCCCACACATGTGACGCTCTCTTCCCACACGCAGCAAAGCGGGCACAGACGCACACCTTCTGACGGGGCCATCAAAGGGAGTGGACTAATTGTCAATGGGTGCCCATCCAGTGGATGCCCTTCCAGTAGCTGTTTAACTGGAGCACTGGGAGCAGGTAGGTGTTCATCCATCTTCCTTTTCCTCTTCAGAATGAAGACACAGTATAATTACTTGTTGCTTATAAAGCATCCATTGTGATGATTAGCCCACGAGAATTGTTTATGGATGCTATCTTTACAGTTAACAGAATAACGCAGTAATGGTTTCTGTTCCAGGATCTCTGCGCTAAGGAACTCTCTGCTCTCCCGTGCTGTAAGGCAGAGTGTAGTATTGTTTCTTAGGCAAAAATGGTAGCAAAATACAAATACTGCACATTTTTAACAGTTCCTCAAGATTCCATTGCCTTTACATACTTGTTTGTACTTCAAAGTAAATTCTGATCTTTAAGGCAGTGAAAATGGGATCTCTAAAACAGTTGGTGGCTGTGCCACTGTTGCCCTTATTTCTTTGCAAATAAGATGGGCCTTTCTCGGTAGGTAGTGTTCCCACTCTTGCGGTCTTTAGGAGTGGCTGTGACTTTATAACTTAAAAAATGTTCTCCTTTGTTGCCCTAGTAATTCAGAGGGGAAAAAAAAAGGGCTATAATAATAAACTAAAATCTGATTGAATTAGACTTTTTCCCAATGTAAAGCAAAATGTGAGGTTGTCTTTCGAATGGAAGTCTGCAGTAAAATGTGAGTTAATGCAGCTGAAAATTCTCATTAAAATGGTATTTATGAAAATTTAAAAGTTATGTTGTGTTTATAAAAAAAGGTAACCAAACACCACCCCCACCCCTAAACAAAAACAAACCAGGAAGCATCTGCAGTAGGTAAAGTGTCTCTTCCAGAAAGCTGGTCCTGCTTGTGACAAACAGGTGTCATGTATCATGCTGTGCAAGCGTCTCCCTGATCAGTTCATGCTCTTAGTGGGTAATGTGCTCTCCAAAGGCTTTGGGGTGTCCTCCCCTCTGCTAGGAGGTCAAATCCATGCTCTTCTCTCTGAAAATTGAAGAAAGCAAATGAGAGAATGAACAAATCTTGGTGGTTGTGCTAGGTCAGTGAAACAGGTGTCTTGCAATTTGTTGGGAACAGTGTAGGGATAAAGAAGCCAGCTACTTCAGATCGGCATCATCTTCAAGATACAGAGTTTATAGATTCTGAATGGAGTTTTTCTGTTTTGAAAATGTTTTTGCACTGTACATACAATAAGATCTATTGGAACACTGACATCTAACATGCTTCCCTCTTCTCTTACACTGTCTGTTTTGGATAGGTGTATTAAAAACACCTAGTCCAAGTAGAGATCCCGGTGAGGTCCCTCGCCTGCCAGACCCCAACCTTGTTTTTCCTCCAACCCCAAGACGATGGAATGCACAGCAGGATCCCACACTGGAAAGACCCAAGACATTGGAGTTCCTGCCCCGGCCACGTCCTGCAGCCAGTCGGCAGCGGCTTGATCCCTGGTGGTTTGTGTCACCCAGTAATGCCAAGGGTGAATCTTCTGCCAACAGTTCAAGTACTGATACTCCAAGCAATCTGGACTCTTGTTTTGCTAGTAGCAGCAGCACTGTAGAAGAGAGACCTGGACTGCCTGCACTGCTTCCTTTCCAGGCGGGTCCTCCTGTAGAGGAGCGGACACTGTTGGACATAGATGCTGAGGGGCAGAGCCAGGACAGCACCATTCCGCTATGCAGAAGTGAACTTAACACACACAAAGCTGCAGCATATGAACTCAAGCAAGAATTCTGGTCTTAATATGAAACCACTGGGGACAGTGAGCCCCTCTAAATTCAATCCTACTTTTTGCACTGAGAATGCACTTTGAAGACAGATGAGATGGAGGGATGCTACAGAGATCATATGGTGCTGCCTCTGCTGAAGATGCGTTGTCGACTGCCTAATTTTTGTCTGCAGTTGGATGAAACTTGGCAACTCTGAGCTGCTGACTTTTGCTGTGGGGTTTTTCTGTAGTCTTCCCTGCCCTCTTATTGCAGTTTGAATCTGCAATGAGCTAAAATTATCATATCAAAGCCTTTTGTTACTGACCTTGTAGGATTTGGCACTTGCAGTAAGTATATTGGTGTCTATGCTGGTATTAATCAGTATTTTCAAAACTCAGATAATAACTACAGAATGACGTCAGTGTTTGATGTTTTCCCAAGGAATCCAGGACAGAAACAAATAATTATCTAGAGAATACCTTATCTGAAATATATTCTGATCATTAGACAGGCCTGGGAATCATCATACCCCCACTGAAAGAGCAGAAGTAGCTATCTTAAGGCTTGTTTGTCGTCTTTTGCTTATCTGATAGTGTAAGGTGGAAGAGATTGTAGGGGAGGGGCATGGCATCTCCACTGATGGAGGTCTTTGAGAGCATGTGAACCAGACTGTTGGAAACAAGTAAGTGTAGTTGATCCTGGCTTCAAGGTAGATTGGAGGAACTTAAGTGGTCTCAAGGTCCCTCTCAACCCTATTTTTCTATGACCCAGTGCTTTCAAGAAGGTGGAGCTTATGGTATGGCTGTTTATCTTGCTTTTTTATTTCAAACTTTGGTTCCATCAGTCTCTTTTATTCCCACCACCTGTTTTTCAGGCTCATAGTCAAGTTGCATTAGCTTTGGGAAGGGATTTAGCAGGAACTCTTTCTTTAAAGCTGTGTTGACTTGCAGAAGTAAATTATGTGTTCCCAAATTTATTTTCTTTGTATTTTTTCTCCTTTCTTACACTTTTTAGGAGTGACCCATGAAACCCAAGACTGTTCTTATGGACACTGGTACTTGTTTAAGGCTATTTTGAAAGTGAGGCTTGTTAGTAGTTGGATTGTGCAAACAGGAATCAGAACATCTGGATTCTGTTTTATTTTGTCACTGACTCACTGTGTGACCCTGGGCAAATAATGTAACCTCTGTGCCTGAATTTCCCCGTCTGTAAATAATAGGAATAATACCTACCTCACAAGGGGAGGGGTTGGGACATACATAATAGGTATAAAGTCCTTTGAGATCTTTGAGTGAAAGGCTCTATAGGCATGTAAAACTTTATTCTTGTTCAAATATGTAAAAAACTAAATCTGGAGCAAGAACAGACCCCTGTCTTGAACGAGGAAGGTACACAAATAGGGTGTGCCTATGCTCACAGTTTTCTGTACAAAGACTACAAGTCTGTGCCACTGCAGGTGTATCTTACTGGCTGTAATGAGAGCTTCACTCTTCCCCAGGTTCAGCATTATAAATAAGGGGTGTAGCCTTTATATGAGTGTAATAGGGTAATCTGCTTTATTGCAGGGTGCAGCATATTTGTTCACTCTTCCTGTACAGATATATGCACATTTTTCTAATCTGGTGACCATTTGGTTGCAAGTAACTCATTTGACAGTGCTGCCAATGCAGTAGTCAGCCTGTAGGGGCAGTCCAGTCCTGTTGTGAAAGCAGTGTAGCCAAATATTTCCTGCAGCTGTCAGCACAGAGAACCTGTGTGTTTAGATGTTTGTAATCTGATTTTAAAAACCAGCACGTGGGGAAGAACTGTACATAAGGTTTTTTAGTTCTGTTTGAGGACTGAAACCAGCATGTTGCAATTAGTCAAGTGCACCTTTTTTTCAAGCAATTACAGTATGTTTTTGTGTAGAAAGGTCACATATTTCTTGTTTATCACATTTAATGAAAAGTGTTTAATGGCAGAATTACTTTCTGCTGCCCTCTTCATTGAATGCTCCAGAGCTAAGCCTTAATGGTGCTACACTAGATGCTGAAGCTGGATAGACTGTTGACTGTGTAGACAAGGTGTTGTGATGTGGGACTAAGATACTTAAAAAAGAAAACTTATATTTCTGACTCTTTTGTTAAATGTAGACCTTTAGCATTATTGATTTCTTAAGCATTCGTAGTTTTGCTTTCCATCTCTGAAAAATCAATTTGTGATCCAAAGACTAGCAAAAAGGCAAAACCCATCCAACAGATGATTAATTTTGATTGTGTTATAAATCAAACTCAAGGAAATCTCAGTGAGAGGCTGTGTCAGAGGGATTAAAAAGAAAGAGATTAAAACAGTCTGTTTTTCAAAGTCTGCCTTACCATTTTAAAAAGTCTGAAGCAAAACTAGATCAGCTGCTTTGAAATGTAATGTTTTCTATTCAAGAAGTATCATTATAAATGTCATAGGAAGTATCATCTGCTGTGCAAAGGCATCACCTGGAATAGCCCCATTTGAACCAAAATCTTTAAATTCCTTGTACTTGCATGAAATGGAAGGCCACCTTTCTAGATCATATTGTTTAACTGAGCATGCTAAACTTTCTGACAGTTGGCCAGTTGCTTTCACCAAGTAAACTCTTAAGGTTTCTGTGAAGTTCCCATCAGGCAAGACAGCTATAAAGGCAAGTTGTTCTAAGAAAGTTGAGGATGAAGTATCAAGCGTTCCTTGATGCTCTCTCCCTTTTAGATAATCACTTGATGAAAGTGGTGCGTAGCTGAGTCATTAGAAGTATTTTGCTCCGAAGAGCATTTTCCCTATTACCAAATGGACATTGGTGCATCAAATAACTGGGTAGGACAGGTGACAAGAAGTCAAGGATCCAGATCAGGGTTTCCAAACTAGATACTGTTATTACAAAGCTGCCAGAAAGGCTAGGTAGAAGTATAATGTTTGGTGTGTTTGTTTGTTTTGTGTTTGGGTTTGGCTTTTTTAAACCCTTCTTCAATGCACTTATCTTAATTGAATCTAGTATATGAATAAACCCCAGGTAGTCTTTGAGCATCAGCCCATAACTGTCCTCCTGTGACTAACCTGAGGTATCAGGCAAGAGGAGACTGTTATGGAATCAAGGCTATTGACTTTAGTAGGTGGTGGGGTATTCTCTGACAGGCAGAGGGGGCTTTCAAGGCAAAGAGTTTTCAGATGTTTTACCTTACGAATCTCAAGACCTCTCCCTATATCCATCTGTCCTATCCTGGCTTAAATTCTCTCCCTTTTTAATCTGTTGGGGTTTTTCCGTCCCTGTTTTGGGAGGTGAGGTGCTCCACATCTCTGAAGGAGTCCTCCACTATAGTCCACTAGATAATGAGAATATATGAGCCCATCAGGTCACAAATCTTTTTTTTTCTACTGTTCATTGTTCATTGACGTACCTTTCTGGTAGTAGTCTTGAGGAAGATGGTGAAAGTCTTACTTTAAAAAATTTCTAGTAAATTTATTGTTTCCTAAATATCTGAATAAATGTCACCTTTTTCTGAGAAAATGAGAAAAAGATAACATAAGAGCACATAATTATTGAGTGGTCTAAAACATAATGACAAAAGAATGGAGTAAAGTGTGTCTAATACAGGCCTTCCAAACAAGAAGTGGCAGTTTTTTAGCTGATAGTGAGATTGTAGCTGAGAGAAATGCTTGTGATCTGGAAATATATTTGTACTTTTGTTTAGTCAGCTGGCAGTATGTATCACTAATTTATGTAATTGATGTGCAGATTTAAGAAAAAGAAAAAGGTTTGTTGGCTCTTCAAAATATGCTATCCTTATAGCATGTTTGGTTTTCCTCTAAAACTGGGGGATAAGCAGGGACGTAGCAACCACTACAAAAAAAAAGGACAAATCTTTTGATAAATTTCTACTGGTTTCACAGAAATTGAGTGTGGGACAAGTAGAGAGAAGAAAGCTTTTGTGTCAATACTAAGGTGATTAAATAGTTACAGATTTTTTTCTAATACTATTGCTTCTTATGGACTGCACAATACTCTCTTTTACCAGCAAGCAGGTCTTAATCTCCTTTCAGTCCTTTTTAGGGGTGCAAATGTAACTTTTTGTAGGTATTTTCTCTTCGGATTATTATTGCAGTGGGTTGGTATTCAGTATGAAGCAGGGAACCTCTGTGAAAATACTCTTTTTGTAATGGTTTTCTAACAAAATGAGTGTTTTTAAAGTGAATTTTTCATTGTTGTTGTGGAAAGACCTGTTCCAGATTGGCATGTTTATATGATGAAGTATTTTTCTGTACCTCTAGGAATGGGAGTAGTTGCCTTCCTCTTCATAGCATGCTGTTATCTTAAGACTTTGTGGACAATACTGCGTAGAGATGTTGCTTCGATATGTCACGAAACTGGATACCTCTCATTCTGTTGAAGGTGAGGCAGTAATGGTCGAGTAAAGCAAGGCCTTTGCCATCTGGAATGTTCTGTTAAATAGAGCATGACAGGAAACCTCTCATCTTGAGTCACCTTTCGATCTTGAGCTTACCTTTTATTTGAAACTTAATTCATCTCTGTGGGATGAATATGGGAGCTGGAGTCCCATTAGGTATATGGAACCAAACCCAATACTGTCCCCCAAAATTCAATGACAGCCTGGTACTTTTGTATGTAATTTTAAGCTAATATTAATGGATTTGTTCATTTTTCATTTTTTTAAAATCTTCTTGGAAAAAGTGCTTATTGCTTTCTAACCTTTTCCATGCATTTTGGAAATATTCTCAAGATCTCTTACCAATTCTGTGACAAATAAGGAGGTTTGTATCTTTCACAGTGATTTAGGCCCTCCTTTTGGCTTTGCTTTTTTTGGTATGAAACAAGGACATCTATATTTGGAAATTAAGATTTATGATCCTTATACTGTCACTGCAGAACAGTTTCTTATCTTCCATGTCTGTAACTCACCTAAGACTACAATTTGGGTAAAACTGGACAGGAAGAGTGCGGGGAATAGGCATGTTTTAAAACATTTGCAAACAAGCAATAAGAACACCAAATACAAGAACCAAAATATACTCATGCTGTCACAGAGCAGAACTTTCAGACTTCATAAAACTTTGATTGATGATATAATTAAGGTATCTTTAGGAAATAATGACTTCCTATGTTTTTCTGTTAAGTGTACTATTTTAAGATTAGAACATGATTAAGATTAGAACATGGTGATTTTCACAGTATGGTAACTAGCTAGACAAAAATTTGTATCTGATTTTTTTCCTCTACTTTCAATCCAGTTTGTGGTTTAAATTTTCTTCTTTTATTTTTCTTTTTTTGTGTGTGTTTAACAAATGATACAGTCTTCTTAAGAGGAACTTATGATTTATTGTTTCCTTAGTCTTACTTTTGCAGTTTCATGAGGCAGTATGGAAATGAATTCATGGCTTGTTCTGCTGCTCCCTCTATTGAACACACCAGTAGAAAGTCACATACTGCAGTTAAGATGTGCATTTGCTTTTGGTTTTTCCCATGCTGAGCTTTTTTAAGCAGCTTTGCCACTTGTCAGAGATGAACACAACTTCTGAAATTACCTATATCAGCTATATGTTGACACTAGTCACTCCCAGCCTAATGAGGTGTGTGTGCTTGATTAAAAAGTAGTTTGCCACTGGTGACTGAATGGTGGGTCTGTTGTAGTTACCAGAATTACTATTGTTCCTCTCTAACAAGGATCTCTCTTTTTTGCAACTGGAAAGTCTTCACCACTTGATCAGTGTTTGTGTACCAGAAATACATTTATCTCCTTCTGTACGTAAGTGAAAAACCTCTTTCTTTTCCTGACCAGGAACATATTTTTCCTACTGAGGATGGCTTCTTGGACTCTGTGTTTTTGTGGTTTTTTTCTGTTTGTTTGGGAATGTTGATTATTTTGGTTTTGTTTTTTAAGCCTATGAAAAAAAAATATATATATATATATATGTATGTGTTAGGTGCCTTCCATCTCACATGTCTCTGTGCTAGGGGCTGAGGATTTTTGGAGAGAACTCCTGGTTGTAGCTTTCAGGACTGTGTTCTCCATCACACATCAGGCCAAATACCAGCACAGTGTTCACATCCTCTTGCTGTTGAGAGATGTGCATACACCCCTGTGTCAAGACATGCACTATCACTGGCTCTCAGTATCTCTCTATTGAAATTTTGCCCCATCCCATTTTTATTGGTTATTTATTCTTGTTATCACAGTAACAAGCCTAAGACAGAAAACTACGTGTTTTAGGTGTGCTTTGACCCAAAACCTTTTCAAGCTAGAAGCATAAGGTACAACTGAGTGAAGTGAAAGTGGAGGTTGGCAGGAAATAGCAAATAAAAGAGTGAAATTATCCGTCTTACTGTAAGTCAGGGGACAGAAGGATACTAGCTGCTTGGCAATCTGTTGGCATCATAGCTAAGCTGGGTCCTAAAGAAGAATTTGAGGACCATGTAGTTACTTAATTGCACAGAATGGTTTGGGTTGGAAGGGACCTTAGGGATTATCTGGTTCCAGTCTCTCTACTCTGACCAGGAACACTTTCCACTAGATCAGGTTGCTCAAAGCCCCATCCAACTCATCCAGTTTCATGTTGGTTTGTTTTGTTTTACCCTGAACTACCTCATTTGTAGAGATAGAATGGGAAGAGTTTAAGTTTTGGTAAGAATTGGTCTAAGTAAGCAAATGGGGCTGGAATGAGATGGGAGGGTGGAGACAAACACTTGTATTTGGCTCTTGACATACAAATTCCTGATGGAAAAAGAAAACCAGCTATTCAGTTTATTAAGTTAAAATTATATTTCTATAAATATTTCTGTCTCCAAAATAAAGAATAAGGGGCAAGGCAAGGCATTTTTTGTGATGATTTCTGATCTATGGAAGAGCTGATTTTTCCACTGACCAAAAGGTGGTGATTTTGGTCAGTACTGTTTTTAAAAGCAACGGTCTGTTTTTTCAAAATTGATTTTTTTTTTCCTAATTATCTAGTGTGCTCTTAAAGTGGACCTACACATGATCCGGATTGTTTTCCTCTATTTGCAGTATGGTTTTCATAGCTTATCAGCTCCTGATACAGTCCTTGCTATATTTGAATGCTAATAATGTGCAGACAGCCCAATATTGCTAATATTAAGAAACTATGAGACATTTTTAGTGTGCAGCGTAGTAGACTTATAAGCTCAGCTTGAAGTGGGTTACTGCTAGGTCAGTAGCTGATGGGTCAGATGGATGCGCAGCTAGCAAAAGGGGGCTTAGAAGAAATCTGCAGGAGGAACGCCAAAGTTTTATTTGCTTAAAACAAGCAATTTGAAAAATGATCATGGCAGGGAGGGGAGGTCCCTCATTACTCAGAAATACTTTTCTAGGATCTTGTCCATGCTCAAATTTTAGCTGCCAGGATAGCTATTGAGAAACTACATTGTGTTCAAAAGTTTTTAACTGAAACCCCAACATAAGACCAGAATAATGCATTTTAAATATGCTATTTCAGAGTGACTGACAGTGTCTCCCTGTTCTACCTTGATTGTTTCAGTTCAGCATTTTCTCAAGAACAGATGTTGAGGTTGGGTAAAGCCAACCTCCTTGTCTTGGAGAGACATGCCTGTCTGAGAAAGAAGAAATGTTGTTCTAGCCCTGTTCTTTTGTCTCGTGGTCATAGCAGTTGAGGTTATAATGGAGCAGGAAGAGATGCTGGTGTTTTTTCAAGCTTCATTGATAAGAATGCTGCTAACAGCAGTTAAGTTTCAGAACAAACGTGGCCTCTGATTGCTGGTTGGCATAGCTTAGTTGCACACTGAGCTTCTTGAGTCTAACTATATCTGGAGGAGAATAGAACTTCTTCCTTGGGTTCTTCTGGAGTTTGTGAGTGTGGCCACTTCTCAACTTGGGTAATGTCTTTTCTCCCAGGCCCAGTCAGTGTCACAAAATGAGTTGTCACCCTCAACTGACTGCCCAGATATTCCCAGTAGACTTGTTCTTCTGTCTTTCGTGCTCTAGTAAGCAGCTCTTAACAGTGTCAACAGGGTTAGCATTTGTGCCTGAACAGAGCAGCTATTATCTCTGAGATGACTCAAGCAGTTGTTACTCCATCAGTTCTGCCATTGCTCTGTTTTCAAGGTATTTTTGACAACCATAACATCCAGATATCCTAGGGTGTGAAGAATAAAGCCACAGGGGGGAAAAAAAGGGCAGTTAAAAAAAAAAAAGCATTCTTGTGTGTTGAACAGTTGAACTGGTTGAGTTTGGACAGTGCTCTTTGGAGAGAGTAGAATCCATTCCTGTGCAACATAGGTCTCTTTGGGGGATGGCTTGCTTCCAACTGGAGAATATACCTAGATCCACTTAAAGCAAGTAGGCATCCGTGCCCATCATGCTTGACAGTTATAATAAGAAACCACATAAAACCAAGAGCATCTAGTAGTCAAAGTTCAAGTTAAAAGGGAAGAGGCCTCAATTCAGAAAGCTCTTCATCACATACTTAAACATCACTGAAGTCAGTGGAATGTATCTGTGGGTGAAAATGCACAATACCCCAATTCAGCAAAACACTTTAAATCGGGGGGATTGTCCTGTAGGGACTAATGGTGAAGGACCAGGCTCTTTGATTGTCAGAAGAAAGAGAACCTGAGGAAAGAACCTCTGGGTAAATGCTGGTTTGATTGCTGACTCTTGTGGCCTTTCCATGACTGCACATGCCATGCCTATTTGACTGCTAATTCGTACCATAAGCAGGGTAAGCTTTGAGAATGTTTTCTGACACCAGATGAAAGAGCAACAACTTCTGCATTAGCAGATTGCTATCTGTAAAGAGGCAGTAAGTGGTGACTGGAGGTTGTGTGCACAAATGGGGATTTAACCTGAGGCCTTTTCTCAGGTGTTGCTTCTCATTGTAAAAATGCATCCCTCCAGGCTGGTGAACAGACCTGACAAGTTCAGCAGTGATCAACATCCACCACTTTACTAGAGTTCTAGGGTTCTTGTCTGTCAGCTGTTGGCACAGCACTTTGTGCTGCTATATGTGAATTCGTTGTCATAAATTCAGGACAAGCTGGAAATATCTGAGGTACTTTGCCTGACACAAGTTGAGAGGCTTATATGGAGTGGGCAGGCAACAGTGGTGGAAAAATCAGGGAAAATACCTGTGCTTTTAACAATGTCTCTTCTGTGGCTTTGAAAGTCTAAGATTTTCTCAGCCAGAGAATGTATTTCCTCCCTCTTTTTATAAGCTACTTCTTTCTTTTGCCTTATTAATTCTGGATCTGCTCCTGCTTCTATTTAAAGCCAGATGCAAAAATTGGTTATCTGACTTTCCTAGGTACAATGCTGTAAATCTGAAGAACCAGGTGAGTAGATTACTCTATTATAAGATCACGGTCCCATGTCTGATTCTTTGAGATATGGGGTAGTTCCTGCTTGTGTTGAAATCACTGTATAGAGGGTGTTTGGTACTTCATAAGGAACTCCAAACTCTGTAGGACTGAGATTCATCTTACAGCTCAAGTATTTCAGTCTGGTTTTGGAGACCTCTGTATGTCTTCTCTTCTGTTCACGGTGTTCAAAAGTCTGCTGCTATGGAAGTAGCACCTGAAGGTATGTTTTGCCTGAAGAACCTGCAATGGCAATGTACCCCAGAGTTGAGTAAAATAACAGAGGCCACCAAGTTTTTCTTGTTTGTGTGATGAAATGTTGTCAAATAAAGTGATTTGTTGGAGCCTTCCTTTAACTTCTGTATAGCAGCAAGCTTAGAGGAAAAGAGGATTGCATTATTTTTTAAAAAGCTTTATTTGTGACCTGGACTTGTTGCCTCTGACCCTCTTGGGCTTAAATAGTTAAATTATATTAATGTCCAGTTTGTTTCACTGTAGGTAACACATCAGCTGAATACTCTTGTGCATAATCTACTGTATCTTTCCTCTGTTCTGTGTCAATGTATTATGTGTATTTGGATTACAGTTCTTTTTGTATTAAATTATTTTATGTTATAGAACAATATTTAAGCAAAGCAAAGAGCTAATGAAAGTTGTTGGCGTTTTGGGATTTCTTTTCTCTTTGCTCTTTTTTTGGATGTACTGTAAATTGTAAACCAAGGATGCCAAGCAGGCTTGGTTCAATGGCTAAAATTATTGTATTACAGTGTAATGCTGATTTAGGCCTTGTCTCAACACTAGAGCACACAGACTTGAATAAAACTGTTATAAAAGTGATTGTCTTTAGGCCTTGAATTCTTGGCTTTGTGCTTCAAATAATTTCAAGCAGATATTTAGAATTGAAGTGGTATTACCTTGCTCTGAGGATTTCAGAATTTTTCCCAGTGCAACAAGAAGTTTATTTTTCTTTGCTAGGTATCTTGGTCCAGATCAGCTACTTTAGTTTTGGGTCTTCCACAGGGCTTTTGAAATGTTTCTTCAAAACCCCAGACAGTTTTGTAGGAGTCTTGGCACACAGTACCTGTCTGCTAACCCCCTTCTGGCTTTTCTCTCAACTGGGTAATTAATTGCATGCCATTTTTATTAAGGTTAATATTTCTGTTCTGCTAGCTTGAGATTTTTCTACTCTTTATTTAGTATCCCAGTCGGAACATTAATCTGAATGCCTGAATCTGGAGCTAATGCAGTAACATGTTTTGTGCATGATGACATTTAACAGATGGTTTAGATTTGCTTCTGATGCTGTGCCTTTGTCCCTGCCACATCATTCAGTGAGACACAGTTGCAGGAACAAGGATCTTTCCAAGCTGTCTTTCATCTGCTGTTGGTGTGCAAGCCAGAATAATGTGGTTTTGATTCCTAGGTCATGTGTTGGATTCCTAGGTTGTACCTTTGCTCTTCTCTGCCGCCAAGCCATCATTTCATGTTTCTCTGCTTTAAGAAATGCACCTGTACTGATGAAGAACTTAGATTTCATAATTTCCTTTGAAAAAAGATTTTTTTCTAATGCAGGTACATGCAAGAAATCCTACACCCTTCCAAGAGATACAGAGACTGAACAATGCATAGGTAGGCTACCTTTAGTCATATATTCCATTCAAACTTCTGTAGTGTTGTTTTGTGATAAACTGGGAGGAATGTCAATTTGGCTAGAAATAATAGCATGCAAAATGAATCACTTTTTAATTTGTTTTAACAACAGGAGTGTCTTGCAATGTTTTGTCTTTGAAACTGTTTTTCCATTCCTGCTTCCCAAATTCTGCCTATCTGAAACAAAACCAAATGTTTCTGCCTCTTGTAGTGTTCTGCAGAGTAGGAGTCTAGTCCTAAAAGGAGCAGATTTTCTAGCTGAATTCAGTCACCTGTCACAACCACAAGGTTACCATGGTTGGTTGCCTGGCCTCATGATGAAGTTGGCCTCACGAGCAATAAAAATGTACATGCGTCATGGCAGATACCTTTCTGCAAGCAACTGCAGCCTCTGCAGTACATGGCAGGAACACAAAGCACTGGGGCAGAGTAGAAAAATAAAATAGCAGTTTTCTAAGCAGGGGAATCTAACCACTTCAAGCAGAGAGGGAGCATCTTAAATGAAAGTTGGCAGGGTCAGCATGGATACAGAATGAACACATCAGCAGATGCTTTAGGCTCAGTAACTTTAGTTTATCATTGGTTGATGTGTGGGCAGGTGTGGGGTGTACAAGTTCTACAGTGCAAATTCTATATAGGCCTGTAGCTATGAATGCGCTCAAGGGAGGAAATCATCATGTGTTACATTATGTTCCTCAGATGCCACATGCTAAAATACAAGATCCAAGTGGTGCTCCAGAAGTCCATTACACACCATGATGAAACTTGCAGCAGCCTTCTAAGGCAATGCAGATAAAGGGAAAAGAGCAGGCTTTCCTATAGTATGCAGCTCATAGGAAAAATTAATGTGCTGTTTCTAGTGAAATTTTGAATTCTTGGCCCTTCTGATATGAAGGAAACAGAGAGGATGTCTTGCTAAAGCTAGGCTTAACAAGAACCTAATTAATTGTAAGATGAAAAGTTTGTAGGCATATTGGTATCAGGCTCAAGCAGACTAAGCTTTAGAAAAAAATCCGGGAGTGAACACGACAACAACAAACGTCAGAGCATCTTAACAAGGGTTAACAAGCTTTGTCTTCATGCTTGGGTACAATGGGCACTGCAGTTTCCTTTGGCAGTGAAAGAGGAAATAATTGTGACTAAGGATTGGGCAAAGCTCTGGCACTTTGAAGTAGACTTCAACATGCTTTGTGGCTCTTTGCTACTTGATCTGAAATCTTATTAAATGGCATGTGATTTACTTTCTGTTAAGTCCTCAATAATTTAAAAATTAACTAATCTGAATGGAATGAAAAGAGGCAGGATCAAGTGATGCTACTCCAACACAAAGTTTAACAAAACCATAATCGCTTTACTAAGTATAGCCAAAGCCTGTATACATCATGCCTGCAAAATTTGCTCTGAAATTCTTTCCCTTCTCCCCAAATCATGCTCTAGTATCTTAGTTTTATAACAAATCAGGGTTTCAAATATTTAAAAAAAAAAAAAAAAAAAAAAAGCATGCATGGGCATACCTGTCACAGACTGCAGCTAGTATGAAAAGAACCAGCTGTCATGGATGTGAGCATCATGTTCTCCATTGGAACCCTGACACAACTGATCATTGTACAAAGAACTTACTATTTTTGCAGCAGTCTGGCATTTTTCTTTTGGTGATCTTCCTGAAATTGCATCTGGCTATTTACTACTTCTACAGATACACCCAGATCTTGCAGGCCCTGGTTGGAAGTAAGAAGATCTTCTAAGCTGGTGTGCATTCTAAAGGAGAATTTCTCCTTGATGATGATTTGTGACTGGAGAAGCTGGGGCAAAGGAAGAGGTCTCAGACTATGGGGAAGGAGGCAAAAGGTGAAAGGTTTCTTTATTCTGGTCTGCCTGCAGGAGGGAAAAGATGGGTGGAACAGGAACCAGCACTGAGGAGAATGGGTCAGACCCTGCTGGGATGCTACAGGAAAAAAGGGGGAGCCAGTAGAATTACTACAGAAGAAGAAATACCCTGGCTGATACCTGATCATGCATCTGGTTTCCACCAGGAAAACAGAACCTGAGGTCCCTGAAATACCGATCTGCTTACAGTGATTTTGAAGCCAGGGACAGGATGTTTCCAGGAAAGACCAAACCTAGACTTCTCGCACCCCATCTATTGAGAGAGGCAGAATTTGCATCTCTCTGTTTTTGAGGGTAGAAAGGGTCAATACCTAGAGTGACAAAAAGCAAGTATGATGGGAGATAGATGTCCCATCATCAGCTTCAGGTCTCAGCCCCTGTCAAACTCAGTGAAAACCTTGTCTCTGTAGGCCCAATTATCTCACTGCACCTTTTTCCAAACAAGTAAATGTCAAAGGTGTCTCTGGGCAGGCAGAACCTTTCAGGCCAGCTCTGTAGCACATCTGTAGTTTCTGCTACTTCTACATTAGTTATTTCTAGGCTGGTTTCAGGACTATCTCAAGTCATCACTGAAAGGATTTTAAATTCAGACTTGCCCAAGGCAAAACTAAATAAATTCTCTCCTTAGGAGGTATTGCACCAGTAACATTGCAAACTTGTGAGCAAAAGTTCCAGGTATACATATATACCTATATTAATTTAAAAACTTTATTCTACTCATCTAGTAAACCCATCTGTATGGTTCCCAAGAAGTGAAGGTTTT
Organism: Anabacerthia variegaticeps; assembly: GCA_035583185.1. NCBI lineage: Eukaryota > Metazoa > Chordata > Aves > Passeriformes > Furnariidae > Anabacerthia > Anabacerthia variegaticeps. The sequence continues at coordinate 28,210,307 of JAWWEW010000165.1, forward strand.
CTGAAGAGCCTGTCTATGCCATTGCTGCTGGTGGCAATTACCTTTGGTGGTATCAAGGTTATTCCTGTAATGCTTGGGGTTTTTTAATTAGGTTTTGTTATCGTGGGGGCCGGGGGGTGGGGGCAGCAATGTCAGGTGCTGCTTTGTAAGGGAAGATGAGCTGGAGCAAAGGGTGACAGCAGGACAGTGCCTCGTGGGTGCAGCCTCACGGTACCTGATCAAGGTGAGCAGAGCAGGTCAAGTGACAGTAGCCAGGACCAGTCACAGTCCAGTGATAGTCAGGCGAGTCTAGGGATAAGACAGGTTCAAGGTTAAGCTAGGAAAACAGAAGGGAGCCTGGGTTAGCAAGGTGTCTGGGCAGGCATAGCTAGTTTTGCTGAGGCAAGGACCATGGGCAAAAAAATGTGGCTACCTGGTGAAGGGGGCAGGGGGGCTGTGATGAGGTTTCTAATACTCTTGTCCCAGCTGCAGCCACACAGCTGTATCTGAGCTGACTGTGAGCCCAAGCAGGCAAACCCATAGAAGGGGAAAAGAAGTTACAGAGGCTGTTGGGTACTGGGTGGGTAGATACCTATTCAGTGACAAAATCCATCAAAGTTCATTATAATCTTGAGTTTTGTTTGTCTAGTTCTGCAGTTCATCATTGTTATCAAGTGCAGTTAGAGGATGAGAGGAGAGCCAGGACCCAAGAGGTTTCAGAACCTCAGTTTTTGCTGAGTTTGGTGGAAGAAGAAGCTCCTGCAGCCACAGTGCTTAGTATCTTCAGTACAAACAACTGAGATTCTCTGCTGGCCTTCTCCTCCTCTGTGCAATTTTCCATCTGTATAATCCAAGATCCTTTTCTGCCATCACATAGCTTTCTCTGCAGCAGTCTGTTTGCTTATGTTGACTGCTGTGATCTGCCATAGGAAAACAGACCGAAGTTGGGAGATTTTGGAGCTGGCTAAGCATTTGCATTCATCTTTCCAATGTATTTCCTACATGGCTCATTGCACACCTCCTTTAACCACTTTTAGAATGGGGATCTTTATGATACATATATTTCTCCATAGGCTGTGGTGCACAATATACAGGTTTTTTTTTTATTTTCTCTGTGTGTGGGAGTAAATGTAATTTAGATTATGCAAGGCTCTCACCTTACTTTAGTTTTGTTTTATCTAAAGCAAACCTTTGTTAAATTGACTGAGATCATATTTAAGTGTTTTTCTTGATGGGTAGTTAAAACAGAAGCTGTTTGTGTTTGTGTCCTGTGGTGACTGTGCATATGGAGAAACAAATCTCTCTGCTGACAGCTGTGAAGGTTCTGTCAGCACTGTCTGCATCTACCCTTATACCCAGCTACCTAGTGGAGGTGTGTAAGCTTCTCAGTTCTGGCAGGGGAACAGAAAAGCAGCAGGACTTGTCCAGAAGTGCTTGGTGACCCTGAAGCAGAGCCTATGTCTTAATCACCTTTGTCAGATATATGTGTACATCAGCAAGCTGGCAGGCATTAGAGAGCCCTCAGTTAAGTGCAGCACAGTCGTGTGTCCCCTCTGCCTGGGACAGCACGTGTGTGCACAGCACTCACTCCATGAGCTGTGCTCCTGGGGTGTCATTGCTTGCCAGAGTTTGACCCCATGGCATCAGTGCTCCCTCCCTGAGTCTGAAGCTCTCTGAAGCCCACCCCTGGGTCTAAGTGTGCAGGAGGGCTGGCTGCCTAACCAGAAGTGAGCCAGAGTGCGCAAATTCTTCTTGGCATTCTCCTCTGTGTCAGACACCAACCTGTCCTTCAAAGACCTCATTCATCCTCACAGGTGGGTCCCTACCTTTGGCATTTAATGTAGCTCAGCAGCTGTGCCATATATTTGCTCAGTGATACTAACAAAGTATTCATCTAGGTCCTGGCATCAGGCTGGAGTTTAAGGGACATGTATTTAATTTAGTATTAAAAGGATAGACAAAATACACGAGTTTGAACATGCAAGGTGTACAGGATTCTTCACTGGCTATGCTAAAGCATGGATTAATTTTATCCTCACAACATGCTGAGAAAAGTCAACACTTGATCTCCCTGAAAGCCACCATATGGCCTGGCTAGTCTTCTTCCTTTCTAGAAGGGTTTTGGCGAACACAGTTCTGCTGCAGCTGGGAACAGTGCTTAAAATAACACTGAGGCTCCAGCTCAGATTGGTAGCCTCTGGCAGCTGCACTATGGATTGCCAGGAAGAAACTGTTTGCATCCTCAAACTGTAGGGGATGTTCCTACTGGTGCAGAAATATTATTCATTGCTAAATGCTTTGTGCTGTGACAGGCTGGTAAGGAGGTGGACTTACTGTAAAAAGGCAACCCAAGGTATAGACAGCAAGTTTGTGCTGCCGTGAGGCCGGATGACTCATGATGTGATGGTCTGTGTCCTGCTTTAAGAACTTGAAGGACAAAATTTGCTGCAATAACTGTTTAATTTCAGTACTTTAATGCCTGAGAAAATTTACCACAGCTACGTCTCGGTGCTATGCTGTGTCACTGACAGGCCAAAAATAAAACAGTTTCTCCTATTGCACAGGCATTGGACATCATGGTAAAGAAGCTCAGAGAGGTCACGGGGTTTGATTTGCTTCAAGTCCTGTGGTAGCCAGCAGCCATTCTTGGGCACCAAGCGCTGTGCAGCCCTGTGCTGTGCAGATTTTGGTTCCCCTTGCTGAGTCACAACACAGAAGCCACTGCCCCGTTCAAGACCTGTGTACACTTGAAGGATGTATTTTCCGGGCATTACAAACAGGACATTGCACAGACCTGCTCCCAGCTCAGCCACACAATGGCTTGGCAACCTTTGGTTAGCATAAGCACCCCGCAGTTTCCCTCCCTGCAAGAACAGGGCTCCTGCTCCATCTCAGGAGGCCTACGAGGACAGAGACCTCTCTGTGGGAGCAGGGGACATTTTGTATGAAGCCCTTCCCTTTGCTGGTAGGTGGAATGGTGGTGGTGGATTTTAATTACAGCTGATTGCATGCTCTTTTTACTGCTAGTTGGCTCTCTCCTGGGCAGAAGAGAAGGACAGAGAGGCTAAGGGCATCTATCCCAGGGCTGAAAGTTCCTCAGCTCCTGGAATATGCAGCAGCTCTAAACAGTAGCAGAAAGTGGATGTGAACACCATCTTGCATGACCTTTCTGCAGCTTGTATTGGGAATACATGTGTATTTTCTTTTCCATTTTATTTTTTTAGTTATATTCCTTGCCCCAGTCCCTCATCTTTCAGAGTACTCAGCCTTTATTTAAAAATAGATTACAGGTTTCTTGCATGTTTATTAGGCAAGAAGCAGTCTGTGATGTTGCACACTTGGTGCCAGTTCAGAGCAGATGAAGTGACAGTGGGAGGAACCACAATAGCAGATGACAAGTCACAAGGGTCCTCATGGGTGTCACAACTCCCTTTCAGTTCAACCCCCTTGTCGCTCCTCTGAGGTAGCTGCTGAAAGGGCAGGGCTGTTCCCAGGGTGTTAGGCCAGACGGCTCACAGCAGAGCTGGGCAGGTCGATTATCATCACCCTGGACATGAGCAGGGTGAGGGAGCAGTTCAGACTCTTCAAAGGACCTCACAGATAAGGGCTGGGAATGGGAGTGAGGCTTAAACATGCCTGTGTCCCTGATGTCTCTGACTGATAGACTTGCTGCTTGTTTTCCTGTCAGGATCCACATGCCTCTTTGGCAGCTGAAATATAAAAGTGCTTCTGTGCATAGAAAGGAAAACATCCAGAACTCCCATCTGGATTCTGCAGCCTGAACCACACTGGAGGAGGACTCTGCAGAGAAAAGATGATGCTATCAAGGATCTGTGGGATAGACTGGCTGGGCTCTGGCGGGCAGGGTGTGGAGCTGTGGGTCTGCAGGCAGCAGGTGTGTGCTGTGTTCCTGCCCCCTGCTGCCCTCCCCTCATCCAGCATGCTGCTTGTGCGGAAACTGCATTTCACCAACGGCTTGAATTTTACAGCAGGCATGCGGTGACTTACCAGCATGCAGCTAGTGCCTTCAGAAGCTGCAAAATGCCGGCTTTCTCAGGAGTCCCTGGGCTGTCAGTGTTTTTTGCCAAGCAGCTTTACACCTAAGTCAAGAGTGAGTCATCAGACACAAGGATGCCTGCACATCCCAGTCTGCTGACTTGAGCACCATGAAACCCTGTCTCCTGTTGCTAACTCTGGGAGTGATGACCCCCTATATACTCCTCCTCACCTCCTCTCGCTGCTGTGTGTACCCGTTCTGTTTCCCAATTCCCACCTGACCTTCTTGGATGTGTTTCCAGAGCCTCCTCTACCAGCACTCAGTTTTGCAGCTTATGGAGCTATGCCTTTTTCTGTATTTTTGAGCAAATGTGTTACTAATTGGTGTAGATCACATTTATTTCCAGCTGAGCCTACTTTCTGCATTCATAGGCACAAATCACAGGCTAGTAACAAGGTACAAAATAATAACCAAGGTGAGCATATGACTGTCACAGAACTGGGCTTTGCCCTTGCAGCTTCATGCATTTATTTCTGTAACAGCTTTTCAGATTTTTTGCCTTCTTTTTCTCTCTATCAAGGCTCATCAAGCTTTTGTCATTTTTGTCCCAGTCACACGTAATGGCTTTTGCTGATTTTGTCTGGGAGTGAATATCATGATTCAAATGCAAAATTATGTGCAAATCATGTGCTTCCACCTCCCCAGAATTTCTTCCTAGCCCTTCTGTGTTTTGTAAGTTGTTCACTGGCTAAATTTCCTTGGTGAGCTATGAACTGTGTTTTGGGTACCCTTGCACATCTTGTGGGTGTTTAGAGCCATAGCATATCTCAAAACCAACAACTTCTGCTTTCTCTAAATTCAAGGAGGGAGCCAGATAAGTGAAGATTGCTGATACAAGTTGTGTTCCTCCAAGGAAGGGAAGCACACGCACACATCAACACTAAGATGGAGCCTCTGACTCAGCAAGGCCATGCAGCATGTCCTCGTTCCTGGCCTTGGGTGCAGGAGCTTGTGGAGACAAGGCAAAGCCACTTACTGAAGGACAAGAGGTAACTGGTATGCTGCAGGCAGGATGGCTGAGAGATGGCAGCAAAGCCAGCGTGGCAGGAAGGACGTGAAACCACAGCAGTGCACTGCTGTGACCTCCTTTCCAGCCATGTGGCCTGAGGACCAGCAGCCCTTGGCAGCTACACAGAGTAATTGTGGGGCAGGCATTTCTGTGTGCTTGTTTCTTTTCCTCTTAAATACATTATGGGGGAAATGATCATCACCTCGCTATCTTTCCTGTTAGAATTGCTTTCCTAACATCCAGTACAGATATTTCTGTCTGCGATTTAAATTAGTGCACATAATAACCAAAAAAGGAGGAAAAACTTACAAGGAGAAAAAGTTGAGGATGGAGCATAGGAGAAGGAAATGGGTAGGATTGCCATTTTTAGATCAAAGTGGTGTGATTAAAGGGCACAGAAGTGCAGACTGACTTTTGTGAGGGCATTTAGTACCCTTAAATCCAGGATCTTTGCAAACACTGTTTAATATTCCAGACTAACCTCTGCCATGGATCATTCTACAATTTAGAAACTGAAGCAAAAGGAGATTAAAAAAAATCTTTCCCAAGGTGCAAGCTCTAAGCAGAACTGAAAGTAGACCCTGGTAGTCCTGTCTCTTAATTCCCTTCTCTGGCCACAGCTCCCTTCTTCGATTTTCTGCAAGTGTTTTTCACTTGAGGTATACATTAGCTCACTCTCTTTGATAATAACATTCAGCTGTTAGCAAGGATAATAATATTAAAAAGAAATGGCTGGATGTCTCTAGAGGTCTAACGGAAGCACGGGATGCTCTAATAAGAGTAGCACTACCAGGAAAGAGATAAATGCTATAGCTAGGTACTGAGTAATGTAGCACAAGAACGAGCCTTTTAATGGCCCATTAAGAAGAAAAATGACATACAGAAGTTGAGGCTACTTTTTGGTTTTGATCATTGTTTCCTAAGAAAATGTTGCGTTCTACCCAGGGGATCAGTCAAACATTTTGTTGTGAGTGTTGCGGGCTTTAGCTAATAAAGGAAGTTTACTGATCCGTGTGTGAGTGCAGAATGATAAAGCATTTCTCTTGGTTGAAACTTAAAATACACAGTGAGTGTCAGCTCTTCTTCCCATTCTGCCCTCTATTTTGCTCACCTTTCAAAGCGACAATCCTGAACATACAGGAAATGCTTCTGGAAAAGTCAGTACTGGTACCCCTGCATCAGTGGGTGTGGAGATAGGGAGACAGAGGCTGGCAGGTTGTCACAGGGATAGGATATAGAGGCTCTGAAGCTTTGCTGGGAGAGAACTATCATTTTCCCTTTTTACCCCAGGAGACCACGTATGTGCCTTTCATTTTCTTCCTACTATAAAGTGGCCATTTTCCTGATGTCACTGACCTGAGACCTTGTCAAGCGTGGGCTCAAAGTCTCCTTCTCAGGGCAGGTACTAGGCTTTCAGTGTATGCTTCTGGTACCTCTTACAGCAGCACGTTATACATGGGTGCTGGTATTCTGGAGTCAACACTCAGAACCTCTTCTGAATAAGCAGTATTTTAGATAAATTAGGTAGAACTAATGAGATTGGATATAGTAGGAGGTAGGGAGCTAGCTATCTAGCTGAGTGTCTCAAATGTCCGTTGCAAGTATAGGCTGGGCACATATTTTAACTGAAAACATCTTCCTTCCTGAGGATTTCATGCTGCTGTAATCAGGTCCGCATAAAGGACAAAGCTGGGCAACAGAGGAAACAGAGGAAAAGAATGCAGATATGAAATCCACAAACTGCAGGAAAGGTAAGGAATCAATAACATGAGGTTTGGTGAAACAAATAACATGTGATTGAATGTTTTCACTCTATGCAATATTTACAGCTTGCAGTACTTTGTCCCAGATACAGGCCATGATCTGGAGTTATTCACAGGCATTTGAGAATACCGTTTCTCTGAAAGATGCCATGCTAAATAAAGCTGTATTGATTCAAAAGGGAATAAGCTTTACCACATGAAAGGAGCAGGGAAATGCTAGTTGAGAGCAGAACATCAGAAAAGGATCTGAGGCTGGAAATAGAGTTGCCTGTGGTTTAACATCAAATGCTATCAAAAAACCCAAAAATGGCAAAATACCTTTTGGTGGAGAAAGGTACAGGGCTTTCCTCATAACCTAGGGAAGAAAGTGCTGTCTTCTCTACACTACTTAGGAAACAGCATAGCAGCTAAAGGAGGTGAATGATACAGGAGGGATGGACTTCAGTCCCGAGCTGTCATTGTATGTTACTGTTCTCCACTGATGGGGAAATGCAAGAGGACAGGAGCCCAAGGAACTAAAGTTGCTTTTGCCTTTGTGCATAGTATATCCTGAAACTGCCTTTACCCTGGAAACTTGTCTGTGATGCTCTTGTGCACATTTCACTTCATGAAGTACCAGGTGTTCCTAACAGCTACTTGGTGCTAACTTGTAAGTCTTGATCTCATTTAATGACCCTCTGATTTGCATTATGGACTGAACCCATCCTTCTCATACCCCGTCCTTTTGTTGTTCTAGCTCCAGTGGGGCACAAGGAGAGGAAAGTAATTTTTGACCTCTGCTAACAGGTAGGTGTGATAGATAACACACTTTCCTGAATAGCCAAGAGAGATGGAGGCAAGTCAAGACCTTGACACAACTTTAAATTCCTTCTCTCCTTACGCCCTTGCCTTCTCTTACCTATATGTGTTCAACAAAGACAGATGATATTCTGGGCATCATTCTAATAAACAACCTCTTTATACTAAAGAAGAATGCAATATAAAAGGTTTGGCATGGCAGTCACTGCTCAGGGGTAAGACTGAGGCAGGATAGGAGTACCTGAATTGGTGAGTAGCCAAGGAGAGACGTGCTTCCCTGAGCTGGAGAGCAGAGGCCATGGCAGAGACCAGGGATCTATTGGTGTCATTGGGTCACCCATTTCAAAACAAAAACTTCATGAAGTTAATCTACATGAAGGGAGGTCTAAAATCAGTTTCAGTGAGGGAGCAAATAGCCGGGGGAAGGCTGGAATAGCTACACACTGAGCTTCTGAGGCCATTATTCAACAATCTCCTTTAGCTGGTGGGATAAGGTTGAGGGAAATATAAAATACCTCTGAAGTGTGTATGTGCCTGCGCGTTCATGCACCTAAGCGTGAGTTGGGGGAGACACCCACACCCAGCTCAGAACAGCACATTCATTCTGTATAGCTTCCAAGAGGGTGTTACAGCTGGTACTGCAGCAGCCACTGGAGCACAACACAGAACAACTGTGGTATGCTTCTCAGCATCACAAAATTGTGGCTTTTAAAACCAAAACAAAATTATCTTCTCACTCCTAATGATATTAACAATCCTAGTAACACTCGCTTATTATAAAATACAGTTCTAAAAAAGGCAGTTTACTTGTGCTTAATTATCTGCACTTCTAAGGAATATCTGTTTTTAGGCTGTAAGACTTGATTTAGATTAGATGTGATGACAAATGAAAATAATAGAAGTAGAGCATTTAACTGCTGTGTGGATCATGCTGCACTAGATTGCTTTCATAAAATGGCAGATCCTCCTCCAGATACAAAGGTGCAGTGCAAATAGGATACAATACATGCTAAGATGAATTCACCACATCTCCCCCGCTCCTGCCAAGTCAGTAGGGTTCAGACTGAACTCTGGAAATAAAAACTGCTGTCTATTTTTGTGATAGACTGTGAATATCATACGGAGCATGAAATCTGGGAAGGAGGTTGCAAACCTGACAGAAAGCCAAAGGTACCCCTCCTTGTAAAAATATTCCAACAGCAGAAGGAGAGCTTGAAGGCTTTTGCTTCAGGAAGGAAAGGGCTCTGGCACTGGAAGCAAAATGACCAAGGAGCCCAAAATATTTCTGTATGGATGAGGGGTGCTCTGAGGAGGAATGTGTCAGGCTTTCTGCCCTCGAGGCTGTGGGCTGCAGCATTTCAGTGAGCACAACCAAGCTATGATCAAACATATTCTTTTTATTGCAACAGATCAAAAGACAGTTTTTCAGCAGACATTCAATTATTGCACAAAATAGATGGTTGAGCATAAAGAGAAAGTTCTCTTTTTAGACAAAGATACTCTCCCCTTAGAATTCCTGTAATCAGAAAATGTATTTGTAGAAGCTGGCTACTCCTGCCTCTGCAAGCTTTTTGAATCTGCATCAGAATTTCAAAGGTACAGGCTTCTTAAAATGTCTCTGGGATACTGGGCTCTAAAGTCAGACTAAAGTATGCAACATACTGCAGCCTAGGTAAATAATAAATAGCTGTCGCCTTCTTAATAGGAACACTAAAAAAAATGGTGTTCCTTTTCTGCTAAATTTATCACCTGCCAGTGACTGCCAGGTGAAATCCACTGGTTGTAAAAGGAGTGAGAATTTACACCCACCACCCTTTCCTCCTTGCCCTCCGCCTCCCCAGCTGTCACTGCCAGCCCTGGGAGCAGCCGCCAGCCTGGGGACATCTCCAGTGCCAGAGCTGCCGTGGCAGAATGGCACACCTTCTGCTGCTCTCTGCCACCTTGGCACAGGCCATGGGCCTGCCAGTTGCCTTCAGGTTTCTCTTAGAATTCAGCAGCGTCTTTTCTTGCCATGCTGAAACTGTCTCTGATTCAGAGAGAATTGTCCTTGTGCTTTGAAGGCTACACTGGGCTTGTCTGCCTGTGCTGTTCCAAGCAGAAACCCTGCTCACATGCTAACCCATCTCTGCCCTAGGTCAAAGTTCTTTATGGTTAGAAAATGAAAGAATTAACCCTTTGTTGGTCATTTGGTTTTGTGCACCTTCCTTTCCTCACGTATGTAGTTGGGACACAGGGGACATCCAAAATGTTCACATTGCAAATAATGTTCTATTAACTTTGCTACAAACCTGCCAGAGATATGGCAAACCCACAACTAAATGCAACTGTGGATCAGGATGTATAAGCACAATTACAGTGCTGAACAAGGCAGATCAGTGTTGATCAAAAAATGTAAGCCACCTGCAAGCTTCCTATTTTAAACAACAAAGTGTTTTAAGTAAAAGCCTCCAAAAAGAAGTGCTTGAAAGAGAACTAATGTGAAATCTTTCCAGTGGTGGAAAATACAGTTGTTCATGAATTCTCTCTATTGTTTGTGGAATTCAGTGGTGGAAACTGGTGTAGTTTGCCTACAGTTGGATTAGCATTTAAAGTACCTCCTGCAAGACAAATCAAACCAGATTATTCATCATAGTTACCATGCAAGTACGTATATATCTCTGTGTGTGCCTATCCTAGAATATACTGATAATTTCTGGGACATTAACAAGAAAAATTCTCACTGCAAGAGAAATCTCACTGCAAAGTCACTGTTTATGTTCAGCATGCCGATAGACCCAACTCATGCTGAGTATCCAATTCTACAGCTGCTGTGATTGGGAAGTTATGGCTTTAAGTGTCAAGGAAATTAAACTATCTCAGTGTTTCCTGAGGCAGGGGCATTACAGGCAATGGTGTGGTAAGACAATTTTCTGTTGTCTCAGAGGTGACTAAAAATATCATTAAAGGGTTTCTGATTTATTCTTTCTCAGTGTTGCTTCCCAGTCAGATGTGTTCAGCCTGCAAGTAAACATTGCTTTGTATCTCAGTAGCAGGATTACACTTCAGAAGGTGAAAAGTTGTTCAGTCTGTCTCTGACTGTCACCAACAATACAATTTCTACCATCAGTGCTTATGTGACTAGATTATGGAGCTAAATCAGGGTGCTGGAGAACTAAGAGCTGCTTTGCTGTGTTGCTGAGTCTACCTCTGTTTATTGCTGCTGTACGAATTCCTCCAGGCAGAGTCTCATGGAGAGTTGTTTGGATTCTTTCCTATTTAAATACATATGCAGCTAAGAGTAAATGGATAGATTTTCATCCTGCAGAACAAACCCATGCCTGCAGAAGAGCCTTTTCTTTCTCTGATATCTAATCCTTTCCTTTGGCAAAGTAAATAACGAGACACTTCTAACAGATCTGATTAAGCTCTGAGTCCTTTCTTAAATGACAGAAGATCAATACTATTACTAAATCTATTAAACAGTTCTTCACACTTCAGTTGTGCTCTCTCTAGGATATATGAGAAAGAACAGAAGGGTATTTTGGCTATTATAAAGGAAATGCATGATAAAGCCTCTTCTCATGTTCCACTTTCTCTCCCTAGCTCCAAGCCACCTATATCTTCTAGGCTCCCCCATACCTTGAATCTGGCTCATAGGCCACAAATAGCCAAAGATCTGAGATGCAGGAGGGACTTTTGTTTTTCAGTCTCTTAAGCCAGGCTTGAATCTGTCAGTAATATCTGGAAGTTCTGGGGGCTTTTTTAGCTCTGATGACAAGTTGGCTGAGGTACATCTCAGTTTCTGGTTTAGTTTTTGATTTAGTGCTTGTTTTTTGCTGTTACACTGAAAGTTTTCAGTGTCCCTGAACAAGAATCAGGGCACCACAGCTCTGTGACAATACTGTTTTCAGCAGATTTTGAGGTTTTGTATTCATTTTCAAGCCAATGATTGCGACCAAGTCTGAGCAAAGGACATAGCCTTAGAGACACCTTGCACTAGATCAGGTTGCTCAAAGCCCTGTCCAACCTGGTCCTGAACATGTCCAGGAATGGGGCACTCACAATTCCTCTGGGCAACAAATTCCAGTGTCTCACCACACTCACAGTAAGGAGTTTCTTCATCTAATATAAAACTGCCCTCTTTCAGTTTAAAGCCATTCTTCCTTCTTCCTTATCCTATTATAACATGCCCTCGTAAAAAGTACCTCTTCAGATTTCTTGAAGCCCCCTATAGATACTGGAAGGTGCTATAAGTTTTCCCCAGAGCCTTCTCTTATCCAGGATGAAAACCCCCAGCTGTCTCAGCCTGTCTTCGTAGGAGAAGTGCTCCAGACCTCTGATCATCTTCATGGCCTCCTCTAGACTTTCCCCAACAGGTCCATGTCCTTCTTATACTGGGGGCCTCAGAGCTGGATGCAGTACTCCAGGTGGGGGCTCATGAGAGTGGAGTAGACAGGAATCCGTTTTCTTCCCAAACCAAGGCAGAGGGAGTTTTCCTGTGATTAGGAGCAGAGGCAGCTCTAAGGCTCGACACTGCAGCCTGGGCTCTGTAAATGCTGGTATCTTTTTTCAAGAGCAAACTGAGGTAGGAATCTCCTTCCCATTTTTAAAAACTGCCAGAGAAAGTTTTGGTGTCCATGCGTGACACAATTGTGGGGAATGAGCAGCTCTGCCCATTCCTTCTGCTAAGAAAACCAGTATTGATGTGACAGGACACTGCATCCCAGTATCAGCAATAGTTACCACTTCCAGAGCCTTTCCAGAAAGGTCAAATACCAAAAAACCCGGGGACACCAAATCCTCTTTCTCCACCAGAAATGGTCTCTCCAAATGAGGTAGTCCTTGGACATCTCAAAGATTAACGACAAAGTTTTACAATAATTCAGAAAATGAAGTGTGGAACCTGATACACATCTGTGTTTGTCCGTGGTCTGATGTCCCTGCCAGCCAACCTGAGAGCTCCATCTGCATCCTGCTCCCTGTAACCACTCTGTAATTACGTCTCATTGTACAGCATTAGTGTTCAACAACTCATTGGCTGTTTTTCTCATCAAATGAATTATTCAGCAGCAGACTGGGTTCTTGATTCTAACAACTGCAGCAATAATATTTCATGCTCATAAAGTCCCTTCAAAAGTGTACTGGAAACATTAGTTGTTGAATTCTTCCATACTCAGCAATAGAAGCTAGTTCAATGAAGTGAGAAATGGGGCTTGGCACAGCTCTCTGACACGTGTCAATTGAGAGTGCAGTAGTCCAGCTTCTACTCCCTTACACAATTCTTCTTCCCCTCTGAGCTACCTTTCAGCCCTATACACATCTATCAGATCCTCAGTCACTTTAATCAGCATTATTTCCTTCAACAACTTGGGGAAATGCTGATATTTGTCTAGATCCAGCCCCCATTCTCAGGCTAAATTCCCATGGATTTCCCATGGATACTCAACAGGATTTTTTAAGATATCTTTAGCTCACTGCTGCTATCAAGAATGGTGAGCACTTGGATTATTTCCTCTCTGGGCAGAAGCTGAACCCCACCTGACTGGGTTGTGAGCACATGCTGAGTTTGTATGTGCAACAAATGATTCAGTGAAGGTGGATGATGCATGCTTGTGTCTGGCTCCTTCGCCTGCACTTCAGGGGTACACTTGGAACCCATGCTTGCCTGAAGGTCTCACATGGCAGCACACATCACAGGCTTTATGCCATCACTGATAGTCTTGGAGAATCAGGGACCCCCCTGCCCTGCAAGCAATGGTCTGGTCTTAGCAATTAACACCTTCAACATGAACCTGGGCATGCAGCCCACAATGGGTAGGGACTTCTAGCAGCATCCTACAGCCTGGTTCAATGTAACCAAGCACCTATGAGTTTGACTCTGCTCTTGCCACAGGTCTCCCATAAAGTATCAAATCCAACTCAAAGCTGGCTTTGCCCTGGAATTAGATGATCAGTGATGTTAGGAGATCACTGACACTACTTCAGGATTTTCAGAAACCTCAACTACTTGTAACTTCTGTGGGCCATGTTTCTTAGGTGTTGATTAAAGACAGAAATACTGGAATGTGTGCATTCAAATCTCATGACCTACTAAACTAAGTCCTCTGTTGCACATGCTTTTTCTTGTGAAAGAGCAAGCAGCAAGCCAAATATCCAGAATGTCTTTCTGCATGACACTGAACTACTCACTACCTGTGAGTACAGGATGAAAATCTGTGAACAGAAGCCAAGCCATAATCTTCAATGGACTCTGGAAAAACTTCATTTAACATTTTCCTTCTTCTTTCCACCCCCACCCCTCCATCTCTCATCCTTAATTTTCATGTCTGCTGATTATTATCTGATTTCCTGTTCATGGTCAGGTGCATGAGTTTCTGAAAAAAACCAAGACAGGTGGGAGATATGGTAATTCAAATCCATGGGCTACACTGCCTGTGAACTTTGCTTAGAAGGTTTTGGAAGAACTGACTGAGGGATGCTGGGGAAAGAGCTTGCAAGGTTTGGTGAGCAGCACTTGATTTTTGTGCCATTGTTCTTCAATGTTCCTATCTTGCTCAGGTGTTTTTAATCCTGCTTATTTTGGATGATCTGAATGTGCCTGACTCTGCAAGGTAATCTAAAAGAGCAGAAGTTGCTTTGCATGATGAAAGACAACTGTGAGTGATGCTCCCAACAGACCATGCCTGTCAACTGTCAGTGTTTTTCTTAGCTGCTAAAGCACTGAAGAGCTTGTGCAGCTCTAGAACTTGTTAACAATATTACAAAAGTGGAACAGGTGTATTGATTCTTCCCCACCCAAGAACTGGTACTTTATACTGAATCTTACTTTTGCTGCTTCCTAAAATTTGGCCACTTGTATCCTTTAAAAAGCAGAGAGATGCAGATCTGTTTTTTCTGTGGAAAAAGAATTGTGATGTCTGATTTTGTGGAATCTGACTGTTTCTCAGTCTCATGGGATACAACTCAGTAAGGAGTGTTGGCTGCACAGATACAAAAGGACCTAACGATGACATAGCAGAAGAAAAACTGGGATGAGTCAAAGCAGTCTGAGGTGAGACTTGAACATGAGTCAACAATGTCTTGCTAGTGCAGGAAATATGTAAGGAGACCTAAATTATACTGGACCTCTGAAGTAGTGCTTTTCCTCTGTCTTGCACTGGAAGGCCACAGCTGGAGAACTGTCCTGCTTTCAGCATTGCTCTCCAGTAAAGATGTAAACCACCTGGAAGAAACCCAGAGGAGAATGAGAACAAGAAAGGAGCCATAAAACTTGCTGAGTTGCAGAAATCTTGGTGGAAGCTGAAAGATCAGGTCCTAGAGAAGAGCCTTTCACATCTATCATTAATTGCTGCAAAGAGAGAGACTAACTTTTTAGTCATACCTACTATAGCTGAAAGGAGAAGCAATTGGTTTAAATTACTGAAAGGAGACTTAGTTTAAGCTTTAGTAAAAAGTCTCTTACCTTTCCATCTAAAAAGGCAGTGGTATTCTGTCATAGGAGGCTTTTAAGAACAGGTTAGATAAACATCTCTCAGAAGCAGTTTAACTTGATCTGACCTAATTGCCTGAAGGTAATGGGTGATGTACATGCTCTCTTGAGGATTTTTTCTAGTCCTATTTTCAGAGTTGATACTTCCTCAGATTTATGGTATGAGATGACATGGCTTGGCTTGGCTTGCTCATCATGAACAGAGCTGTGAAGTCCCTGCAGGGACTTCGTGTTTATACTGATGATGAGTGAAAAGGAGAGATCTCATCTTTTATTAGACAGCCATCTTTCATTAGTTATGTGAATCCATCTGACATCACAGAGATGTAAACATCTGGGATCCCTAGAGCTCCACATCAGACTCTAGACTAATAACAGGAGTGGGAAATAGCTGTCCCAGAACACTGAAAATAAGAGGGATGTCTCTGAACAACAGCATATGTCATAAAAGATGATGCATTGGTTGGGAAGAAAAATGGAGCTCATTTTAAAATAGGAACCAATACTAATGACACCATGAGGTTCCTCATTTTTCTGTTGATTTTTGACTGTTGTCTTCTATAAATAACAGGAATTTCCTAACTGAGAGTGTTGTATTCCCAGCCAGTGATCTGAGAGTCAAGTTATGCAGTTACCTGTAGTCTGCAGATTCAGACCCTCTTCCTGTGCACAGCTTTTCATCTTCTCTTATATGGAAATAATTTTTCACACATCAATCAAATCACATCAGACTGACAGCCTGTTGAACAGCAACTTGAGCTTGCCAGGTTGAGGTGAAAATTTAAGTTTGGGTTGGTGCTGTGACATGTGGTGATGCTCAAGGCAGGATTTTTCTTTCTCAGCCTTTCCATTTTGCTGGGACAATGACTAGATAACTATTTTTCTGTGCTTATATGCAAGCCTAGGCCTGTGTGATACAACAGCAGGCAGGCTTGCCAGTCACAAACATGAAGTGATAAGCTGAGCCCTTCTGAACCATGTGAGCTTCAAAAATCCCATGGATTTTTACAGTTTGCTTGTTTGTGGAGTCCTTACTATTCAGGTTTTAGAGTGCTTTTAGTAAAAGGAACCTACCTCTACCTCAGGATGACATTGCAGTCCCAGCAGCAGACTGGGATAGTCAAAACCCAGGAGGGTTGTTAGCAGTGTGGATATGCCAGTCAGAGGCCAGTCCTGGCTTTGTGACCCATCCCTGCAGTTTGTGAAGCTGATGTGAAAGCCTGGCCTCTGGACTACAAAAGAGTCACACGTCTATTCTGCTCAGCTGATGTGAAGACCTGGATTTTTGTGAGCATTCTGGCTCAGCCCCCATACCTCACTCAGCCAGAGGCCATCTAAAAGACCCCATGAAAGGGCTTGCATCTTGGCTTGTGTCCTTGGGCTTATATGCTCTCCCTGAGTCAATGCTCAGGGGCTGCCAGGAGGCAGCTGAGCCTCAAAGACAACCTACTGAATTCAGCAAGCTGTTGGTTGGATCTAATTCAGCCCCAGCAAGCTGCTGGAGACCACCTCTTGAGTGAGGAATATGCCATTTGCATGTGGCCATTTCTCTAACCAGAAGTTTGTAGGAGGTAATATGAAACAGCTGTGATTTTATCTGCTGCCAAGAGACCTGCTGCAACCCAGTGCTGCTGCTGTGTGAAGTGGAGGAAGTCTGCAGGGTCTGTAGCTCTGTCACCAGATCTTTTCAGGTTGCTGATAACATAGTCCACCTAGCACGTGGCTTTCCCCTGAGGCTCTTCCAGGCCACACTAAAGCTGCTTTCTCTGGGTTGCCATCACAAAACGAGAGTAACACTGGCAGCCAGACTGGCTGCAAACCATCCATTGTTGGTTAAGAAAGTGAAAATCTTTTCTTCCCAACTCTAAATTCCCCAGCTGTCTTTGCTAAGCAAAATCAGAGAAATGCTTAGTCCATCTGTTTCATTCTGGGTAATCTGAATATTGGCCACTTTTTTCTAGTGGCCATTAAAATACATTTTAATTGTAGTATCACATGCTCGGCAACAGTTTCTGTCAAGAACATGAGTTGTAGGTGCTGCTGCAGGAGGAACCAGGTACAACTACATCTGAGTTTGGACCATTGCTGAAGCAGAGGCGTTGACAGCAAAAGCTTCTCCCACCAAACTGGCACAGCAGCCTGCTTTATGGACAACTCTGGCAGCAGGGCTGGAATATGAAGTCATCAAGAAAGTATCAGCCTTGGAAAAAAGCTCTCATTTGTTTTGTTTCAGGTCTCAAAATAACTCTGTCCTCAAAACACATAATGAAGGTGGCTTAGCACTTCAAGCTAATATAGGTCTTAGAACTATGACCCTATGCATGTTGTCCCTGTCCCCCCCAGCCCTGATGCTGCTTGTCACATGTTAAAAATTACATCAGGACAAAGCATTGAGTCTGTCTCTTGGTTCACCATATTGAAAGCAATACAAAGGCAAAATGAAGGGATTAGCATTTAAAGGTCCACCAGATAGCCATTGCCTGAGATCTCTTCCTTTTGTTCTCAGGGTGGTATCAGTCTCACTCTTCCTCCCTCTTTCCTCAGAGTCAGAGCTATGGTAGGGTCTGGTTACCCAGATGTCCCGGTCCCACTGGGACTGGAAGACTTGCTATCAGCTGTATCTTTTGATATTTCTACTATATTCCATTTCTCTATTTCCTCTTTCTCTTGTGTTTCACTCCTTGTGTCTCCCATTCCAAAAACCCCTTTTTTGTTCTGGAGTCAGAGTTCCTGCCAGGCCCTTCAGTCTTGCAGGTATAGGTATGCGTGTCTCTTTTTCCTGTATTCCTTTTCCCACCTAAACTGTCCTTTGAGATACTCTTATTCTCCTTTCTCACTCAAACAGGATCCCAGACTCTGAATTGCATCTGCTTTGATTGATTGGTGAGGAGAGTTTTCACTCAGGCTGGTTTTCACATTCAGTGAAGCTCTTGCTTCCCGTGGAATGTCTTATCCCTCCTTTCTCTCCCTGGGGAGCGTGTGTAAGCAGTTATGCTCACTGCAGATTCATGGCCAGATAAAAGCCTGCAGAACTGGGAACTCCTAACAGCAATAATTGGTAACCAAACTTTTGCCCTGCTCCCATTTCAAGAGTCAAGCAGTCCATAAGAACGTGTCAGGACTGGTTGAACTGGAGCTGGTCCTGCTGTCTGATGGACTGGGCAGCAGGATGTGGTCTGGTCCAGCTCTATCTTGTACATTTCTGCCCTCAGGGCTGCACCCCCAACTCCCTTGTGTGCCCACCCACATGCACACTCACATACACATAGACTGAGGAATGCCTCTGTAAGTGCTGGGGGAAAAAGTCACTGGTCGAGAAGATTTAAT
Source organism: Anabacerthia variegaticeps (assembly GCA_035583185.1). Lineage (NCBI taxonomy): Eukaryota > Metazoa > Chordata > Aves > Passeriformes > Furnariidae > Anabacerthia > Anabacerthia variegaticeps. The sequence goes on from JAWWEW010000165.1 coordinate 28,228,708, forward strand.
ATTAAATCTTGGTTCTGTTACTGGTAACCAGATCTTTTTCCTTTTGTTGCAAAGTGATTTTTTCTCGTCAGAGTTCTTTACAGAAAGCTGTTCTGTCATCTTCAGTACTCACATTTTGTATTTTGGATGTCAATATTACACAACAGTTAACACCAAACTTTTACAGTACTGAGGTAAGCTGGGGTCTAATATGTGAAATGTACAGTTTCAGATTAATCACAGTTTTGATTTGAAGTTCTGACAATAGACAAGAGAACATATGCTCATATGCTTCTATTAGCTCATCTCTGGGGAGAAAAGAGTACGAGGAAGAGAGTACACCGGTGATTCACCCTTCCTCTGCCACCTCTTCTGTAGGCTGTGGTGGGCAATAGGGAGCTCTCGTGAGTGCCATGTGTACACACATACAGTGCTCCTGTATACATGTATACAGGAGCCTGGGCATGTGCAATCACTGAAGATCTGGTGGCACTACTTGTATGCGGATCTGTGTTGGCCCCAAAGCTCCAGCCAAATTCTTCTTATTTCCTGATGCCCTTGCCAATTCCACTTGGCTGTGTTACAAATTATTTCCTCACCAGTGACGGGGAGTCGCCAGAGGTAGCTACCAGCTGGCACAGGTTCACACTCCCCGCAGGCAAAAGGGGAGCCCTCTGGAAGAAAATAAAAGTTGTGGAAGTTGGTTTTGCAGAGCTGCTGCTATTTATAAGATCTGGCTGGCAATAAAGGAAGGAAGGCGGCTGTGGGTAGGGCTGGTAAAGCCTCTCCTGGAGAGCAGCTTCATTCACCATGGCCATAGTTGAATAGTGCCTTACGTGCCCCCTTATCTGTCCATGTAACAACAGGTGCTTTCCATAGGATAAGGAGTGAGCATGAAAGTAGAGTAACAAGGTAATTTCCCGGGCAGGACAGAGTCTATTTATTTCCTGATTCCTGACCACAACTGCTACTGGAAACAGTTGCTGTAAGCACTCTTCTCTGGGCTGAAGAGAGTTTGAGCTGGTCCCTTGCTGTGACAGAGAGATCATCTGCCTCCGTGAAGCAAAGGAGAGGGGGTTTTTACCCCTCTCTACATCTGTGCCTTCTACCTCACCAGCTGCTAACTGCCTCAAAGTCACATATTGCCACAGGCTTCCTCTCATGTTCTCATCAAGTATCCATGAATTTACCTGCCTTCAACTGCAGGTGTGAGAGGAGCCAAGAGGGTGTCTTGTCTCTTCATCACCCTCACTGAAGCAGCAATGAGGCTGTTGTTGGTGTGGTGGTACAGCCTGCAGCACTTAGTAACCACAGAACTCCTAAGAAGATCAACTCAGAACAGTCTCTGGAATCCACCTCTGACCAGCTGCAGTGATACAAAGTCCTACTAATTGGTTATGCAAACACATGGATCGTATTAAGAAACCTGATACTTTACTGCATTCTCCAAAGCATCCTATATGGGTGACACACTGGCCCAGCACTGTTCCTGCTTTTTTAAGTAACCCCTGCCCAAGCCTCCAAACTACTGTGCAGACCCAGAAGTTTTGTCATAGAAACTTGGAAATAACATCAGTGTGCTTCAAGGTGCAGAAGGGAAGGTGAACAAACAAGCAGAGAAGAAAGACAGTCAGCAGGTACTGCATTAATTTGATTTCCCCTTCACCCAGCGCACACCCTCCCCCTTCCCTTCTCCTCCCTCTCAGAAAAAGTGAAAAGAAAACCATGCAGACAAAACTTCTGGAGATCTCATGTGAAGCATGAGGAGAACAGAGTTGCTCCTGGGCCTGCGGACTGTAGTTTGGGGAGAACATTTACACAGATTAAACTTGCAGAGAAATCCTGTGGAAGGTAAATGGAGATTCAGCTAAGGGGGTTGCTCTGCACTCAAGACCCTCCTCTTCATCTTACAGGCTCCTGGATTTCACTGGCAAGCAAGAACAGCCAGACCTCTGCCTTCCCATCAGTTCCGGAAACCAGTCATACCCTCTTCCTACTTTAAACAAAGACTTCTCCACCCTGTTGAGCCCACTTCCACCAATGGCAACTGTTAACACGTATTTGGAAAAATTCTGTGGCCAGCATCTGTTTTGTCTTCTCCTCACACTTTCAAAAATGTGCTGGAGGAAGGAAGCCTCCCCCTCTTTTGTCCCCTCCAGCTGGAAAAATCACATCTAATCTTGCTGCCTTTTTTTCCTGCTGTGTATCCTGCCAAAACTGGTTGTTGTTATGAACTGCAAATAGAGTGGCTAACCCTTTGCTCATTTTTTTTTTTTTTTTTAAATTTCAATTCTCATTCTGCCTATCAGCCTGGGCTTGGCTCATATTTTGCATCCCATCATAACTGCATCCCTCAGCCTCAGTTCCTGTTTGCTGTCCTACTGGTCTGCCTGGCACCTACCATTTTGTTCCTGCTGTTTTCACAGATGATGGGTGAATGGGCTCGCTTCTCAATGCACTGGAGAGATTTTAGCCCTGCTGGGTACATGTAGGGGTCCGTGTTCATTCTCTTATGTACTGCACATTGATGACATACACATACACCACCTGGGTGAGCTAAAACCTTGTTTGCTTTTTTGGGCTTCTAGGATGTGTATCTTCACACTGCCATTTGACTGCTCCACAGAAACGTACCATCAACTTGTAGTGGACAAGACTACCTCCAACAGAGACAGGTCCTTCTCTGTCTCTCCAACTCCCTGTAACAATGTCTGGATAACTTGGGTGGGATTGGGTGGCCTCTGCCCACACCTCCACATCTGGCTGCTAAGGACCACTCAGTGGAAAAGGTGTATAACTCTATTTAACTATGGACTCTGGAGGGTCTTGTTGTATATGTAGACCTCTTTCTTGGGGGCTTGATACTAGGTTTTCCCCTTTACAGCCAACCCTTATTTCACTCTTGTGTTTCCTGTTAAGACAGTTCTTGGACAAAAACACAAGTTTCTTCCTTAGACAGTCTTAAATTTAGCAGCTACCAAGAGATAAACTTGCCTGTGGTCCTTGATGAAGAGCCTCTTGATGTGCTGGATGTCAAATATGCCTTCTCTTTCTTTATGCAGAAGACAAAGCATTTTAGGAAGCTTCAAAGGCTCCCTCTTACTCCTGACACACACAGTGGAAGTGATGTGTCTGCACATCTTTCTATTTAGGCTGCAAGGCAGAACTGGCTACTATTGGGAGCGTGCAGTCCAAAGGAGTTCTGGTGGATTTGGTGGCATTGCTGTCATGTCCTTCCTTGCATGTGGAGGGGCCCCAACCTGGAGTTTTGTTGCATTTCTCTCAAGCTCGATGTTACTCTGGGAACACACAGATGCTACACAGCGTCAAAACAGTCCCTGACTCTTCTCTTTGGTGACTTCCTTCTTCCCCCTTCTGTTGTAAGTGTGCAGTGCTTGCAGGTGCTCTGGGTCTCAAGGTAACATCTTTCTTCAAAAAACAGCTTGTTGTGTAACCCCTGAAGGCTCTCCGAGATCTTTTTCTTACGCACATTCACAAACTTCCCTCTTTCCCTCACCTTCGCAGTGCTCCTGTAGGGAAAGACGCTGAAAACTGAGGAGAATGGAGCCTACTGTGCCCTTTTTGTACTAATATATACACAGGACTGATGCAGTGACAGGATGTCAGTGAAGCCATTGTAAAGGTTAAAAATGTTTCCAAGCAAAATGGCAGTCATGGACCTACATCTCCAGTGGCTGGAGAATGGCCTTTCTCTCACATTAAGGTCACGAGTAACAAGCCTGCCTCTGCTTGTCCGAGTTTTCCTGGGGCAGAGACTGTTTGCGTAGGTGGTGTCCTCTCCTCCTGCATGGCCTGCAGGATGAATCCTCATTTCACTCCTAGTGAATAGACACATGTGGCTGTGGGATGAAATGTTATGAGCAATATAAAGTAGGGGAGAGTCACCTCTATTTGAATTTTTGTGCAGTGATGTATTTCAGATATAGAGGACTGCAAGTGCCTGAGAACCAGAATCTTATTAACTCTACGTCTTATACAGGAACACCTTACATGCAGGCAAGCACATTTCTACCCAACCTTTATTTTATGATGTGGTTAACAACCCCTTACAGAATTTCCCTAATTCGTCCTCTTTGTCTTTAAATCATCTTCCTAGCATCAACTGTAGTGTCATTTATTACTTAGACATCTGCAGTGATGGACAGGGGTACTTGCTATTTCTGGGCCAGATGTATGAACTGTAGGCCATCTGAAGGTGACTGTGCTGCCTCCAGGATGCAGCCCTTTCCTTCACAGTACCTGCACACTGTGTTCCCAATTTTGGGAAGCAGCTGCCTTCCACCACCCACCAGAGGAACATGAACTTTTGATGCCATCTCAGCTGATAAAAGTTTTACACAATTGATGTAGACTGGCCTTATTTCAGAGACTTATACGCCACATTAAGATGATCTCTTCCCCATGACTAATGTAAGCTGGATATGACGGGATATGAAAGAATACGACTTCAGTTTTTTCACAGACAAGGATAGAGGTTTCATAAAATCACAGAATACCCTGATCTGGAAGGGACCCACAAGGATCTTTGAAGTCCAGCTCTTAGCCCTGCACAGGACAACCCCAAAAGTCACAACATGTGCCTGAGTGCATTGTTCAAATACTTCTTGAACTCTGGCAGACTGGTGCCATGACCACTGCCCTGGGGAGCCTGCTCCAGTGCCCAACACCCTCTGGGTGAAAAACCTTATTATCCAACTTAAACCTCCCCTGACACAGCTTCAGGCCATTCCCTCATGTCCTGTCACTGGTCACCACAGAGAAGCCCGTCCTCTTCCCCTCATAAGGATGTTGTAGTCTGCAATGAGGTCTCCCCTCAGTCTCCTCTTCTCCAGGCTGAATAGACCAAGTGCCCTCAGCCACTCCTCATGTGGCTTCGCCTCAAGACCCTTCACCATCTTCACTGCCCTCCTTTGGACACTTCCTAATAGCTCTGTATCCTTCTTACATGGTGGCACCCAAAACCACACACAATATTCCAGGTGAGGCCACCCCAGTCCAGAGCAGAGCAGGACAATCCCCTCCTTCGACCGGCTGGCGATGCTTTGCCTGATACACCCCAGGATATGGTCAGCCCTCTGGGCTGCCAGGGCACAATGCTGGCTAATATTCAGTTTGCCTTTTCTCTTGATGTTTCTCTAACAACTCTTTCAAATTCTGGCTGGAGAAAAATGTGGCTAGATACCACAGTTGCCATAGCCAGCAAAACTCTGGGTAAACCCAGTAAACTCTGGGTTTACTCACTTAACACTGACCACCATGGGAAAAAACCACTCATGTACATCCTGCAACTGGAAACAGGT
>JAWWEW010000165.1:28234107-28262540 GCA_035583185.1 Anabacerthia variegaticeps
AACTCTGGGTTTACTCACTTAACACTGACCACCATGGGAAAAAACCACTCATGTACATCCTGCAACTGGAAACAGGTTCCTGTGGGCCACTGCTGTGCTAAGTCACACTGGAAATGTGTTTGTGGCACTTAGTGATCCCATTACTGGCAATTTCAGAAAAGGACATTTGAGCCAAGGAGCCTGAGCTCTTAGAAAGAATCAGACTGCTGGAGGAGGTCTAAACAGGCCCTATGAGCTGCTGAAATAGCTCCAAAGCTGTTGGTCCTCCCCTGTTTGTCATCACCATGTTCTACAAGAGAAAAAAACAGGACACAGGAAGCACCGAGACAAGGTGGGAGAATCAAGACCTCAATCCAATGTACTGATAATACTTAGCACTGTACATCACTGTACTGTTACTTACAAACATTAACTAATAATACATCCTCACAACACCCCTGCGAGGTAGGGAAGTATTATTATCCCTAGTGTACAGATTGGGAGACCGAGGCACCAAGAGGCAAAGTGACTTGCCCGAGATCACACATCAATGCATTGGCAGAGCCAAGGTAAGAACGAAGACATCCCTTGTTCCCCACCCCATGCTGCCTCCCCACTAGACAATGTTATCTGTCTGGACATGGGGAACCCAAGAGGTCCCTTTGAAAAGCAATGCCTGGACTTGTTGCCTATGAATAATTTTTATTTGCCTTTAATGAATTATTTCACAGTTTTTCCCTCACACTGTACACCGCGCTTTCACAGTCCGTTCAGCGCTCTGTGGTAGCCCACAGCCTTCTCCTCTGGCACTGGGACAGCTCTGCAGGGGGTTCATAGGGTGCTCTGTGCTTTCATTAACAGGATGTTTAGAAACAGTTTTCACTGACATTAGACTGGGAGCATATGAGCTCTCACTGGAGACCAATAACACACACTGGAGAAGCAGGCAGAGGGAACTGATGGTAAAAAGGCATTTATTTGCTGTCCCCTGTGAAATGACCAGTGGCTTTCTTTGTTTCTTAGCTCTTCCAAGTTCCAGTGATCACTCAGATCAGAAACTCTTTGTCTCCACCCTGCCTGGTCAGGAGTCGTTGTTCTTGGAGTTGCTTCCCTAATAGGTAATAGGCAGTCAGTTCAGGAACAGACAGGTCCCCCAGCATTGCCTACTCCAGGTGTGTGATACTGTCTGGGAACAAGGCTGGCTGTAGTTGTTGTGCTCTTTTGCCACAGGGAAGGGGTATTACCATGGTTGGCAAGCAGCCATATCCAGCATCTAAGTCTCTTTTTTTTTTCAAAACTGGTATTCAATGAAGAGCAAGGGAGAGTGGATGGATGAGGAGATGAGGACGAGGCAGAGCAAACGGGAAAATCCACCAAATGAACTTCTAGGAAGGAAATATTCCCCCTTGGGCACTTCAACTGAAGTGGCTTCATTTTCACAAGGCTTCCTTCTCTCTCTGGGAACATCTGCTGAGCTTCATCTCTGTCAGCTGGATGTATCGTATGACATTGGTATCTGCAGGGAAAGAACACACACATACAGGTACAGTGGTTACACAACTACCTGTGGAAGACAGATGGGATGCATTTTCATCCTTGGTACATCACTTGGGGAGCAGCGCAGCTCCAGCTCTGTGTGCTGGAACAGTATCAGCTGAACCAAACCCTGGAGCTTTGGTTTTGGAGAACCTGATCTGAGTTGCGCTCACCATCCCTGTTGGTCACAGTCTTGCCTCAGCTAGTTTTTACCTTCTTTCTGATTACTCTTAGTACAACTGAACTCACACAGCTGAAACTATCAGGTTGTCCTTGCCTGTACTTGTGGAACGCACTTCCTTTGGCTTCCCTTCCTGCAGAGTCTGCATGCAAGCCCCTAAAGGTATTTTGTGCGCAGTTATGCTCTGCCTTTTCACTCTTCTATTCCATTTACAGCCTATTTCACTCTTTTCACATTATTCCATCATGAGTAGAATTGGGAAGAGCATTTTTTACCTTCCCTTTGTACCCTTGCTTTCCTTAAGCTTTCCATTTGGAAGTCCTTCCCCCATGACACTATCTGCATTTCTGTCATATGCTGTATGCTGTATACTGCCTTGTGTCTATCCTGTCTAACGAAGTCCCTAGGGGCAGAGAACCACTGATTCATCCCTGTAGAGAGCTATGAGATCCCAGATCTGTGCAGGTGATAAGCTGAACCCTCTTTTTCCTTCCAGCATTTCAGAGCATCAACACACCACATAGAACATGTGAGTTTTGTTTTACCTCCTGGCCTCAGCAATAAGAGAACTTGTTCACCCTGAATCGCAGGTTGATCTAAATGAGCATGTGCATCCAGATAGAGCCAATGATTCTGCAGTCACGGTCAATCCCTTCTCAAGTCATGTTGATTTCTATCACAAGGGTGACTTCCCACACACGTGGCATCCACATAGTGTCAAAAGCCATGTGAGATCAGAAACAAGAAAGCAAAAACATAGCCATTTTCATTTCTATATTGATTGAAAAATGGTTCTTTGCTCAGAGCCTTGCTCAGACAGTCGACCAGGGCCGGCTTGATCCATTTGTTAGATCCCCAGAAACCAATCTGAAGTGCACTGCAGTCCAGTAAGAGGGCAATCTTGTCTCCTCCTCATCCACACAGCGATGTGCTCCACCCGTTAGGGAAATGAGAAGTGCCTGAGCTTTCAGACCAATGAACAAATTACTGGGAACATGTCCAGCACCAGCACTAAAGCAGTTGTGGGTGCAAAGCTTCCTTTAAATATGAGAAATAAATATCTCTGTTGTGTCCTCTGCTAGCACTGAATCAGTGGGAGATGGATCAGTTTCCCTTCATACAGAGCTGTCCACAAACATGCCATGGGGTATCAGTGGGCTGTGGCACTGTGGTCCTGGTGTGACTTCTCAAGCTGTTTCTGGTGAGATGGGTCTCCCTGCTGAGTCTTCTGCAGGTTCAACTGCATCATCCTAGGCATTCCAGAGGCTCGGATTCAATGACTAAGCTACTTGCCCCATTTGGGGCACTCTTAATGAGATAAGTTCTGCTGTTGCTTGTATCAAACAAGATGCATAAGCATCCTGGGCAATTCATGCATTAGCATTTCTTATCAGCCAGCAAATTTTAAAGCATCTTTTTTAAAAACAGAATTAATTTTACTTGTGCAGCCTCCTGGAATGAGGAAATTCAGTTGAGGGGGTAGCTCTGAATTTTAGGCTTAAAATAAAATGGGTGCAGGTGGCAGGTGCCTGACTCACTCCCAGCAATGTAAAGACAGGGCAGACAGCCCAGCCAGGATCCTGCTGTGCTGCCCACACCTCACTACAACCTCTCTGCTCTGTGCCCTTCTAGACTCCGATGGGCTGTGCTGTGGGTACACATCCCTGCCACTGAGATGCATGCTTCAAACACCAGCCTGGTGCAGGTGAAAAGGGGTAACTGCGTGGGCACATCAGGAAATCCCACCTGCCGGGGCCCTCAGGGACTCGGCGCCTAGCTGAGGGGGTGGAGGTGGGTTCAGTGCATAACTGGGAAAGGGAAGGCTGCCAGCCCCCTTTGGCTTTCAGATAAGGTAGTGACTGCTGATGGCACAGCTTCACTCACCTTGGAAACTTCCACATGCCTGGAAAGCCACGGGCAAATTAAGGTGTAGCCTGATAGAGGGCAGGAGATGCTCCTATTGTTAAATACTTACAAATCTCTCTGGCAGGTTTTGGCATGTTTTGCTTCATTTTTGAGGGACACTATCTTACCAAGGAAAAATAATGAGATCAGCACTCTGTTTATAGCAGTGGAACCCGGTGTCAAGTTTTTTCTACCAAACAGTATTGCACCATACTAGCCCTGCCTACAGAAGTATTTCAAAGCTACATATAAACGTTAATAAGGAGAAGACTCTCACCTCTCAGTGAAGAAGTGACCCCCTTCTGCTGATGTGGAAACAACAGGTAAGGATAACTCAGATAAGGGGTCAGGCCTATGCAAAGAGATAGTGACAAAGCTGTAACGGGAATATGTCTCCTGGCTCTTAGGAGTGTGCCTCTGTCCCTCTGCAGTGTGGCCTAATGCCATTTTAAAGGTAACTTCTGCTTCTCCTGTAGCCTTAGAGCCCAGTTGCTTATCTTCTGTGCAGACACCATGGCCTGGGTTTTCCCAGGACTTCTGAGTTGTAGGAGTCCAGAGAAGCAGTGCTGGAGTGCAGTGCGAGCCCTCCCCACACAGCACAGGAAACCATCCTGTACGGGCAGCCCATGGGATGCCTGAAGGTGAGCTCTCAGGGCCAGCAATCACCTTGTTTGATACTAGCTGGCCATGACCAGCTGATGGTCTGGTCCCAGCCCCCATTCAGTACCTGCCTTGACAATCAGCCCCAGTGAGAGGGCTGAACAAGGCTTGCAGCAATGTACGTGTCTGGCTGCCCATCTTGCACCAGCCTCTGCACACAGAGATCATGGAGGGTCCATGCATGCATTGCATGACTTAACAGTAGCTTCCCTCTCCCTGAGTAAGGAGGGTTATACAATTATCTTGTGTTAGTTGCATCTCCTTTTGTGATTTTTGTTTGGAGGTAGAACAAGAAATCAGGCCAAACCCAACCTTCCTTCACACTGGATAGATAGTAAATAGCCATAAGGGATCTGCTGTGCTGACAGCCCTTTAGAACAGTAAAACCCTTTGCTAACTAATTCCTCATTACCATTCAAAATCTCTCCCACCAAAGAGAATAACTGCCAGTGATTTGTGCCAAAAACACTCCTTATTAGAAAAAAAATAAAAAAGAACACACAGAACATGACTGTAATAATAAACAAGTGCTTTTACCAGTGAGCCTGGTGAAACCCCAGATAAAGGAAAGCAATCACACTTTTCAGATGGAGACACTGAAAGTGGAGACACTGACTTATTGCCAGTCACATAATAATTCTTGGAAGTGCTACCTGATTCCTACTGCTGTGTTTTAACAGCCACATCCTTTCTTACTGTGCATGCTCAATTTCCCACCCTGAATACCCTTCAAGTTTTCCATAATCATAAATAAAACAGTGGAACAACAGCCTTGAATGGTCTACAAATAACAGGAAAGAGTCTCTGATGCAGAGCTGAAGGCCAGAACTGGTTTTGTATACATAAAGGGCCTTTAGGGACACTTTCTGATATGTTTTTGTAGCAAGCTGTGGTATTTGAAGTTGTTGCTGTTGAATAAATTAGTATTTATTTCAAGAAGCCAGGAGGAATACCAAATAAACAGTTTCATGAGGCAGGGTGGGTAGGGGAGCAGACACATACATTTTAAAAATGGAAGCGAAGTGGTTCAGGTAAAAGGAATTTTTCACACCTGAGCCTAGTCAAAACCTCAAGGTTAGGAGGTTCTTGTTTTCCACTGACTATTTTTCTCTTGCATATGCTTCTCCACTGTCCTTCTGGCAAGGGCTGAAAGCAGAAGGGTGCACTGTAAACTAAAACAGGCTAAACTGAGCTTTTAAACACATTTTCTCTGGGAGTGTGGGGTGCACAGCTGTGCTGTCAGACTGCCCAGGGTCCATGGCCAAGCGCAGCAGATGGGACCAAGCACCCTTATGGGAAGTGGAAGAGGAAGGAGATCCCAGCACACTCCCAAGTGCACATTCCCTGATGCTCCTCCAGGGCACACACACTGCAGCAGCCAGGCAGAGCCAATGCCTGCAGGACATCAACACTGACAGCCTCCCTTCCCTCTTCTAGTTCAATGAATATCAGCTCCACCATGCTCTGCCAGGACCCAGGGTCACTCCTGTTTCACACCTAGTTTTCCCTCTTCCCTCTCAGGTTCAGCTGAAGAGCTGTTCTGTGAGATTTTCTTTGCACATGGCTTCCATTTCGCTTTCTTGTGATCCTTTAATCTCCCTATTACTATCTAAAAACTAAAAGCATTGTCTCGGCCTCATGGCCTTCCAACTGCCTTCTGAGATTGGGCAGGTTAGCATAAAGATGGTGGCTCTGGAAAGGCTAAGTTGTTTGGATATACAATTTCATTGCCATCCCCAAATGAACTGTATGGTTTTGACAGATGGATGGCAGATACTTAACAGGCAATTGGCTGATCTCATGGCAAAATTTGAAGCACTCTGATGAATGCTTTGTGGGTAAATGTCTGTCTTCCTGATCAAAGCAAAGCACTAACCCTTTACTGAGATGGTAGAAGGCACAGCTATTGAAGATTACAAATAGTTTCCTGGCATTGCTAAGGGGAAAAGCGTTTTCTCAGAGTCAGAAAACATAATGGTTGGGATACACTCTTCCCTCATCCTGCTTTCTTCTTCAAAAATAAACTAGGGAGGGAAAGAGAGGCAGGATCCCCTGCAGGCCAACAGCATTCCAGCAATGCTGTCATCTTCCAGGTCATGCTGCAGCCTTGGCAGTGGTTAATCTTTGGGCACTGCAACCTTGCTGCACTATCCAAGAGTGCTTGAAGGGGAGTACAGCAAAGGATACACAGTGAGTCATGCTCATCCCTGTGGAAATCAACGCAATCAAGTCAGGGACAGACTAAGTCTCATGAAAAGAAATAGAAAAGCACTCAATGCAAAGCTCCCCTGCTCCTCTCCACGTACCTGTCGGCTGGCGGGATCTTGCCTCTTTCAGGTAGTAGAGGGCCTTGTTGAAGTCACCCAGGTGGTAAAATGCCACTCCCGATCGATAGAGCGCCTTGAAGTTCTCGCCCTCCTTCTGAAGCACTTTGAGGCAGTACTCCTTGACCCGTTCATAATTCACCAGCTCGGCCTGGAGCAGGCAGGCTGCAGGGGATGGGCACGGTGGGGAGACAGACAGACAGACAGACAAACACACAGGAGAACATTAGTGCCTTATTTCTCCTTGCTCCTGCAATCTGCACGGGAGAAGAGAGCAGCTTAGGTGAGGGAAATGACTCAGCCCCGTGATTCAGAAAGGGTGCAGTCATATGGATTGTTTGCCAAACCCGATTGTTCGCAATTTAAATACCAACGTGTCTATTTTTGGCATTGCAAAGCAAAGGGATTATGTTTACTCCTGGGACACACATACACACGCACAGAGCACTGGGGCAGAGAGGGAGACCATAAATGCTCCTCCACAGCTCTGGAATGCCATACTATTTCATGGCAGTGGCTGGCTTCATTTGTAGTGACATTGCTTCTCAGACTGAGGGCTGCATCTCCAAAAAATAAAAAAAGGCAGTCTAACTGTTATGTGACAAGGAAAAAGAGGGATAAATTGGATCAAATTTTGTATTTGGCTTAATCCAAGGACGGTAGGTTTAAAAATAATATGTAATTGCCTTTTATCCAGGAGATCCTGTATGGAGTTTTGCTGTAGGAAATAAGGGGCTTTTGCCCTGTTGGAATGTGCTGCCAGCAAAACATAAGCCCATCTAGTGCTGCATTCCAAGGCAACTTCAGGAATGACACAATTTGGGGAAGGAAGGCAGAATGCCACTACAAGGATCAGTTCAGAGACTGGCAGCGTCAAGTGCCAGGGCATGGAGAGAAATTTCCCATGGCAGGTGGTGTTTCTCAGTGTGTCTCTGGCAAGGAGGAGACTCACTGCTCCTGGAAATCCAAGTCATCACAGTTCAGGTGTCACAAATGAACAGCCAGATTTCATTTCTTGCATGGTAACTGCAGCTGAGAGGATATGATGCTGGGTCAGGAATATGATGCAGTTCTTGATCCCTTCCCCCTGTGCCCCTAAAGTAAGCCCTACACCCTCTCTATATCTTAGTTTACATTTCATGAGCAGGAGGTTGGCTAGACGACCTCCAGATATTCCTTCCAACCTAAATTAGTCCAAGCCCATGATCACTTAACGTGGACAGAATACATTCCTAACCCAAGCCACATTTAAAGCTTAAACCCACATTTAAAGCTTAAGCATCTTCCTAGGAACAATCATAAACGGGATTTTACCAGCAGAATACTGATGGTACGTCTGTGTTGAACAAGGACTGCAGAACTAGCCCCACTGCTGGTATGTTTGTTTGAGTGACGCAGCCATTATTAACCAGAACTTGCTTTAATAATGGAATGTCAATATATTTTGAAAGTTCCTGCCATTAATGTGTACAGGTATTTCAAAAGATTCTGATTGCTTACTATTTGATTTGCCAGTTAAAAATCACATATGTTCCTAAAACCTCCGCAGCATTTCCTTATCCAGAGTTTGTCCTTTCCTATTTGTCACACATTGATTTTTCTCACTCTGTTTCTAATGGAGCTTGAAATGACTGTGCCTTGTTTTACTTTATTCTCCAAAGCTATTTAAAAAATGGCTCTGTAAAATTTACTACTGGCTTCACTGCCCTGGAAACAGGATTGCTTTGTGTATCTGCTGACCAGTAGCATGTACAGCAGTGGCAGTAGCTTCCTGCACACTGCCAATCAGAGCCAGCCTTTCACGTTCTGTGAAACTGCCTTTCAGAGCAACTAGGGGGTGGCTTTCAGTCTCTCTGTTCATTTGTTACTTGGTATTTCCAGTTAGAGTCATAGAAATTACTCTGGGAAAAATGACAAGCAGACTATTCATATATATTAACTCAGTAATTCCATACTGGACTTGCTTCATGGATTGGTTTAAAAGACAAACTCTCCCACATCCTGCTAATTCGCAAACCCAATTGGGTTTCCAGATATCCAGCTGGGTTCCTTCTGTGACTCATACTCACAGTAAAGCTTCTGCAGGGCATCCCCACTAACCATGCACGCGGTGAAGAGAAGTCAGTACCACATGGCTAGAAGGAGAGACGTGTGTTTATCTAACAGAGTGAGCAGATGGATGTGCAGGAAACAGTTCTGCTGGAAGAGCTGGCCATTTGGAGACCCAGCATTGGAAGCGGCTGTTGGAAATGAACCTGGAGGGAGTATCTCCCTTAGAAATATTTAGACATGCGTGTTTTCAGTTCTTGGTGGACTGAAATGATCTTAATCAACTGGGAACCAATGTAAATATTGAGGCTGTTAGTAATTCAGCATTCAGAAATGGAAGAGACATTGAATTCTTGTACTTCCTACCTAATTCAGTAGGGGAGAATTGTTTTGAAAATGTGTTGTTTTCCTAAACAGACATGTGCAAGTCTGGCTGGGAGTGTTTGTTTACAACATCAAACACCTTACCACCCTCCTTCTATGTTCATAAGAGGCTCCCAGTGAATCCCTCAGAGGAACAGAGCTCCCTCAGAGAGACCAGATCTAGAGGTTTATCCAGATCCTCCTCCTGCTTTCTCAAAACCCAGTGGGCTTGATCCCATGCACCACCAGCTCTAGTAGCTCTCTGGTGATTAGAAGGGTGCCTTCTGCTTGCAGATGCAAACCTACAGTCACCCATCCCCTGCAAGTCTCATTGTCATTGTCATGTAGCATCTGGTGGCTACATCTCCCCAACTCAGAAATGCTGCTTGTCCTGCTTCCTGCAGCATGCCATGGTTATCCGCTGTATTTGGTTATCATTCTCAATTTGGCAGCTGATTTATCGTGTCAGGTTAAGCAATAAGTAACTCTTAACTTTTAAAACCATGTATATCACACAGTAATGAAGAGTCCTCATCTGCTGTAAAATAAAATAAAATAAAAAAAGCCATCTTGAAACTACCGGGTGAAATGTGCCATGGGAACAGGGAAAAGGTTAATGCTATTAGCTCCACAGGAGGGGCCCTGTCCATCACAATTCCCAACTGACTGCTGATGTTTAGGAAGGAAATAGAAAATTTGACTGTTTTTCTTCACAAGAGGAATGGTAAGCCTAGATTTGTACATTTTAATTTGTGGATTCAAATCTATGCCAGCCAGCTCCATGAGCTGCAACAATGTGAGAGGTGCAGTACAGATCTGGTGCCAGTAGATAACTAAGATAGTTTGTATATCTATGCTCAGCACAAGGTTGGGCAAAACAAAGATTAAAGCACCTGCAGAGCCAAAATATATCTACACCTTTAACCTTCACAGCAGCTGTGGTTAGCAATGGTGGGAAATTGTAACTAAAATCTTGGCAGTTGAGGGGTTTGGAGTCTATTCCACCCTGACATAATTTTGAATTCCAGAATATCTTTCAGGAAGCTCTCTAGGCTTGACCAGTGCCTGTGAGAAAAGACCCATGACAGCCCTTTTCTTCCAAAGGCTAATTACTTTAATTATTTAAGAAGGATCACTAAATTTCTATACTGATTTTTTTGTTTAGCTGCAATTGACTACCCACACCTTTGCTACCCTGAAAAGTTTGTGTTTCCTTGTTTCATTGGTACTCTGAGACTCTGACCAAATCGCTCCTTCATTTTCCCTTTATTAGCCCTTATAGAGGTGACTAGAGACTCTCACTAAAAAAAAAGCCTTATTTTTCAGCTTTCCTCATTTTTATAGCTGTTCTCTGAACCCTCCAAAAGAAGTTCAACTGAAAGTGCTGTCATTTAGCATCTCACCACAGAAACCTCTTCTGTGTGAATACCTCTGCAGGTTACGCAAATAGCTCAGTTTGGCCCATACCTTTGGCTTCTAATTTTGGCTGAGCTAAGAACGAAGTCTGGGAGTAGCATGTCCAGTTTTTAACATGGAGATTTTGAACAATATCAAGAGCCTTGACTACATGCCAATCTTCACCAAAGGGTAAATCTGCATGCTAGAACAATGGTCCAGACACCTTCTATACCAGTGGCTAAATTCCCATTGTAGGCAAGGCTCAAGACCCATCCATGTTGCAGAACACTTAAAAGAGTGGGACCAATTACTGTGCAAGCAGCATTGGCATATCCCTACCCTTTGGCATGTTCTTCAGGCTCAGCACACTGTGTTAGTCATAACAGGAATCTGTTTGCTGTTGTTCTGGAAGATGAAAATGCCTTTTCCCTACAGGAGAATCTTGGGTTGCAAGTTCATGTTTCACAAACTCCTGTCTTGCTTGCTGTACGCTGTCACTCAGGTAAGCTGGTTATGATGACTATTTTTAAGACTGCCTTGTGCCTTCCATTGTAGGAGAGGGTCAGCTGCTTATAGCTTTGTTGTTCTTTTAAGTTTATGGACTAAAATATTCCATGTGCCGTATCTGCCTTTGATGTCTGCTTTTGTAATATGTCAGACAAGATTGTTCAGGTATTTTTGAAAAACAGGCTAAGGAAACATATCTTATTTGTCCCTTGTTAAAGATCTCAGGTGACTGTCCCTTTGGATGCGTCTCATTCCCTCACCGTTTGGCTTTGCAAACGGAAATCTGGCAGATATTGTTTGTGTCAAGCAGGTGCCTTCTGTTATCCCCGAGGTAATCTATAGCTGGCCAACTGATAACCTTCTGAAAATAAAACCCAGTATGGTACTGCACGTAGTACCCTGCACAGATACGGTTTAGAATTTGGTACCCAAAAACTCTGAATATTCAGTCCACCCAGGGCACAATCTGATCTAGAAAAAATGGGGACTTGGAAACTTGAGAGCACAAAAATCCTCTTACTGGCTTAACAGTCACAGGAATAAAAAAGAGCAGAAAGTGGAAATCAAGATGAGAGGTGTTGTTTCAGTTATGACAGAAAGACAGGGAGGCAGATGCTTGCAAGAGGAGGAGACTGAAGCTGGGAGTAGTGTGGGGACAGGCACAGAAAGGAGGGTGGTGAAAGGGGTGTAGGAGTCGGGAGCTGAGGTCTATTGAGGAGGCAAAGTCTGGTCAGAGAAGTGGAGTTAAGAGTCTGGGACAAGGTGCTAAGGAGACACAGTGCAGCCAGCCTGGAGACTAGGAGCAGCATTTATAGCACTGAAATCCAGGCAAAGGAAACCAGCCCCCCTACCTGTGTATGGCAGCAGCAACTCTAGCAGATCACTTAACCACAATCACTTTCCTGCTGTAATCACTTTTTTCTCTGATGGCTGTACTCACCAAGGGACAGTAACCCGCAGTGCTGCAAGCTAGCCCTTGGAAATATTCCCTGGAGACTGGAGCAGGTGTCCTATACAAGAGGTAATGGTAAATCGTGTGGTTGAACCCCTCTCATACATCCATGCAAAAGGGTCTGAATCCAAATGACCGTTGCTTTTCCCCCCACTCCTTAGAATGAAAAAAAACAGCCTGTATTGATTTGCTTCGTTGCAATGCAGAGAGGAGTAACTAAATGTACTACTGCTTAAACTGAAGGGGATCTTCTCTCATTACTGTATTTACATTTGACTCCATCGCCGGAGTTTAACAACCTCTGTGGATTGTTACTCTTTAGCAAGTGCTAGGTACTCCAACCACTACAAACTCAGCCTGTATTTCACAAACTGACGGCGTCATGCCCCAAAATAACCACAATTAGACTCTGCAAAATACTATGCTTTCGGATATGATCTCACCTTAAGTATAGCAGCCAGCAGCTCACTTAAAATCTGTTTAAATTGCAGAAAGATGGTGCATATTCTTGCTCAGGTTCTACTTTGGGAAACATGATTGATACTTTGATATTACTGCTTCAGGGTTTTATTCAGACATTTCATTAAGACCTTCGTATATCACTGAACAATATCTGTTCTCATATCTAAAACTCAAAGTAATAGGGCAGACTAGGAGAGTCCTGTACTTCAGAAGGCTTGGCATCCTTCGTGGTGATGCTCTTCCTCAGAAAAGAGAAAACATGGTAGAGATAAGTTCTGGTTTAAGCATCTGTGAAGAGAAATTATTGGACTATAACAGCAACAACAATACCAACAAACCAGGAGGGGGAAAAAAGAAAGAATATTTGTCTTGGAATAGACAGCAACCTTCTAACCATGCCACTAATGGATGTATCATTAATCTTTGCATGCTGTAGACTGTAAATGTTGTTTACAAAAAGCATATGGAGCTTACAGTGTCCACTGAAAGAATTAAAAGGGATACCATTACTACATGAGATTGAAAATGACGATCATGTTACTAATTTGAATATAACTAACTTCTAAAATAAATCAGGTAACATGTGACTCATACGATGATGCTGAAAATGTAAAAGCTTATCTTAGTTTAAAAAGTCACCTTGGCCTTAAATTACTGTAATTTTATGCACAGTATAAAAAGAACTGGCTACTTGAATGCTTATCCAAATTTCTCTAAAGTTCAAGTTACTGATCCTGAGCCTGCAAACTGCACAGGCTACATGTAGAAGGCACAGCTCAATTTTTAACCTATGTTTTATCTTGTACTAAATTTTCAGTACAGATTGGCACTAAAAGGAGCCTTATAACATGCTGAATATAAGAAGCCTGTACCGAAACAATAGAGTAAAACAACCGTATCTGCACAGAGCTCCACATGTGCTGTGCCTTTCAAGAATGCAACCCAGCATTCCTCAAAAGAGTATCTTTTTTTTTTTCAGAGAAATGCTGCATGCAGTTCCACTACTAGACTGAGACTCTAACTAGGGATCTACAGTTTCCAAACAATCTCTTCCATTAAATATTTTTCTTCTTTCTCTCTAGTCCAAGCTTGCAAACAAAGAGGATTTTCTGGCTTCTCCCCAATAAAAAGCTAATTATAGACAGCTTGATAATGTCTGGCAATAATCTGATCAGCTGACTCCTAGTTCCCAGACAACCTTAAAGGGATGAAAAGGGAATATCACAATGAAAATACAACTTACCAGTCACTGGCTCTCATTTATTCCTCTCCAGGTACCAAAAAGGCCTAAACATGCCCGTATGTTTCTGCTTGCAGGCAAACATGAGGAAAACTAAAATCCAAACTGTATGACAGGTTGTCTCTCTCCATAGGGAGGGATTAATGCTAAATGAGGTGTGCATCCACAAATATTTAGAGAGCCCAAAGTGGGTCACCTCTTCCAAACTGCCTTCCCCTTCTTCTCAGCCTGACTCTCAATTTATAAACAGATATCAACTGTTCATTCCCATCCTGCCATCCTGGCCATGCTCTCTTTACAATATATAGCATGGCCTCTTTCAGTTCTCTGCTGCTCCTGAGTCCTTCATACATCCTCCAGAAGAAGGATCTGACTTCACCATTCCAATTGGCTTTTCTAGGAGAGAGAGAGAGGCGCAACAGTAGTGATTGAAGGATGTTGATACTTCCATCATCGTACACGTTAAAAGGTATTCAGTAGTTCTCAAAGGAGTTGCTGAGCCTGTGTGTCAGGCTTTCTGTGGCTGGCAGCCTATCATAGGGCTCCGGATATTGACTCCCCTTGGAATGCACAGGGCCGATAACAAGGAGATAAGTAACAGCTAATAAGACCTGTCAGAAACGATCACTTTAACTTCAGTCTGTGATAGAGTGATCAATCTTGAAGGCAAAACAGAAACAGATATCTTGGCTTTTATGCTACTCAAATGACAAATTTTAGCGTCATTTTTAAGCAAGTTGGAGGAGCACAGTCTAAATGAGTGGACTTAACTCTGTTAACAAAATGAAAGACAACATTAAGCAGGGTTCTGCACTGATCTGTCCTAGGCCCCATGGTATTTGATATTGTCAATAAAGACCTAAATGACAGACTGCAGGCTGTCTTGTCAATTTGCAGATAACACCTAGATATGAGGAGCCAGTGTCTGGTGGAAGGTAGGGGTAAAACTCCAAAGATCCCCACAAACTGGTGGTGTCCTGATAAAAACAGGATACAGTTCGACAGAGGCAAGTTAAAGGTCCTACAGTTAGGCAGGAAACCCCCCCACTGCGTAAGTACAGCAGGGGAACAGTTGGTTGGAGAACAATTCTGCTGAAAATCCACAGGAGTACCCTGACAGTAACAAATGGTCCAGAGAGGACAGAATATAAGCCCTCAAGGAGACAGTGAGGGAAGAAAGGCTAACCCTGTTCATCCACATAAAAAGGAAAAAAACAACTCTAATGCAAAGAAGGGCATAACCAGGATACCATCTGTTCTTCTTGTACTCGGGAAGTAAGAAGAGGGCTTACATTTCAGCTAGGAAAAACTATAGCAGTAAAGAGAGAGAAGCTTTGAAAGAGATTTGGGAAAGTTGTTAACGTTCCTAGATTTCCGAGTGTTTAAGAACAGCTTAAGCAGAAGTTATCTTGAATATTGTCTTGTCTGTACACTTGTACCACACCTGGGTATGGACAGAAGGCTCTTGACAGATCTTCAGTCCCATTCTTGATTGTCCTGTAACACTCACAGCATGAACAATCCTGAGCTGTCCTTGACAGCTGCCATTTAGTGCTAATTCCTATGAGAAGGTCCTGTTGAAGGATGTCGGAGCAACATTCTAGCAGGACATGTGAACAGGTAAGTGTGTAAGTAACAGCTGGCATGACTGTTAGCTTTTGCTAAGTGTTTATGTTCCCGTATTTCAGACTTTTGTTGTTTTGGAGAGTACAGCTATTTAAAAGTGCTCATGATTTCTCAACTATGTTTCTTAAGCTACTTTAAGATAAGTTTGTGGTGATTTATGCTTCTGTTTTGTCAGAAATCCAGTGATATAATACTGCAGTTTTTCCTTCAAAGGGCCAAAGCTTTGAGAAGCAAGAAATTTCAGCCAACTTTTCATCTGATCCCCATAGCTTCTGTTTTGAACAAGTATTTTGACCTACCACTTCCCATAGTTACTGGTCCTTCAAATCAAAATCAGAGGTTTACTGAAAATTCTTAGGTGTGCTAATATTAAAGCAGTAGTTGAAACCTAAATGTCAAGCAAACAAGAATTGTTGTCTGATGCCAAAATCTGCCTCCAGCTGTGTATCAGCAAATCTTAATTCCACCAAAATAAAGAGCTTCACATGGAGATGATCTTCATATCGCATCTTCTAATATGCATGCCTTTGGTTTTTCCCCGAGGTAGGAGCAAAGTCTTATCAAAGCACTGGTGGAGCAAGAGCTTCAGTCAGCTTTTAGCTACTAGATAATTTTGATGCTATAAATACTAGCTCCTACTGCAGCCACATTAGAAGAGATGGAAGTTCCTTCTGTTTGTTTTTGCCAAGGCTGTTATTGTTGATCTCTCAGGTTAGACACCCTGGAGGTTTCCTCCTCTCTGACTTTATCTAGTAATCTTTGACCTGTCTTTATCTTTTGAAATCAGTACTCATCTAGTCCCACCTAGTCCAGTCGCTTAGATATGCTTGGCCTTCAGATCTGTTCCAGTTGCTATTTATTCCACTGCCTCTTCCTTACTGTCTGCTTTTGTTCACCTTGTGTTGCTTTACTCTCTCACTGTGGCACCTTCTCTACATCCTACCCCTTCCTCCTCTGGCCTCCTGCTGCTATTGATACCCACTGAAGGAATCTTGTCTCTTGAGTTTTTTCACAAGGCAAAAGCATATAGAATTTTATAAGAGAGCAGCATCACCAGACAACTGTCTAGCAAGCATCTGGTGTTCAACAGCAGTCCAACTCCAACAAGTGCTATCAAATATTCTATGATTCTTATGAGACCATATTACACAGTGAAATTAAAGTCTTAATGGAATTATGGTGTTTTTTAAAAGCCCATCTGAAACAAGGAGGAAATTTCCATAAATAAGGAGACACTTTGGAGGAAGTGATGGATTTCAAGCTGCCTTCTCTGCTGAAGAAAAAAGTGCTCACAGTGGTTCAAACAACTGACAACAGTACTGTGAAATGCAGCTGGAACAGCTTAAAGGCTCTCAAATGAAGTCATAGACAGTTGTGCATGCCATGATCGCCTCAAGCCTGGCTTACTGCAGCATGCTCAGTCTGGGCTGAAAGCTATCACTTTATCCTGTACTACAACCCACGAAGATGTGGCTGCATAACATCTGTGTGCCGTGCCCTGTGGTGGCTCATAGTTCACCTCTCAGGACATGTGAAAGAGCTGACCATTGCAGAGTCCGCTAAGGCATGGAGAGCAGGCTTGTTCTGGGGCCACTTCCTTGTGATTTTGTACCATATTTAATTGATAAGGAGTGAAATGCTTTTCATTTTTCCTTGAACTCTTCCTAGCTGAAAAGAATCATCTGGTAAGATGGAGATGTCAGATGAGGAGGAGTATTTCCTTCATTAAATTAATTACTCATTCACATGCTTTATCCAGGTCTAGTGTAGCCCAAAGCCTTTCCATTTTAATGATGTTTTGAAACAAGAGAGAAACCTTTATGGCCCCTGTGGGAGGGATGGAGAGGAGAACTGACAGAATCAAAAAGACAGAGGATGTCCAAGTCAACTGTTTTCTAACTAATTCAAGTGAGAGAGTATAGAACAAAGCCCTCAACACAATTTTCCTTGAAAATATATGAAACAAACTTACAGAGAAGAGTGGTTTGTCAGCAACAGTGAACTAACCCTGGCTGTGCCAGGCTGTCATCTGCCTGAGCTTTGACAGACCATGTAAAGGGAGTTAAGTATCACCCTTTCACATAGTTGGGCCTCTAGTGTCCTTGTCTCTACCCTGCCCTCCAATTATGCTATACAAACTTAGTATCATTGATACATCTGTCTCTCCATCAAATCTAGTGGGCCAACAGGTTTGAAAGTTATTGAGAGGAGACTGACAGGCAGACTGCAGAAAACATACGTGCTTATGACTCATTTCCTTTGGAAATCAGGCTGAAAATGAATAAAGACCAGAGGGATGATTCAGTACATTATTTCCTTGAAAAAGTCAGGGTTTGAACTGTGCAGGAGCATAAGCCAATCCTCTAATAAGACATCTGCTCTTTAATATAAGCTGTGGCAAAGTGCTTCAGGTAAAGGTATCAGATCACTCCCAAAGCATTCATAAACCACACCCGTGCAATGCATTGCTGGCAGTGGAATAACAAGGTAGGAGTGTGTGTCTTACTTGGAGTAACTTCCGCCCCAACTAGAGAGGCTGTTTTCAGGCACCAAGAACACCAGAATCATTTTACTGAATCAATACAATTCTATGTCTTGACTGTACCTTTTTGGTTAAGCTAAGGAAGGTGAAGGTATAGTATAAGAATTATATGATGGCTAAAGAGGCTGAAATGGGTTCCTGTGACAAGCATTTTGGTCTGCAAAGAGATCACTAATAGAATGCTTCAGGAATTAATTCCTGAATGGAGCTTGTTTAGTGTTTTATTAATACCCCCATGTCAAGTCAGAGTGCCCTACTGACTGTCAAGTTCAAAGGTACTGTCAAAAGGGATGAGGATGACAATGTGATATAAAAAGAACTACGTGACCTGGTAAACAGAAGAAAATTTATATGGGATGGAATTTAGTTATACAAAATTCAAGACCGTGCGCTTTGGGACTACTAAGAATTTTTTCTAGAATTTGTGAGGAAACAACCGAAGAGGAAAAGGATAATATGCCAACTGATCACAGAATGACTGAGTCACTAATGTGACATGGCTGTGGACAGGGAAATGAAAATCTCAGAGAAGTTTATTCAGAAATTCAAACCAGTTAGCAGTGGTTCTGAAGCATGAAAAATGTAATATCTGCTTTACAGTTTTTATCCTATTTAATTGGGCAGTGGGCGTTCTGATTAGCTGTATGTCTAAGCCCTCTTTTCTAACCTTATTAGGTTCTTTAACTCCATGATACCTTCTGGCACTGTACTCCAAGTTAATCAGACCTGAGGTTTAAAAATTATTCTGTATTAATCTATTAATTTAATTTACCACCCCATCCCATGAGCGAAGCTCCTAAGCTGCCTCAGTTTGAACTCCATCACAGTAGTTAGAGAATGTAAAAAGGAAAATGAACCCATTTGCTTTGTATTTCCAGTATAGGTGAGGATCTGATGCTGCTCTGGTTTCCTTGCAACATGAACACACTACTGTGTCTTAATAAATTAATCACTGAAAAGCATTTAAGAGGATAGTAATCTGGGATTTGAATTATGCTAGTATTAAAAATATATGGTAACTAAAGGAGTTGAGGTTTAACTTTGCACCACACTGTTTGATGAGAGAATCATTGCTACAGGCATGGTACAGAGATTCTGATTTGATTCTCTTTGAATCACTAGACAAGAAAAAAGTGTCTTTGCAGAACAACGGCTAGGGCTGACTTATGATGGTTTTCCAGAGCATCCTAACAGATTCCTTCTCTCATTCCTTCAACTAAGCTTGCAGTTCTGCTTCTGCAAGATCAGCTGGGTGAGGTGATGACCTCCCTGGGCAGCTCCTGTTTGGGAGCGGCTATGGCTGTTGCATGGATTTATTCTCTGAAAGTGTGGACGGAACATAATCTTTCTGCCCTTGCCCTCTCTGGGAGCAGGATTGAAGCAGAGGAGTGTGAATTCTCACAGCTTCTTCCCTGCAGCTGGTTTAAAGATTCTTCTTTATATCATAAAGATACTTTTAATTTCAGAGTGAATTCCTGGATTATATGGTCACTGTAGGGATAACACAGCACACCGGAGGTAGACGTTTGTTCATCTCATCAGTCCAGGAACAGACATAGGAAGCACTAAAAGTCTAACATAAATTTTAAAATCCCAGACACTTCCTCTGCTTTTAATTTGCTTCCAGGAGTAAATTTCCTCTACCATACACTACACTAGGGAATATGCAAGGCAAGAATACTCCATTGTTTGTTTTGTACTCTCCTGCTTCAAGAAGCAGTAAACTGTCTGGAGTTAAGACTCTCAAACTGGAAGAGGTCAAAGATAAGATGCATCTAAAAACACATCAATTTGAAAGCAGTCTTTACATTTTAGGCTAAGTCTTACAGACACATCAGATTGGTAGCGGATTTCCCCCACTGCCTGATTAGGTTCTACTAAGTGGGCCCTGAACCCTCTTGCTTTACAGAATAAGGTGACTTACACTCCAGGTACCTCACTTCAACAGCTACGAAATGAGCTCTTTAAATGTCCCTGATGTGACCAGGCCAGAGTAACACCAGAGGCATGGAAAATGACAGTTGTAATCACGGCATCAAAGGAGCTTGGAACCAAAATTTGAGGAACACTAATTTGGTGGCTCATTGCTGGCTGACCCAGCTGCTTGTTTCCAGCTCCCAGGCAAGTGGATGGATGGTTAGATTAGCAGTTTTGCTGTCTGCCATTCCAATATGAAAGGAGTTGCTGTTGCCATCGATGCAGAACAATCTACATGACAGCCCCCTAAACTGGCAGCAAGTAAATGCAGTGGGCAGTGCTCCTACTAAAGAAAGAAAGGGAATACTGAGCAGTGGCTGTAAAAGCATTCGCTTTAGTAGGGCAGAGATTTGACCTGTCCAACACGAACGTGTTGGAGAAGGAAAAGTGCTGTAGCCCAGCAAGCAGCCACCAGCGTCCAGCATCCTGAAAAGCTTATGCAGCAATGTAAGGATGGGGCTGTTCTCTGCCCCTAGGGACATGTGAAGGGTTGCGGTTCCTACCTTGCTGATGGTACATGTGCGTGAACAGGACTGAGACGTCACGACAGTCAGGAGCTTGGGACACAGGACTTGTCGGGCAATTATGTTTTTACTGGTAAATATCCACAGCTACTAGAGGTGCAAACAGCCTGAATTTTTTTTTTTTTTTACCCAAACTCCTTTTGGGAGGCTGTTGCAGAACCATTCAGTGGTGGTAACTTACACTTCCTAGAGCTTACAAGATAAGTAAGTGCTAATCTGATAGGAAAAGTTGTGATTGTGGCTACACAGGACAAGCATGTTAAAATTCATGCCCCTGACTGGAAGAATTCATAATTTTATCAAGGTGAATGACAAAGCACATAGAGAATAGAGTCTCATGCTTGCACACATGCACCCTGTTGATGAGAGGTGCTCCTCATTACATATAAATAGGTAACCACCACCAACTGCAAGTGGTTGCCTTCCTGCGAGGGTCACAGCACCCACAGAGGGGGTGGGAGGACCTCACTGGCAGAACAGAGATGGGGGTGTCTGGGAAGGGGCACAGCTTTGTGTGGGAGATCATGTCTGACAAAGCTGTGTTGCAACTGGGAGAGGGACTAAAGAAACTCAAAGGGTAGAGGCATGGATTGTGTAAGCAGCCCCAACTCCTGTGCCGAGAAATAAAATGGGAGAACTGGGTACACAGGACAAAGACAAGGAGAAGCAGATGGTGCTATCCAGCCTATAAGCCTCAGGGCAATGGTTTGTCAAGAATTTTGGAAAGTGGGGAAAATGGAGCGGATTTTGAAGTAAAGATCACGACATTAGCTACTGCACATGGATAGTAACAGATGAGCTCTGGAATGTCAAGCTATGATGGCTAAAGATCATTGCTCCCAGCTGTCACTTTTGCCATAGGTTATCAGAGAGAAAATGTGACCGTGCCCAATTCATTTCCATGAACTGTCTTTGTACTGTTTCTAGCAGTGTCCTAAAATCCGAATGGCTACACTGAGACTGATTTTTCTGCTCCAGCTCCACCTTTAATGGATGCCATTTGTAGCTGCCTAGGCAAGTGTAAAAGAACACTACTACCAGCTCCCTACCACTACACACACAAGTGAGTGTGCCCCACTGAAGTTACCTTCAGCAATTCCAGCAAAGCTTTCAGAAACTGCACTGACTCTACAATCTTTGTTAAAGAGAACAGAATAGTAACCCTCCATGCCACCACAGGAAGATTTACCTGCATTCATCCATCAATGTCTTAAGCTTACTGCTTCCCATCCATGATGCAGTGCAGAAATAAACAAAAGGAGACAGATTCCTCAGCAGCCATTAGTAATAACTTTCTAGTTAATGATAGTATTGACTCTTTTACAAAGCATTTTTAACCCTCTGTATTAGTCACTGGTATGGTCATCTGAGTAAGCTGAAACCAGAATTAATGAACAGTTGTCTTCCTTCTGTACCAATTTCTCATCCATTAAGTGAGAGAACAAAGAAGAAAATAAATAGCCAGTAATTTGTCTAAAAAGTTTATGTATTTTCTTCTCCATTTTGTTTCCTCAATTTCATAGTCCTTTGTATGTTATTTTCTGTGAGATGGCACAATGTCCAAAACAAACTGGCAACATTTAGACCTCCCCTTTTATATATATTGTTTACTTTTACTGTTCCTTTCCTCACAGCAACTGCTTTATCATCCTAAAATCCTAATGTGAGAACTTCTGATGATTGTCCCTTCTTGGAGCATCAGTTGCCATGCTAGAGGACACTGATGAGGAACTTGGGACGTGCTGCTGAATGGATAAGCAGTTCTAGGAGAAAGGCTTGAGAAAGATGTCTGGAGTTGTGTTAGAAATTTCTAGTCCTGAGCCCAAGTGAACAGCGAGAAGGACCTCCACCTGCTGAACTGTGTGGAGGTGGCCCAGCTCCCAGAAAAGGTGGTAACCATGGAGCTCATGGGTGTATTTAGCAATAGACTGGGACCCAGATTTGATTGTAACACTAGGTTTCATTGAGCCAGCTGAAACATCTTCAGAACAGCACTGATGGAAACCTGTGGAGGTCTAAGAGGCTGTGACTCATTACGTAACTTTTGCTCTAGGACAGCATTTCAGATGGAGTAAAGCTGAAAGGATGTGCTCCTACAGAACTCTGAGAAAACAGCAGTATTCTCAAGGTGGAGAACAACCAGCACTCTTAGGTAAACAAATTAACCACCACTCTGTTCTTGGAGAAGCTTTGTGATTTTTGGTATCTTCTGCTTCAGTTCCCATAGTAAGCTGTAGCTAGGATTTGAGGGATCTCAGTTGCCTAGGACTGCAGATTCTCTAGACAGTCTGGCCAGGGGACATATACCTTCTCAATACTCTGTTTCAGGCAAATGGTGACAAGGTCAGCAGGGACAGGCTTGTCCTCATGCAAAGAGAATTAAACATGTGGTAGAAGTGGCTGCAAAAAACCAAACCAACCCACAAAGCCTCAAATTTTGTAAAGGCTTAGGATGAATAGTGACATATACAGCAGCAAACACATCTGCCTCAGCAAGAGAGATGCTGTCAGACACATATCACTTAAATCAAGTTTGGTGGCTGCTTGCTATCCTTTCTGTCCCTCCCCCACCTCCAGCATCTGGATGTATTTCCATTCCCATCCTTTCAATGCACAAAAAACTCCCTGAACAGGGAGGCTTTTGAAACCCTAAATAAAAGGGATAAGGTAAATACTGAGTATTTCTAAAGAGTAATTAATGACAATGGCTTGAAATCTCACGTATTTCTTGAACATGTCAGACTTTGGGGCCTATCACTAAAAAACCTCACACAGTCATATGTGTTTATTCTATGCTGCAATTGCACCTACCTGGAGCAGTTAATTGCATCAGTCCTGTAACAGAAGACGTTTCCATGCACTCTGGGCTGGGCAGATGTATCTAAACCATGAGTGTCAGGAAACACCCCCACAGCAATCAGTGAAAATGCAGACCACATCCCGCTGTTCTGTTTGCTGCTGTCCCTCTTTCCCACTGCATGGCATCCTTACAGAGGGTGGTTTCTTGTTGATACAGCACATTAAAAACAACCCTAGAGTGCTTTAACACCCACAGCACCATGTGTCCTGGTAGAGTCTGTACTTGCTAAGAGCTCTGGAATGGGCTTTTAGCAGAGAACTCCTTATGACGTGTCCTAGTGGGTGGTCAGTGGAAAGTTTTACCAGCTTTTCTCATGTTTAGTTACATTTTTACTTGGATTAAGCATTATACGTATTTTAACTTGGATTTCTCAGTGGAACCACTCCTCAAAGTCCATGCAACCGGTAACAATTGGAAGTAGTACCTACACCCCAGCCTGAGGGTTCTTGAAGGTCCCCATCCTGCTGAAGTGCTGTTTTGTGGGACCGTCACTATGACCTTCACACAGTCATATGATTGGTACCAGGGCACATTTCTGCCAACGTAGGATGACAAACCTCATTATCCAGGCTGAGGTGTATTTTGGAGCACTACTTTTTTAATACTCTCTGCAGGTGTGAGAATATAAACATGCTACAATCATGTAATCAGCAAGGCCTTGCAGTACTCCCAGGAGGTCATAAATGCAGATGGATAAACTGAAGTTTAGGAAAGATTTGGTGAAGATAATTCAAATGGTTAGTGCAGAGGGGGAGGACTAGAAACCAGATCCCCCAGTGCCACTCATCAGTCCCAGATCTCTCTCTGGCTCCATTTCTGCTGCCAGGATTAGCTCTAGCATTTCTGCATGCTTACGAAAATCAACAAAGGTTTGCTTATCACACTGCAACATTCCCTCACCAGAAAAGCTTAAAACTATGCCTACCCTTAGCATTTTCCTGCTTTAGAACGACTAGGACTTGCTTCTCTCTGCAGAGCAGACACAGTCCTTTTCATACTGTAAACTTTCAGGTAGTAATGGTGGAATAAAATAATCATTGCGTTTAATGGTTGCATTTGTAGTTGGTAAATGACCCCCATTTGTATTCAGTACCTAAAGCATTTAAGCTTCTTCTAGATCAAAGATGCTGTAGGAGCAGAAAGGAGACCAAGACCTGAGGTGTATTTGGCCAGTTTGCTTTTCTGCAAGCATTCTTTGTAGTACCTCTGTTTTTTAAAAGAACATAAACCACTAACTTGGAGAAAACTCAGTTAATGCACCACCAGGATGAGATCGTGGTCCCTGTTATTTTTCAACAGGGCTGAAAGAGGCAAAAAGAGGCCAAGTGACTCCCTCAAGGTCAGAGACCATCAATGAGTCATAAAGAAAGGACTGTTTGCCTTACAACCCTGCATTCATTCCACAAGGCTCTGTGCTGCTGGTAGGCTTTCTCTTTGCCTACCCTAGCAATTTCTGGGAGCCTTGACCATGCTGCTGCTCTTGCCTCTGGTGACATTCATCAGAATGACTTGTGGTAAAATGAAGGGGCATTGGCAGGCCCGTGGAAGAATGCAGCAGCACTGGATTTTGCAGATGTGAGGGGAAGTCCCTTTAAGGCAAAACTCTCGGAGTTTAAGCTGAAGCCCAGCTAGCAGCTTAGTGAAAGAAACATGAGCGGTTCTGCCAATGACAATGGGTGAAAATCCTAGGCTGATTTAAAATAACAATTTTTTAAAAAATCACAAGAATGTAAAACCCAGAAGATTTGAAATGGGCTAAATAGCTTAGGCTGTGAGGGTGCCCCAAAACTCCACAACAGGAGACGTGAGAAAAAGAAATATTGTGGGGCTCTGATTAAATATGAGAGCTGGCCACCACACCTTACAGTAGAATTGCCTGTTGAAGCTGCTCTGCAAAGGAAGCGGACCTAAACAAGAATCTCTGTGCACGTTTGTGCCCACATTTACCTTCTGCAGGCACTGACAACAGTTTAGTATTCGCTCACATGCTTCTACTCATGTAATCGGTCAGATTAAAAAAAATAACAAACCAACCACCTCAGCCCTCACCCATGAGATTGCCCCAAATCCCTTCTGGGTGTATTTCTCACCTACATGCATATTTACCTGTAGTTGATGCTCTCCCCTGTTACGCTGCATCTAAACAAGTAAATGTGTGCGTGTGCATCTACAGCTGTGATGCAGAGCATCTCTGACAGGTGGATGTGTGGTGGCCACATGCAAAATGACAGTGCAAAAGCAAGGTGGGCTTCTCAAATGCCAAGCTTAGAGAGCAAGCGGAGGTGCTAAAAGAACTTGGTAATAAGGACACTGAGATGACAGCTGCTAATGCTACTGGGCATACTTCAGAACTAAGTGAAAAACCGCCTTCTCTAGAGTTAACATGTACTGCTGTGATGCTTTCTGCACTATACAGATTTACTTATTTTAGAAACAGCTCTAGGCACCCAGTAGTGCTCAGAAGCAAAACTCCCTACATCTCCTCTCCTCCCCAGGTCAAGTAACACTGACTTCAACTCCAACAGCATGTGCTGGTGCCTCTGCTAGAGCCCACTGTGTAAAGAAACTGGTGCTGTCTGCGGCATCACACTCAGACAATAAAGTCCCACGGCTACACCTCTTGAAGTTGTTATCAGAAAGGTATACTAATCATTGTTACATTTCTGGGGAAACTGCCTCTTCCCTCTTCACTTCATACATGAATTCACAGATCCTCCTGCTAAAATGGGAGCTCTGGAGCTGAGCTAGGAGTAAGTGCAATTCCAGTTTAGCTGCACACTGCCCTCTCCAACATGCAGGGCATTTCTTCCAAAATTGCTTGCAGGCAGCCCAGCAGACCCACAGGAAGCTATGCATTTCCAAGACAAATGCTTGTTCTCTGCTCTGTGCATGCCATCTACTGAAAACATGTGACAACCGTCTGTGCAAAACGACAGCTTGACCTGCTGTGAGGTTATCCCAGGAAAAGCACTGCTTGTAACTCCAGGGTTAATTATACTCATCTCCTCCTGTGTTCATACTGGTTAAATTTAGGAAAAAATCTGTTCTTATCTAGGTTAAAGAATGGAGCATGTTTCTCACACCAATTGCTACTGCCGACAAGATCAAATACAACCAACAAAGACAAAAATTCCTTGCACAAACCCAAAATGGTAAATAAATTAGCTGGACAACGACCATTACACAGGACAACTTTGTCAGCAGGAGCCAACACGTTTCTAGCAAGTGGAACTTGTGTACTCGGCAGAAAGTGCCACAGAAGCAAATTCCATACTTCCCTCCCACTTCATTTACCTTCTACCTACGATGTCTCGTTTGTGTCTAACAGAGATATTGCCTGCCAACCCTTTTTCAAGCCCAGGAACTCAACAAGCTATATTGTTCAGAGTATTATAGGCTCTTTGTATAACCCTGCCAACCTAAATGATCCTTGCCAAATACAATGGATTTTAATAAACCTGTGAACAGAAATTTGTAGAGAGACAAAATTACAGCTGTGCAATTATGATATCACTCTGAAATCTCACCTGCCTCTCCCTCTATGCAATTTCAATAGGCTTTTGAAGGAAGACTATTTGGAAACATGATGAAAGAGAGCTAAATTGTGCTCCCCATTACATCCCAAAAGGCATGTTGAATGTAAGAGATTGGCATGCATTAAGACAGGAGAGGATGCTGGGTTGGTGTTTCAAACTATTCACTTCATTCTGCGTCTTTTTTAGCACTAGAGAACAGGAAACAAAGCTAACCAACTCTGTCTAGGAAGCCAAAAGCTAATGTCCTAATTTTCGCCATTTTTTAGCCCCAAGGATATAAAGGATAATGAGCAACTCTGCATCCTTTTGGAAACAGCAGAGCTTTATTAATATTGTTATTTTGTGCACCTTGTCCATGTTATGAATCCACTCTTCCCTGTACATACCTAGGCACAAGTTTTTGTTTCAGAGATGCTTTCAAGCTTGGAAAGAGAAAAGCCATGTGCTGCTGTGGACCAAAAATAACCTCTAATCCTGCAGTTCTTGTCTGGATGAATCTTTTTGAAGTCAACAGGAGTTCTGTTTCTGTAAGGACTTCAGAACCTGACTACAAAGTAGTTAAACCCCCGGCCCGTCCCCTCCATCTTCCTGCAGCACTTCTGAACAGATGGCAGGGAGCAAAGGGAGCGATGATCAAATGTCTACTGACCACAGCAGTGACTGGCAGATAGCGAAAAGCCAAGGCTGTATTTACTTCCTTTCATCTTTAAGTGCTAGGAGGCCAAAAAATTCTTTTTATATCTAGTAGAACTATTCGGAGCTACTGCAGTAGCGCCCAAACCCTTCCACTCCCTTACATGAGCTGTGGTAGGAGCCTGTCTGTGTGTCACACGGTTAGCGAGAGGCACCAGGACCGGGGCCGCGGTGAAGGAAGGCACTGAAGGACATCTCGGACTGGGGGCACGGCTGGGCATGCACCGCTGGCCGCTCTTCCCCAGCCCCGAATTCCGCCAGCTGTGTGCGGGCGCGGGGCGCGGGGCTCGGGGCGGGACAGCCCTCGGCCGAGAGCCCCTCTGCCCGGCTCTGCCCGGGAAGCGAGCGCCAGGAGCACGGCAGGGAGCGGCAGGGAAGGAGGGAAATAGCGAGGGCGATGCGGTGATCGGCGCGGCCGCGCTGCCGTGCGCGGGGGAATGGCAAGGGGAAGGGGAATGGGAGTGGGAAGGCCGGCGTGCTCGGCGCAGGTAGGGGGTCCCGGCGCAGGTGGGGGGTCCCGGCGCAGACAGGGGGTCCCGGCACAGGTAGGGGGTCCCGGGGCAGACAGGGTGTCCGGCGCCCCGGCCGCGGCCGCTGACCTGCCAGGCTGTTGTAGCAGTCGACCTCGATGGCCTCCACCGCCTGCCGCTGCTCCTCGCTGAGCCCCGCGGCGGCGGCGGCGGCGGCGGCGGGAGGGCGCTGCCCGGCCGGCTCCTGGCTCAGCAGCAGCAGCAGCGCCTTCAGCTCCAGCAGGGCGCGGTGGTACTTGCCGATGGCCTCCCGGAATTTTTTGTCCTTGTAGCACTGCGCCCCTTCGCTCTTGAAATCCAGCGCCCGCCCGATGAGCTCGCCCGGCTCCGCGCTGCCCGCGGCCGCCGCCCGCGGCTGGGCTCCCCCGGCGGGGCCGTGCCCGTGCCCATCGCCCGCCCCGCGCCCGCCCGCGTTCAGCTTCCCCGCCGCCGGGCTCGCCCTCTCCATGGCCGCGGCTCCGCGCCGCCCTACGCGGGCGCTGCCGCCGCCACCGCCGCGCTGCCGGCCTGGCCCCCCCGCCGCGCCCCCGGCCCCCCCCCCCCCCCCCCCCCCCCCCCCCCCCCCCCCCGCCCCCCCCCCCCCCCCCCC
>JAWWEW010000165.1:28262838-28299479 GCA_035583185.1 Anabacerthia variegaticeps
GGGCTGCCACCTCGTCACCTCCTCACCCCGGCCTCCCCTCCTCACCCCAGCCTCCCCATCACCCCGGGCTCCCCTCCTCACCCCAGCCTCCCCATCACCCCCGCCGCTCCCAGATCCCACCAGTGGCCACGCACCACCAACACCTGCCCATGGCCCCTCAAGGTGTTTTGATGCGTGCACTCCATGTCACCGCACAAACAGGTGCCAGGCAGTGAAGCCTCCTGTGTCCTCTGCATCAGGGCAGCAAAACACACGGCCCAGTAAGTGCCCTGGCACCAGCCACCCAGGGGCTTTGATTTTCCTGAAACGCATTTTCCCACGTGCTGCTGAAAAATGCTCACTGATGCCTGGAGCATCTTCTGGTTTGGGGGTACCAGTGGGGAGCGGCTCTCCTGCAGACAGGCAGCAGAACTGTGCTCGGCACCAGGCATTGCTTTGTTAGGCCAAACACCGTGTCTGCACTGAATATTAGAGCAGTTCCATATATTTGGGCGCATTGTTGTACCAAGACATTTTGTAGGTTGTACCTCATGCTTAAAAATTAGAGGATGGATGAAAACACGATGAGATTTTTTTTTCTCTCAATAATATATTGAGAGTCATCTTTTCATTACCCATGCAACTTTTACATGGTAAAGCTGTAGCTGTGATGCAATGTGTTCTATCTTCTCTCTGCAACTAGGAGGACATTTGAAAATGGAGGTTTGAGTTTCTCTTTGAGATATGTTCAGCCTACTGTGATGGCACGTGGTGTTGCAGTGCTGGGCGAACCGGGATAGCTGTGTAGCACAGCTCCATGTAAAGGTATTAATGCAGGTCTGGGACTGGGGCCTGCATAATTCCTTGTTAGGAGGGGAAATGAGTTGCTTACCAATTATTCCCTATTATTATTATTACTACCAATGTCTTATGCATTGGTAATGTGACTCCCTGCTGCTAGGTTTTTGGACCTTGTCAAGGTTGTGATCACAGTGTGGGACAGACATATATCTACTCACTTGAATCCAAGAGCCAGAGCCTCAAGTAGAAGCAAATAGCATCATACTTAGCGTGACAG
This sequence comes from Anabacerthia variegaticeps, assembly GCA_035583185.1. Lineage (NCBI taxonomy): Eukaryota > Metazoa > Chordata > Aves > Passeriformes > Furnariidae > Anabacerthia > Anabacerthia variegaticeps. The sequence continues at coordinate 28,263,896 of JAWWEW010000165.1, forward strand.
AAGTATAGTTTTTTTAAATATTTGCATGAGAAAAATTAGAGCTAAGATTTTTAGCAATGATTACCTGATTTCAAGTGCTTTCATTTCCAGGTGCTCTACTAGACACATCTTCAGGAAATCTTACATTATGAAAATGGATGCTCAGTATTTTCAGGTACCTCAGGACAAGAACGAGATAAATTACTTACAAATCTTGCTCAATGTACATGTGATCTAAAGTCAGGAAATCCTGGGGGGTGGGGGTGGGGGTGGTGGATATTAGTCAGAGGAGCTAGAGTGGAATTTGCGTGTGGAACCTAAATATTAAGGAAGGAAAATTCCTGTTGGGATATTTTTTAATCTTTCTGCTAGTCATATTGCACAAAGTAAGTTCAAATAATGTCAGAGGTTTCATTGTACCATTATTGATTACTGCTTGGGAGAATTCACAAGGACAATGTATATCTCTTGTACTGGAATGCTGACTTTGCCAGAGGAAAGGAGATTGCCACAGAGGATTAATTGCTCACATCTGAGCAGCTGCAGAAGCTATCGAAGAAGGGACTGTTTTCTTGGAGGGTGGTGTAGCAAAGTGACATTGCAAGTTAATGTTGCTTCCCTTTTTCAGAATTTGTCTGAGCTCGTGAATATACAAGGTACAAGGGGCACTGAGACAAAAGTGACTTTTCCTTCTCTCCTCCTCCTCTGCTTAAGGAATCTTTGAGATGTTTTCTTCTGGTCACTGGTCAACAGCAAAAGTCTGAAACAAGCTATGAAAAGTGGAAGTTTTCTTACCAATATGGGTGCAGATGTCGTCAGAAATGGTCACAAAATATTGACAAAACTGGGTGCTCCTCACATTATGAACTATACTGGATATACCAAACTATGGCTTAGTCCCGAATGTTGCCCAAGCACCCCAATGAGTTTTCCATCTTGTAGTTCTTCCAGAAATGTCCAAGCTCTCTCCCTGACATACCTGATGCGTATGAAGAGAAATGCCACAACTGTGTAAATCCCAAAACAGACCGTAACAGAAGTGTCTGAATGGTTGCTGCTGTTGGCCAACTTAGACTTTTTGTTGATGGCAAACAGTATCCCTCAGCTGAGAGCTGGATCTCTCAGCCAGAGAAGTCAAAGGTGGCATGAGATATGCAGGATGATGGGTGAAGATCCGTTTAGCCCATCAGATCCTACCTCCTGGAGAGGAGTTACGTAGTGTGTTGGCTGCACTAAAATATTTATGTGGAACATCACACCAGTCATAGGGTCACAACATTGACTCTTCTTGTAAAGGGCTGCTTTTGCTCTTTTCAAGGGGAACATAGTGCTTGGGGGAAAACATGAGAAGCTATCACCTTTCTGAGTCAGACAAGATTTGTACTTGAGAGACACCTTGCATTTCATTTAACATATGACATGATATTCAGGTCTAGATTTCAGCTGCCTGGGGCCCACGAGACTCCCCATACAAGCTTGCCAGTGGTCAACACCTCTAGTGATACCCAGCTTGAAAACATGACAGGAAGCTGAAAGCATCAGAAAGAGTAAGTTTATATATTATATCAATACACTGAACTGTGAAATAAGGCATACATACTTTCAGATAAAATGAGGCCAGTTTGCAGTCATTATCTGTATGCCATGAGATGAGATCATGGTATTGGTCAGTATTAGTTGTCGTGCCTGACTTCTATCCAGCAGTGAGGGGGTTTTGTTCATAGATGCAGAATGTGCTTGTCTGTCTCATACTGTAATAGGTGGGGTGTGCCTGTCTGTCTGGATGCCCCCAGGTGCTGTGAGTGTCTAAAACTGCCTGGGTGCGCCTGTCCTTCCTCCTCCACACTGAGATTTCCTTAGCATGTTCCAAAAGCATACACTTGAATTGCTCCATTATTATTAGTAGTAGTATTATGCAGTGGTCACATGCTTCGTAGGGATATTTTAGGATCTGTGACTCATTAAACCATTGTTTCCTGTTCACAGGTTCCCTGAAGAAAATTGTCTTTGTGGAGTCACGTTTGTGGCTGGGAGATGTGTTCTTGGGTGAAATGGTAAATATTGAGAAAAATACTGCATTTCACATAGCTGTGAGCTCTTCCAGCCTTCCTCTAGCTGCAATTGTTTCTGCCTACCCATAGGATGATTAATTTATAGATATATGGGACAGATTCCTTACATTTCAAGATACTACTGTGAGAAGACTGGAAAGGCTTCTGAGACAGCTGAGGAGGCTGGGCACTTGGGCTCTGGTGGGGCATTGAAGGGCTGTAGAAACTTTCCTATGAAGACAGGCTGAGAGAGTTGGGTTTGTTCGACCTGGAAAAGAGGAGGCTCTGGAAAGACCCTATTGCAGTCTCCCAGTACCTAAAGAGAGCTGGAGAGAGACTTTTTACAAGGGCATGTAGTGGTAGGACAAGGGGTAATGGATTTAAACTGAAAGAGAGTAGGTTTATTGGACATAAAGAAGACACTTGTTTATGATGAGGGTGGTGAGGCACTGGAACAAGCTGCTTAGAAAAGCTTTTTAGAGAACACATCCCTAAAAGTATTCAAGGCCAGGTTGTGTGGGGCTTTGAGCAACCTGGTCTACTGAAAGATGTACCTGCCCATGGCAGGGGGATTGGAACTAGATGCTCTCTATGGTCCCTTCCAAGCCTAACCATTCTACAATTCTATTCTATGGATGTGAATGGACTGTGGCATTTATGCTGTTAGGTGAGATTTTTATAAACTGGAACTTTAAGGGCCACTCTGGGGATGCAAGTCTGTATACATTCAAAACCAAATTGGAAAGCAGTATAGCCTGTAAGGTTTCAGTCCAGTTCTTGTTCATTCATTCATGTTGATGGGACTGTTGGCCATGTGCGAGTTATTTCATCAAGTCCTTCATGCCAAAGCACAAGCCTCATCCATTTCTGATTGTGATGAAAATGGTGTCAGTCCCTTGTGAACGGGAGAAGAGATCCCTCATTGACTCCATTCATCTGCAGAATTCCCAAGCAGCAGCGAGCTTCCGGCATACACAGCTGCTGCTGCTGCTACAGTCTGTCACCAGCTTAGTCAATCATCCATTATTTATTTCCAAATTGTATGTAAAACTCTGCACCATATCCTTTCGTCCATATACAGGGAAAAGAAGGGAAAGGGCTTCTGAAAGACCAAGGAAAACAAAAACAGAGAAGCCTCTGAAATCCATTGCTTGGAGGTTGTCTTATGTAGTTATATCCAAGGAAGAGAGGACAGGGAAATAAAATAACATTCAACAGAAGGAGCCACCTTGGCACAAATTCCTTTGATCTCTCTATATCACTTATTGCAGTCAACAGTTCCTTTTAGGACAAAAGAGTCTCTGTTTACAAGTGTTCATCAAATGCAATGCACCACTTAAAGAGTATTGTGCATGTGTTTTCTTCCACGGTCTGCGTTCTGTGATTGGTCAGTTGATCCTGCTGAGCTGTTTGATGCCTGCTGATCGCCTGGCTGAGAATGGTTAATCAGGACTACAGTAAATCTCTGAGGAACAGTAGGCAAACAAGAAAAAATGGGCAACAGAAATGTTTGCAGGCAAATGAGAGAGTCTTTATGACAAGTCATTCCATGGGCGTGTATATAAGCAGCACCTTTGTCACAGAAATGTTTGCTGACAATACTAAGAGGCGGATGGTTAAACAGATGAGCTGTTCAGAATTAAAACTGCTGTTTCAAAGTATGGTTTTAGCATTCTGAATTCTTTTTTTTTTTCATACAGGTGATAACAAATTGCTAACTAAGAGGCTTAGCCATGGACCCAAGATAGGTCAAATCAAAACCATCTCACATGTCTCCTAGTGTTTCTTTTTGCACTTTAATTAAAAATGAGTACTCTGATTTACATCATACTAGAACAATCATACTGGAAGGGAATGCTGCCAACAAAGCTTAAGAAACACTTTTGGTGTCTTAAAATCAGTTATCGACAGCCATGCATTTAGCTGCAAGCTGCAGCTAAAATCTCTCAAATGAACCCCAGTGTTCTGGGCAACTCTTGCATTTGACTCAGGCTGGACTAAAGAGCAGCAAGGTTGATTCCTCTGTTGTGTGTGAAGAGAGTAGATTTGGAAAAAACACATCCACATCTTGCTTATCAGACAGATATTTAGAACTGTGAAGTAGGCACTCCGGTATCTTTCAGCCCTCATTTTTTCTCTATCTTATCTTCCAGAACCCAAGGCTGTCCTAATTCTGAAGACACATCTACACCAGACAAAGAAGCCTGGTGTGAGGCTTTTGAGTTAGCAGTGACCTAGATCTGACTGGAGAACAATGCTTTTACTGAGACCCTAAGGAAGCAGACCCTTGCTCCACTGTCACAGTCACTACTGCCCCAGGGAGACCTGCAGAACTGCCTAATGCCGTGTCACAGCAGTATGGGCTTGAGTTACTGGGAACCAGCTGTCCCACCACGGCTGGCAGGGTGTCTATTCTGACCCTTCATGAAGGTGAAGACACTCATTCCCATAATGCTGGGAGACTGCATATTGCACAGCATTAGTGGGGAATAAGAGGCTGCATAGAAGCACTTACTGCAGGTCTGCTGTGCCTGGCATCTTCTTACTGCCCAGGTAAATGGAAAGTAGTTCAAGGTTAACTTCAAGAGTGACCAGGTGACACCTGGTGACACTTGGCATTCAGATCTGTACAGGAGTGTGGAGTAAGTCACTTGGGTTTGAGTCTAATGAGACAGTAGGTGAGTGTAACTGGGAATGGAATTACTGAACAACACAAAAAGAATCCTAAAATGCACTGACTCTCCATGAACCTTGAATTGTTGGCAGTCAGAACAGAAACACCATCCAATGATCACCAGCAGTAAAACCTGCTCAGTTTGTCTGTCCACATTAGAACTGTTGCCTAGTCTTTACGCCATGCTTACATCTTCAGGATCAAGCAAAGATTGCAACTGCATTTCAGAGTGAGTGCATATTTATCATTACTTGTCCATTACCTACATAGCTAAAAGCAGCACTCTTGGATTGAACTCACACATATGGCTGTAACTCTCATTCACTTGAATTCTTCCATGGTAACATATAGACACACACAAAATGTGCATCTAACTACCTCTAAACTTGAGAAAACATCTCTCTCAGTTTTGTGTCTTAGTCTTCATTTATGAGACTTAAAATGACACGTGGGAGCAAATGGGGACGCTTGTGCTTCTAATTGCTTGCTTTGTGCAACTGCCAGATAGTGCGAGGCACAGCTATTCCCAACCCTTCTTACAGCTGAGGAAAACTATGAGCACTAATTTTACAGAGCAAGCAGACCTGCTAGAGAAGTGGCTGCCCTTTTAATATCTGTTCTAGCAATGTGTGATGGAGTTAAGATCTCACAACAAGCAAAGTTGTTTTGGAAGGTTCCTAGTTTGGCAATGTCTTTAAAAGCGAGGGATTACATGAATTGTCTTACACGTCACATCCATTTTCATTGTCTCATGTCATGGGACAATCTTTTCTATGTCTATTAACTTTGTCATGCCTGAGGGGTACCAAACCCTAGCCTCTGGGAAGGCTCTTGCTGTGCTAGACATACCTGACTGGGCTGATGTCAAAGGGAAAGTTTGCTGTTTTCTGGTCTGGTCTCAAAAGTACCTGCAAGTTGTTGATGGTGATCAGATGAGTGGCCTCCAAGGAGAAACAGGCTATTTCAGGAAGTGTGGCTGATGATACAGTAAATGGTACGCCCCTAAGAGAGCACTTAGCCACTGTGTCGGCAGACTGGCAGGCCTTGCAGCTCGGTTAACTATGCTATCTTTGGAAGAGAGGTGAGATGAAGGTGTTTTATGCTCTTGACCCTTAATATGCTTGTGCTGTTATTGAGTTTCAAGTATAAACTGCAGAGCCTGGGTCAAATTTCAGTGTAAATGCATTTGCACTTGCTTTTCCAGTTGGATGTAGTTGTTCTGCTTGCTTTTCTCTCTTTCCTAACATGCTGAGGGTGCTGCAGTGCACAGCTAAGCAGATGGCTCACTTCATCCTAGACAGATACATTTCTGAGCACAGGGATTCTTGTATCTAAAGAAGTGCTCAAGTGAAACCACTTGAGTGAAAGCTGCAGTGGAAACTGGAGATCTTTAAGCTCATTTACCACATGTATCTTTTCACAGAAAAGCAGAAAAAGGAAGAAAAGCTCTGGAAGAAGAACATATATTGCTGCATCCCCAACATTCACCATTGTGCAACATGTGAGGTTTTCCTGAGGACGTGCATTCCCAGATTTGCTACACAAAAGAAATTTTCTTCACAAAAGAAATTTGTGAGGTCTGGTGGGCACAAAGCCCCAGGCAACGTGGTCACAGACTTACCAGCTGTGCGTCATCCCTGTAGCATCAACCCTGCAGTTCACATGTAAGGTTCTCAGCTTTCTTCTTTTGTTGCAAAAATGGTTCTGTTCCCCATCCAGACAGCTTTCCCAGCCAGACCTGATCTCCTAGGACACTGCAGTGGTGGAAGGTGGCCAGTATGGTGTGGTATCAGTATAACTCTGTGTATTCTGGAAGCTTAAATGAACTTTAGCTGAAGAAACATCATTGCTTTATCCTGCAAAGAGCACAGAAATTCTAATGGACCTTGATCTATGAAAGCCTTTTAAGCTCATTTAGTGGGTCCACATGATATTGTCAATGTAAGGTCCCAAGTGTGAACATGTTGAGATTAGCACTATCACTATTTAATCGAAGCTCACTGAGGATTTCACTGCAGAAAATTTATTCAGTGGTTCCTGCAACACACTGTTGTTGCATTGGTACACTCCTTGCAAAAGGTATTTCTTTCTCCATAAGCTGCCATGCACAGCTTATATTAACAAAATTGCCCCAAGGAGAGTCAGATGAGCAGTCCTTGTGAACCTACTTGTCTGTGCACAGCTATCACAATAATTTCTTAGCCCTGAGCAGGAGTGTCCTGGCAGCTCAGGAAAGGAAGGTTCCCTGGTGCTGAGGAGACTGAAGAGAAAGAAAATGAACTATTTTCCTCCAAAATGATAATATCTGTAATAATATAGATTTATTAAGTTACTCATTGACCATGCCTCTTTGCTTCTCTGATTGCATGTCCTGTCAACTACCCACTGACTTCAGTATCCAGACTTCATTTAATTCTTAGCCCATTTGGTTTTCAATTAAGGATGGTTTGCTCAGCTGAGGATCAGCTGAGACAATCCTCTCACTGGGCTGTTTCCTTCCTTCGTGGAGTTATACAATTATATGATTGTTTTCATCACATTGCTAGGCTTAGAAATACCAGTGCGAAAAAATGCAGAGCAGTTAGAAGAATAAGCTATGCTTGACCTTATTAGCAAGATCACTCATTCTGTACTGGGAGGCTTTGAGGAGGGTGGGAATTGGTCCACTCTGCTGGGAGAAATGGGGTATGTCACAATTGTCATCAGGTTGTTTGCTTGCTAACCTACTTTGGGTTCAGTTTGGTTTAGTTTATTGATTATTCTTGTTTTCATTGTCTTTAAGGGTCCTTCCCACAGAATTCATACGTAGATCTTATGTTAATAAATACGAAGGGCTCCTTGTAAGTCATACAGTTTACTCAAATTACTCTTAGATAATACCCTCAGTAGAAAGGCCCATGAGAACAGGGGATACTGCCACAAACGCATCAGCTGGTAACTCAAAATGGGTGAACACACGCTCGTGAGCAGCACAGGGGTCTCAAAGCTGCTGATTTGAGGGACTGACCCCTGTGGCATGCCAGGGCATTAACCTTTGCGAGTGTGATCCAGGATAGATGGCCCAACCTCTTAACACCTTCAAGCATCTCAGCCAAATTACCTTCTCACCTCTCTTCCCTGAGTCTCTCCCACTTTCTCCCGATGACCCAGCCCCTCTGCCCTGTCCTGCAGCACCTCCTGCTGGGATGAGCCTTCTCTGCTGCATCTGTTCTAGGGCTGGTGATCAGGGCCAGTATCAGCGTATTTGTGAAGCTGTCTTATAAATGTATGATGTGTTTTTAGCATTTTCCGATTGAATGAGGGAACGAAGAGAAGATTGGCACGGACAAAATACTTATAAATAAATTTGCTTTTAATTATTTACCATATGCCTTAAGGGTGCTTTAAAATTAATATAGATGCTGAAAAGAGATATTTGAGCTGTATTAGGGATATAAGAATTTATATAATCACTTAGTATCATGCTTGTGTTACAAATCAGATCATTGTATAACACCACAGTTGTCTAGAGATTGAAAGTAAACAAGCCATTTTTATATCATAGGAAGAATTTTATATAAAGGTTTATGTGTGTTGACTGGATAAGTAGAAACATCTTTGTAATTTCATTGATGATTTTTTCTTCTGTTTTAGAGGTGATTTTCTGACATACACTTGCACTCATAAATCCAGTCTTTATCTGCTCAACTGACTGAGGCTTCAGGGTTATAGAAATGAGAAACACAGAGTCTAAAAAGAACAAGATTCTGGAGTCATTGAGACAAGCTGTTGCATAGAAAATAAGTATGGGAGATGAGTAGCAATCTGGAAAATAAATGCCATATATAGTCAATTCCACTCCATCAGCACTGAAAGGCAGTCAGGTTTCAGAAACTTGGTATTCACAAATGGGAATGCCAATGTCTCTTGACTTGCATTACCTGAGATTATTGTTGTGAACCCCAAGAATTTACAACATTTAAAGTATTCTGTATTTTGTAAAATGTACTGATAAATTTTATTAAAAAGGACTATAAAACAGACAAACATATGCATTTTAACAAATGAGATTCATACAGAAAGGGAAACACAGGATGAATACAGCTTTCCATGTCCACTTATGTAAATGTTCAAAGACAGAGGAGACATTTGATCTACCATAAAAGCCAGTATGGATGAGAAAGTAGAAAACCCATGAGCAATACAAAAATTCAGCCTACTGCTGCTGTATCGCTGATACTCACCTGAGAATCAGTTTGAAGTGATCAATTATTCTGCCCAGAATAGAGTTCAGGGTTTCATCTCAAAGGCTACTAAGTCATAAGCCACATAATGTTCCTTTCTGCTCACTTTTCCCATTTAGGAAGGAACAATAGTGAGTTGAATAGATGGATAATATGGATGGAAAAGATACTCCAGTCATCCTGGAGCTAAAGTCTGAAGGATATTGATTTTACCACAGGCCTGATATTGGATTTACAAAGGCATGGAAATTCATTTAACCTACACTTCCTTAAATCCAAATCTTGTTATAACTTGGAATAAAAAAAAAAGAAAAATTAACATGATTGAGAGACTTGGTACATGTCAGACACCAAAAACAATTATTTTGGGGCTGTATGGCTGTATCAGACTGTATAGCTCGATAATGATGTCCTCTTTTAGTACAGAGCTCAAGCTGATTACGTGAGAACATTTCCTGCTGGGCAGAAATGCAGTCTTTTACAGATGCAATTTTTTACAGATGCAGCGCTCTATATGTGAATGAAACACTTTGCTGCTGATTTGTCCCACACTGGGGAAGCCTGTCCTGGAGAAACAGCTCTATTGCCCGGCCTTACCTTTTTTCCTTCAAACAACAGTCTACAATTCATGGCACTGAATCAAGCTATTAAGGTCAGTCATGTGGTGTATGCTGATGGTAAATATAATTTTTTGACAGATTTGTAGGACATATAGCTTGTCTGTATTCACCTCCTGATGTTCCTATTATCATTATTTATCACTGCATCATGATGGCTTCTGAGTCCCAACGGAGCCCCCCTGTGCTAAGTACTATAGAAACACATGCCTGGCTTTGCTGGTTTGGCTTCACTCCAGTAGACCATATATTCATGTTTCTCCTAGCTATTCTAATTTTTTCCTGTTCAATAAAAGGATATTTAAAACTCTGGGGAGAGGAGAGTGAGGGGAATGATCAAATAAAAACATTTGCTTGTTAATCCATAAGCATCCTGTCTCCACTGTCCATTGCACTGTTCTTTGCTGGATACGCAACTATCCCAGTATGTTCTGTAAGTTGTCACATACCTACTGACTTCAGTATGATCTGCAAAGCAGAGGGGTGCTGTGGTGCTTTCCATTACACAGATGAAGTTCTGGTATCAGTGCAGGTCTGTCACTTGTCTGGAGCAGATGCTGAATCTCTGCAATGTGAGCTTTCCTGCAATGTACTCCTTCCTGTCAAAGCCTAGTGTAAAATATTCAGAACTGACCCACTCTTGACTGGTGAGGCTGAGAGAGTATCTCCAAATGGAGGGTTCTCTCATGTGCAAAACTGTCCCGGACAGTGCCATCCTGCTAAGCTACATTGTGTCCAGCTTTGTACATTGTGAGTTCAGGGTCACAAATACAGCCTCTGCATGTTTCTGTGAAGTGGCATAGCAAGACTGATCTCAGTCTCTGATGATGGAGCGTACAGCACCAGCATGGATGGACTGATATTGTTCTGATACACAAGGGATCACCCTTGCTTCTTCGGGACTATACTGAAGCCAAGTGTAAGATAATCTGTATTTGGGTAGGAAAAACCTGTAATTTTTAATGCAGCCTGTGATAAGAATTTTATTACTCCAGCAGGAAAAGGAATGGATGCTCCTGAGAATGGGATTTCTCTCTAAATTGCAGATCTCAGAGCCCATGCTGAACACTGATTCCCTAGTAGTTTCCTAGCCCATAGAGAATTTTACAGCTTAGAGGCTATAGGACAACAAGGCGAAGCCTCTAATGACACTCTCTGCAGCCACTTCTGCACAGAAGGGAAGAGGAACCCCTACCTCCTCCGCCACATTAGCAGTGACCAAGGAAATCCCCTCTCTGAAAATACCTTGTTCAGACTAAGCAGCTAAAAGCCTTATGTAGCTGTTGAGATGAAAGGCCCCCATGTCAGCTCTACCAAACTTGACCTTTCCTCTCTCCAAAACAGTGTCCAATTCCCTCACAAATAACCTTCGATAATGCAGTATTACCTGGCGCAGAAGGAACTCCTTGTTATAGATCATTTTTCACAGGCCCAGCAAATAGGCCAGGTTGCCCACCTCAGCTTAGCTCTGATGTTAGTCTTAAGCTCTGCTCGCTCTGGTCGCAGGGATGAGCAGCCCTGGCTATGCGGCTATTTCCTGGGGTCAGCACTTGGGCAACTTGTCTGACTTCGACTTTGCATAGTGTGGAGGCACAGATGAAAAAGAAAATAGCAGTCAGAATGGAAATAATGTGGTTTTTCTGTACCTGTTGGGGTGGGGACACAAAATTTCTGTGAAGGAAGCAAAGGTATTAGAGTTACCAGGCAACCAACATCAGCAGAAAATAATGTAAAAGGAGAGCAGAGAAGACGGACTGCAATCAAACACCTGCCTGGCCCATTAGGTACCTGAGACAGTGATGAAGTGTGCACTCTAAGATCTCATAGTAGGTGAGGATATCTGTTCTAGGTAGGCAGAAGGTGCAGGGAAAAACATGTGACAATGGATGGAGCAGATATGAAAATTCTTCACTGAAGTGAAATAGAACCCGTTTAGCATTATGAGGCAGAGAGAATACTAAGAGGGTTTCATTAATATACTGCCATCAGTGCTGCTCACAGGATTTTGTAGCTGTCTGCAATCATGAAGCATTGAAATTGTTTCTTCTGGCTTCCTGCTCTGGTCAGCCTGTCTATGTTTTGCATCCTCCCACTGGGTAGCACAGGGCTCACTGTCAAACCAAAGCATGTTTTTTAGTAGAAAATATAGTAAATCAGGAAAACATATCTTGATTTTTTCATCAGATAAAGAGATTTTATTTTATTAAAACCCTCTTTCAGATCATCCAAGTACTGGACTTAAAGGCATAAAAATAAAGGACTTTGCAACTTGGCCAAACGAGGCGTTAATAATGCACAGTAAAATAATGGCATTCAAAGCTTACTGAGAGTTGTCTTTCAAGTGCTCAGTTTGTGTTGCAGGCCAGAGACTGGGAATTATTAAACTTGTGCAATAAAGAGGATGCATGGCGAGAAGATTGCTTTGCTTTTCTCCCCCTTCCTGTCCTGGGCAAGCCTTGGCTGTCAGCAGACACTGTTTGTTTGTTGGCAGCGAGTTGGCCCAGGGCTCTGCTCCAGGGCTCTGATCTGCCCTTTGGAAACTGGGAGAAAATAAAACATTGGTTGACTCCCAATCCAGCAAACAAATACAGACAAGTGGAGCTGTATGGGATAGAGGCCGTACTCCAAGGTTGCCAAACAGCTTGATCTGCTTCTTGCTGGACATTGGCCCGAGTCTGACCTGTGCAGCTCCTGGGACATGGGGCAGCTTCTGTTTTCCCCACCAGTCTTCTCTGGATTATCCAATACCTGCAGATTTTACTCCCTCCATCCTTCATTGTCATGGGCTTTTGCGTTGATAATGGCAACGCAGCAGCAGAGTTGCTAAGGCCAGAGATGTCTGCAGAGACACAAAAGTCAGCATCTGGACTTTCAGTGTGGTTTTAATACATGATCGTATGCCAGATGACATAGCTGGTGCTTCTTTGCTTGGAAGCTCATTTCCCCTCCTGCCTGCAGTTGTTAACAGCCATGTGGCATCCTGACATTTCGTCTTTATTAACTTCTTGACAGATAGCCTTTTGGGGGTTTATTGGGAGATTAATTATTTTCAGGAAGCTTTTAGACTGTTAGCAAGGTTTCATCTTTTCTTTATTCGTCCCTTCAGACAGGAGACCCTAATAAAGCACTCCGATCTGAGGAGGCCAGGAGCATCACTCTTTGCAGTGTCCCCCAGCTTCTCTGCTCTCTGCAGCCCAGAGTCAAGGGCAACAAGGGGGGACCCAGTTTTGAGAAGAGCACCAGCTGCAGCCATTACTGCAGCCACTTTAGTTAGATCTTCCCAGTGGCATTTTTCCAGGAGAAAAAAGATCTTACAAGCCTGGCTATTTTTTTTTTATAGTCAATGCATGTGATTAGCAGTATTTATAAAAACTGTGCAGAAAACAGCATCTCGGGAAAAGGAAAAGTACACGCAGATGCACTGAGCAAAAGGAGAAATTAGCAGACTTTGAAGTCAGCAAAAGTGCCTGATTAAGGATTTAAAAACCAGAATTTTGCGATTTGGCTGTGCTATGGGGTTTCTAAAGCAAAACTCAATGATGGCTTTTGAGGCCTACTGGAAGCTATTCTGTAAATGACTGTATGTGTAATGCCATCTGAATATACTGGCAACGTGATTGTTTGCAGGGTGGAAAGAAAGAAACTTCACCAGCAAAAATGTTAAAACAAAACATGGGGGATGAACCCATGGTAGCCCCCTCAAACATTCCTTTTTGCCTCTTTCAAATATTGTGATTTCAGCATTTCCCTTGCTTTGCCCATAAGTTTCTGCCACTGGTTTGTTTATTTTTGATGTCTTTCCCTTAAACCTAAGATAAGGATTTAAAAGAATATTCTCACATTCCTATTTACTATAAAACCAGGACCAAATTGTTCATTTCATAAGTTATTCTAGCCCAGCAATTTTTCATTAGCATAGGAATTTAAATTTCCCTTGTGCTTCACTGCAGAACTAGATTTACTAGAACACAGAATGGGACTTGGAGCCTTTTACTACTAATCTGTGGGTTCAAATGCAGGTTGGCAGAATCCAAAGTGCTGTGATGATCTCCTTCTTCAGCGGCCTCTAATATGTTTTGGAAACTGCCCAGAGTATAATGATAAGGATATATATACGATACTTTTCACTTGATGGCATATAGCTAGATTATTTTTCAGTCCCTGTGGACTGCTAGAGATGTGCAGAGAGATGGTCTTCCGTCCTTCTTTAGAGGTAGTCCTCTCAATTTAGCTGTGTTTATGTGAGCCTATAAAGGGACTCCTTGGTAGTCTCCCTGATGTATCCATAATGTGGTTTACGAATCTTGCATCCACTGGAGATAACAAACATTGTAAAGTAGGGACAGTCTCTTCTGTTATATATATGTGTAGAGGAGGGCATAGTAGGATGCGATTCCTCATTAACTCTGACCAGAGAAATATACAGAATAATTCCACTGGGGGAGGGTGACACTAAATGACATCCAAACACTGAGGTATGGAAATCTGTCAATTTTTATCCACGTATTTTATGCATTGTTAAAACACACAAACGGAATGATTATGTCTAAATATTCATTGCTTAAGGTGCCTTTCTTTGACATCAAAAGCAGTGCGCATAAAATGCTCATTTTACCTGATAGCTTTCATTAGCTCTCCATCTGTAATCCACACCTCCTGCTGAGAAGGACAGAACCGCAATGCTCATTAGGACTCTCCATTTAGAGGAAGTCGAGTGAAAAAGCCCTAGTCTTTTATGCTACAGCAGAAGGTGAAAATGTTACCAGATGAACAATTCTCTCCAGCAGTGCTTTGGCTAGTCTCACCATGTAATTGAAAATTTATTGTAAAACATCAAACCCCATTATTTTCCATCCAGCAATCTTTACTTTTCAGTCCCTTACTCATCCAAAGACATACTTGCTGAGGAGAGGTGCAGAGTCAGCAGGAAAGATGGACAACATGAATAATTAAAATAGAGGTTGAGTTCCCTCTTCTCTCTGAAGAGAAATGGTTTGCACAAAAATAGAACGAGACAGGGCGTCAGAGATGCTCCAGAAGGGTGGCTGTTATGTCTGTTGGCATTTTTGCCCTTCAGGAGGATTGTTCATGACGGGGATATTGAAGTATTTGGTTTAGAATGGCAACCTATCATAGTATTATTTGGAAATGCTCTGGTGCAGATAATACTAGAGAAATGTATTTGACAAAGGTAGAAATTGCTGACAAGGAGCAGCTACCTAATGAATGAGGATCTGCAGTGTATAGACATGTGAATTAGTCCATGGAAAAGTATATGTTACACACAATATTATCTCAGTAACAAAAACAAGCACTCAGGAATCACAAAATTGAAAAATTAAGGTTAGATTCAATTTTTAATGTATTTGTGCCAATAAAGACAACCAAGTGCTGTGTTTTTATAGCTTTCTTCTGAATTAAGTGCTACAGCTGGAAAGTGCTCTTCTGTTCAGTAGTTTGGGTTTTTTCCACTATTCAGTATTTTTTGTACATTAAGAAGGTATTTTTTGAAGAGAAGATCAATTTTCTCAGAATACTTACCACCCCAGCCTCATATTTTTTCAGACATTATTAAATGTATTTTCATGAATCACTCTGAACTGAGGGGCATATTATCACCCCCGTTTTTGAGATGCAGCCTTGAGGCACTGAGATTACAAAAATCTTATTTTGGGTGATTAAACTGCGAGAGATTTCAGAGAACTTAGCTTCTCACTGTGCAGAAAATTGTAGAACACATGAAGCATGACCACCGTTACTGTATTTGCATCAAGGGCTCAGCACACCTATACATCATATTTTAGGTTGAAAAAACCTTCATTAATGTAATGTATGACTACATCACTGGCAAGACGAGAGTCCAGTTTTCCAAAGCAGCATTATTCTGCCTGATCTTGTCACTTTCTGTAACCTTCACTTGGTGTCTTCGCATCTTTCAACATCTGAAACACACAACGCAAGTGTTCTGTAGGCAGGTCTCCATCACAGAACACAAGCCCAGAGTATTCACAAGTCAGATAGTGACAGTAACATATTAAATGAGACAGGAAACTTGGGAGGGGGGGACAGAGTGTGTGATTTTGCTGCTGGAGCCCCGCTGGGGGGACACAGGGGTGTTGAACACTGCACAGCAGACTGGGAGATTGTAGTCGTCAATCTACATAAAAAGCTCGTTAATCTTTAGTGTATGTAAATATGTAAATTCTTCCAGCCGCTGAATGTTGCTCTTCACCCTGCAAATGACCGATCTCGCTTAAGAGCCGAAATGCCGCGGACCAAACCTCAGGAGAGGAACCATGCAGTGTTCTGATGTTGTGATTTCAAACATCCCCTGTAATTCCCACATGGCAAACCGAGTCGGGGACACCCAGCCAGCTGGAGCAGGATGGTTGTTCTGCCCAGCAGCAACCCTGCAGCCCGCACCTCTTTCACTTCCAAGTGGCCCGCAGCCACCCGAGCGCCACGACCAGGAGAGAACGACGGCAAAGCACTCGTATCTCCGTTTCTGAGCAGACAGCTCAGGGTCGGCATTTCGATTCCGGGCACTGGTGCCGTCGCTCCGGCCGCGCGTCCCCCCCGGGCGAGGCGCAGGTGCCCCGGGCCGCGGTGGGGCGGCGGGGCAGCACCCGCACGGCCCCGGGCTGCGGGCAGGGGGCTGCGGGCAGGGTGCTGCGGGCACGGTTCCCCGGGCCGGGCCGGCCTGCCGGGACGAGGGACAGCCCCTTCCCCACAGCCCGGCCCCCGGCCCGCCCCGGAACTGCGCGGCGCGGCCATGGCGGCGGTGGATATCAGAGGTAGGCCCGGCTCGGCTGCAGAGCCTTGGGCAGCGCTACCCGAGGCTGCGGGCGGTCCCTTCCTCGCTGTGTGTGGGGCAGGCCGGTCCCTTCCCCCGAGTGTGGGGCAGGGCGGTCCCTTCCCCTCTCCGTGTGTGGGGCAGGGCGGTCTCCGTGGGGCAGAGCGTGGCTGGGCGACCCGAGGTGGGGTCGGTGTGATGATGTGACAGTCCTTGGAAACCGTGCACAGGTAGCGCTGCTAATGTGTCTGTCCGTCCGTGTAATGAGATGGAACTGCTGGGATGAAAAGCTGTCCAAGAAAACCCAGTCTTCTTGGATATGCGGCAGGCTAGGAGGGGGTGCTCGAGGCCGTCTGGGGGAAACAAGCCTCCCTCTGGCACACTCTGCCTTTTCAGGTGTGATGAGAAGGTCCTGGGGCGAGGGGGTGACATAAGGGAATAGCGAAAAAATAGAATCTCAGCTCTGAATTGGGGACAAAAGTGGGAATCATTGGCACCTGTGTGGGACTTGCGTGAGACCAGAGCAGCGAGTGAGGCTGGCAATCTCAAAAGCATTTCAGGTGCATGTTGTGAGGCAGGCCAAGTGTTGGAAAGACTAGAAAGCAAGCTGAAGCAACAGATCAAGAAACATTTGCATGAGAACTCAGAGATAGGAATAAAAAGAGATAATATTTTAAAGAAGGGTTTATACTTGAATAAAGTATTAAAGGTTTACATTGTAAACAAAATATAAGTTAAATAACTGAAGAATTTGAACTTTGAGAGGGGATTTAGGGATTTGAGAGGGCACAAGAAAGGAAATTATTTTTCTGTATAAGGGTGTCTGAATGGAATCTCAGAGTGATCAAGAGCAGATATTTAGGGAAAGCTTGTGCAGAGTCAATTTGGATAATGCCACAAGGTTGTCTCCTTTTTTCTTCAAATTCTTGCTGAAATGTGTAGTCCTGTGTGTTTTTCTGTCTTGTTTGAGATTATAGGAAGGAACTAGTTGAATAACTAATGGAGGAGTGCTGTGTTATTAGCTGGCATGAGGACCTTCTGCCTTAATCCAGATAATTTAAGATCCATCAGAGTCTTTTATCTGATATGGTTCAATATTTTAAGTAGATTTTGAGGCATGCTTCTGTTTTTAAGCTATCTTCTGTGGGTTAACCCTGGCTGAATGGCAAGTGCCCACCAAAGCCACTATCGCCCTCCTCCTCAACAGGACGGGAGAGAGAATATAATGAAAGGCTTGTGGGTCGAGATCAGGACTGGGAGATATCCCTCACCAGTTACTCTTGTGGGCAAAACAGTGTCAACTTGGGAAAAATAATTGAATTTATTACCAATCAGATCAGAGGAGGGTAATGAGAAATAAAACCAAATCTTCCCTCTACCCCTCCTTTCTTCCTGATCTTAACTTTACTCCCAAATTCTCTACCTCCTCTCCCCCGAGCAGCAAAGGGGGACAGGGAATGGGATTGTGTATCAGTTCACACATGCTGTTGCTGCCACTCCATCTTCTCAGTAGGACTCCTCACATTCTGCCCCTGCTCCAGTGTGTGGTCCCTCCCACAGGAGATTGTCCTCTATGAACTTCTCCAGTGTTGTTGTCCTGAAATGGGTTCTTTCACTCAGTGTGCAAGAAGCTCATCCACACACAGAGTCGAGGTATTTGATTTGTTGCTCTTACAGCCTGTACCAGTCTATACTCCTGATAATAAGGTGTCTTTACTGGTGTTAAATTCACATTGACACTCTTAAGTAGCATTCAATACTGTATCCAGGATGGCATTTTCGGGTTCTTCTGAAGTCTGGTTTGTGGTAGACAGATTTGAACTTTCCATGTCTTTTCCTGTGAGATGTATAGCTGTACAGAGCTCTCCAAAAATGTTGAGCATTTAGCCCAAGAACAATGGAAGAGGACATTCTGGCATGTAGAATCTTGTGAGTCAGTTTAGTCCCAACTGAACATTCCATGCGTGTCAAGCATGGCAGTAAAGCTCTTTTTCCCATTACTCCAGTAATCAGTATCATAACTTTACTTAGCAGACCCTTGCAGCTAGTTATTACTGAATGTGTGGCGCTGCTGTACATCAGAAACCTGTTGTTTTATTCCCTGATTGTACTGGGACTAGGTGATCTGCTCTTATTTTCCCTCCGTCCCCTTCACTCATTGTCAAAAACTGTCTAGCATTATAATGTTTACATCTTCTGATCGACCCTTCCTGCCTACAAAAGCACATTGCTTCAGGCCAAAGGTGTAAGCCGTTTAGAGCCCAAGCCCCCTGCCTGTTGCTCTCCTTTTATCTTCTTTAATACCATTCTCTTTTCTTTCACAGTAAAAAGGTATTCAGTATGGCCTGCACAGCTCCCCAGTTAGAGTTATCGGTCAGCATGATAGTTTTCAAAAGCTGATACCTTCCAGTAAAACAGATTTAAGCCTAGCCACTGGTTACATATTTGAAAAATGAAGGGGGCTCAGATAAAGGTGAAGCTGATAATGATATTCCCTGAATTCAGGAAGAAAGCTTAGAAATTAAGGTAGGATGGTGGATGATCAATGGGTCTGCTTATAAAAAGGCATCCCAGATTTCTGTGCATGATACATCAAAACCACCATTAAAAAATCTGAAATTTTGCACCTCTGAAAATGGAGTTGTTAGTATAATTTTGCTTTAGTTAATATATATATTTATATATATATGTTTCTATGGTATGCCTTTGGGCCCACTATAATGTGGGAGTATAATTTAAATTTAAAATACGTATTGCTGACACTAAAACAACTGTATTTTCACGAATCATAGAGAATGAGAAAACTTTATCTCCACGCTTTTTTGGAATCTGACCATGTGTGATCTAAAATACAGGTCAGCAATGAACTTTTTTTAGTCCATCTTGGTCTCTTAAACTGATGGAATTAATAATGCAGATTAACATTAACAACCTGCTTACAGTTTTTGAAGTACTTCTTATGCAGGATGAGTAGCCTGGTTACATAAAGTGATCCCTCAGTTTTCCAAAATGACCAAGACTTTTGCATCCCCCAGGGCAGGGTCATAGACATTACCCCCCGAGGGACTGAAGCAACCGCCTGTTGTCACAGAGAGCATGGCCTCTGACTTGTTCTGCCCCGTGGGCCAGATTTGGGAGGGAGGTGGAGAGGACCTGTCAGTCTTGCAAGGCCTGGCAACCTGTGGAGCTGCTTGGCATGGCTTGTACTGCCCTCAGAAGAAACGTGAACAGGTGCTTCAGTGGGGGTCCTCCATAGGATCACAAGTCCTGCCAGCAAACCTGCTCCAGCTTGGGCTCCTCTCTCCACTGGAACACAGGTCCTGCTGGGAGCCTGCTTCAGCACTGGCTTCCTGTGGGGTTGCAGGCTCCTTTAGGCATCCAGCTGCTCCGCTGTGGGATCCTTCAGCGGCTGCAGGTGGATCTCTGCTCCACTGTGGATCTCCATGGGCTGCATGGGGACAGCTTGCTTCACCGTGGTCTGCACCACAAGGTGCAGGCGAATCTCTGCTCTGGTGCCTGGAGCACCTCCTGCCCCTTATTCGTCACTGACTGCAGAGTTGCTCCTCTCTTCAGATGAAATTGCTGTTGTGCAGCTTTCTTACCTTTTTTAAAATACATTATTACAGAGGTGCAAGCAACATTGCTGATTGGCTTGGTTTGGTGAGTGACAGGCCTGTCTTTGAGCCAGCTGGCATTGGTTCTGTGGGACATGAGGGAAGTTTCTGGCAGCTTCTCACAGAAGTCACCCCTGTAGCACCCTCACTACCAAAACCTGGTCACGCAAATACCCTGTCAGGCTATTTTACTGTTCTATTGGTTTGTCAAAGTCTAGTGCTGTGCTATCCAGCTGGCAAGGCCAGGTACAACCCATTGTGTGAATTTCTCTTCTTCTTTTGCTATGGTTTGCTGGCTTGTCTTTCAAATTGTCTTGAAATTCATGACAGATTGGCAGTATTGTCACAAGCACTTTACTTTTGCATCTGTGATGCAAATTCCACAAGAAATGCTTTGAACAAGATGTCCTATTTTTGAAAGGAACAGGGAAGCAGGAACACCATCCTTTCTTTCTCATACCCAAAATAAACAGTACTCCTTTTGGTATAAGCTGCGTGTCAGGTTCATGGTTGGTTTTATTCTTCCTCCCCTTTTCCAGGAATAGTTTAGGAGAAAAATCTTGCTGGTTACAAAGGCAATTATAAATACTGGCACTAAGCATCTGGATAATTGAGCCTTAGTGTCCAACTTCATATTCGATGTTACAATACATTTATCAGTCTGTACACAGCATTATAGCTATACATATATATAAAGCTTGCTTAACATTCTCCTGAGAAATGCAGTTATTGTGAATCATACAAACAAGAAAAGTTTGTATTTGAAATATAATGTGAGAATTTCTTATGACAAGAATGTAAGTACTTAAGATTTTGGGGGTTTTTTTTGAAAGGAAAGGGTTTTTTTGTTTCGAAAACCATTTGGAATAATCAGCACCACCACAACTTAAGTGCTTAATAATGGATCTTAGTGCTGTGTTTCTGAGATTTCCTTTTTTGTAGTCAGGAGAGAGAATAGCATATGTGAAATAAAGTGAATGACTCTAGACTTCCCCTTCCCCCCCAAGAAAAAGGCTGGCAATTCGGAGGGTAAAGAGGAAAAATGGTTTATGTGTAGCTACTTATGCTGCATTTTTCCTGATTTGCTAATCAGGTAGTGTTACTTAATTAACTGTTCCTCAGAGATGCTGCTAATAGTGTATGAACTGACATTTTTGGAACTGATCCAGGCATCCCTGAGCATGCTAAGTTGTCACAGAATTGCACAGGAGTAAAATGTTCTTGGTGGAATGGTAAGTGGGAGTTCTGGGTATGTATATAATATGTGAACTTTAGGGAGTGGTCCCTGTGAGGAGGAAATTTCTGTTCTTCAGTCAGTCTTCGATGACTTCTCATCACTTACATTTTTTTAAATCCAAACAATGCATGTCTTTTCCTGTTTTATTCTGTCTTGGAAATTCTACTTGCTGCTTCTGTGATTTAAAATGGATGAATTTGAGAGTGTTTTTCAAGGTGCCTCATGGATCTCCAATGTTAGCAGATTTGTTCACTATGGAACTGATTGTTGACGCTGATTTCTTTGGTCTTTTTGAGCAATATTGTTTTGCTGCAATGTGGCAATAAAATTCAGGGTCTGTAATGCAAATTTCCCTAAATCTGTAGGAATTGAACTGACATATAATGACGTGTGGGTTATTGAGTATGTTTTGTTTTAAAAACTTGGTTTTTATATAATTGTTAATGTTCTCTAGTTTGATTTCTGTAATATCCTCCGAGCTATGGAATAAATAATTTTCTGCAGTCAATTTGGCAGATTAATTATATAGCCAGGAATAGAATCTGTTTTTCAAGACTACTGGGAAACATCTTCCCAAGGATAGCATCTTTGTATCTGCTGTTGTTTTTGGGGGTCTGTTTTCTTTTTTTGTGTAATAAAAATCTTTGAAACATCATGGTGATACATTTTTTAGTAACAGAATATATTAACAAGGTTTGTAATAACACTATTTTGTTTCACTCAGTAGTTTACACATTGGCTTTAGCAATAAAAAACTCATGCTTTAATCTGTAGTGTTTTACCTGCTTTCCAGTATCATAGTTTACAGCTTGTAAGTTATTTTTGTAAGAAATAAATTGTTCTAAACATGACCAGATTTAGAGTTAGTGTGGACTGTATCACTTTGTCTCCCCCACCTCCTCCTTAACTGATTCTACCTTAGTAGAATTCAACAAACTTTAGTAAATTCAACTAACTTACCAGAGACTTGGTATTCAAAAGGAACCATGTTTTGTTTTGGCTTTCTACTCAGCTAATGCTGTGTTGAGAAAGTAAACTTGTACATAATAGTGCTGAGTAGAGGTAGTATGATAGTACTGTATACAGATGGTATCAGAGCCAATTAACTCCCAGCAGCACAGTGCACATACATGTGCACACAGACCCTGCTCACATTCTTGAGACACAAAGGTACAGCAGCAACTGATGGTCAAGGAAAGAAAAGCACAGTCATAAAAACAGGCTGTTTCTTTTGTGTACCTCCAAGAGAACTGCAGAAGGTTAAAGGCTATCAATTATTATTTGAACGCTTTGAGACACTTTTAATTATAACTGGTTTGTTTGAGGCTGTGTTCCATCTCCTTTCTCTGCTATAATCATTAACTGGTGGCAATTTACTCTTGGATGTATTTGTAGTGTTTCTGACTGCTTTGGTACTCAGTGTAGATTTATCTTCCCAGATAACCTCTTAGGAATTTCCTGGGTTGACAGCTCCTGGATTCCAATATTAAACAATGGGAGTGTGTTGGACTATTTCTCAGAGCGAAGTAACCCATTCTATGACCGAACATGTAACAATGAAGTCGTCAAAATGCAACGGATGACCTTGGACCATTTGAAGTAAGTTATAATTTGCTGCTTCCTGTGCAGTGTCCCTTGTCCTTCCATCCAGAGGCTTTGATGGCTGAATGGAAGGATGCTGGAAAGCTCTTTCTGTTCTGTGCTTTTCAGTCCCACCGCTAGCCAGGGAACCTAGCTTTTTTTGTGTTTGGATGTCTTTTACTTTCTTTTGTACTGTTTCAAGGAGGTGTTAAGCATGAAGGATTCTGTGTATCTTTTGTGGTTCCAGTAAATCAGCTTTTAGATATTTCTCTGAAATAGAAAAGCTCTTCTCTCATCCTCCCAGTTCAACAGAACCTAAATAATGGCAATGCAGTTAAATGTTTCTGTGTGGTGAATAGGGTTTATGTTAGGGGATACTTTGAGTTCATAAATAGTTTGTGTTTCCCTATCCTGATGGCTTTGTGCCATAATCAGTACATAATCCCTCCAAAGAACTGGCTTTTTAGTATGGATAATAAGAGTAGCAAGTGTTGTAAATAAACTGATCACATATGGTTGTGTAATGAGATTGCAGCATGCGGAAGTTAACTTTCTTTGCAGCTCCCCATCTGTTACACTGAGCACAAGAGAGTTGTTTGAGAACTATTTAAAGGCTCCACACTATGATAGGGAGTGTGCAAGCAGAGCTAAAAGTTCATTGGAAAAGTCACTTGTGCTCAGTTGTGGTAGCAGAGAGGCTTTTACACCAGCCATGCAGTTGGTCACACCACACACGGATTCTTTGTTGCTGTGTTTAAATGACAGTTCTATGATGATAGATTGTTATCTTTCTTGCCATCTCTTTATTGCTAATATGTTCTGCTTTGATATTTTGTCAGATTGTTGTAACTCCCTTTGTATATGCACCCAGGGTTTGATGGCTAACTCAAGAAATCTTACACCTGTATTTACTGCACATTATAGAGAAGAGCTTTCAAAGCATCAGAACTTCGTCACTTTACTGCCAAGCCCTTTGGCTGCTCTTCAGGTCCTGCAGATTTTACTTTGAGGAAGATACTTATTCTGGTTGCTTCTTTTTCAGCCAGATGGTTGGAGTGGAGTACATCCTTCTTCATGCTCAAGAGCCCATTCTCTTCATTATCCGAAAGCAGCAAAGGCAATCTCCAACACAAGGTATGGTCACTCAGTTTTTGCCACTGTTGAGAAGTCCAATCAGTAATTTTTATCAGTTCTTAATTTCTGTCTAAGCACTTCTGTTTCTGTTCTTCTGTCTTTATCTTAAATGTAACTGGAAGGGTATGAGGCTTTGTGGTGGGGAGGAGGTACTTCTCCAGCAGTGACCTGCAGTGTGCCAGCAGCTGGCACTGCCATCTTGTGGTGAAATGGGAAGAGCGAACGAGAAAGTGCTGCCCTGTGGTACATTTTGCCATGGGAAATTGGTAATAGCATTCATTCCATGGCACATTTATCTGTTAGGCTATGCAAGCGTGTTGGTTTCGTATCGTGATGGAATCTTGTGACAACGGCACCACTCTTTCTTACCGTGTCACTGATGACCTTTCTGAGTTTTAAACAAAATACCTTAGCTTTTTTCTCCCCATCTGCATGCAACTGGCATAATTATTCCTTTTTAACCTTCAATTTGTTTGTGTGTGATTAATCAAAAGAATAGTCATATTTCAATAGTTATTGGATGATCTTCTGTGGTTACTGCATGCTTATATAAAATAATTTAGGTTATCTCAGAGTAAGCTTTACAGAAAAGAAAGGCAGAGTTAGTGCTAGTTATTTCTTAACTTCTTTTGTTAGGGATTTAGGCTCTGCATATGCATTTTGGTCTTGTACTTCTTATTTGCTTACATCAGGTAGTGGCCTCTTTATATTTCAGTTCTGTATTGAAAAAGAATGTATATGATTGATTCTTTGGTAGATTTTTGGAGTTATTTCCTTATTAAAGGTTTTGAATCTAGTTTTCTGAAGGCGAGTATGGAAATATCACGCAGCCCTTAATTTCTGCTTTTGACACCTTTTAGGTCAAGATTGGAGTTGAAACTCCTACAGTATGCATGTTCAGACTTGTGCTGTAAGGCAAATGTATGTTTGGTGGAACTTAACTGGGACTTGTTTGGTAACATTTTTTCTCACTGTGACTATACAGTTTGTGCTGGGTACCTTGATTGAGTTGCATAGTTCCCTAGCTCAGATGTTACCCATGTGTTCCACTTTGCAATGGTACAAATATTGGTGTATTTAAGACATGGGAATGGGGATGGAAAACTAAGTTTTAATGAGTTCACAGCTAGTGTAGAATACTCAAATACAACTGGTGCAGGCCTGTCTTATGACTTCTGTGTGTTTTTGAAAAACATGTATTTATATTTTAAGATCTTTAAGACAAGTTTTTCCCGGTTTGAAGTGATTTTAGAAAAATCTTCAGATCCAATGATTAGGGAGAGTTACCTGTCTAAGAAAGTAGGCTGCTCTGATATAGAGCTCTGAGACAGTGAAGCTGATGTTCTGTATCTCGCTCCACTTGTAAGGAAGTGCTGAAAATCCTTTTTCATTTAAGGATAAGTGGATACTGGCTGTACTAGGCACCCAGCTGTCTTGGACGGTTAATTTAGGTGGGTGTCCAAGCTTCATAAAAAGCAAATACTGGATGAATTGTTAATTAAGGTGAATGAACTGGAACAAAGGTGTGCAGAGGTAAAGTCCTTAGGAATGCAAAGCTGATAGCATTGTGATTGTTGCTCAATTGAAGAATGTTTGGCGGAGTATTGTGGAGGCAGTTGTGATGTTCCACTGCACTGCATCTCTAATGAACAAGAATTTTGGATTGTTCAGTAGAGGTTCCAAATCTAATTTAGCAAATGCCTTTGCAAGGTAGTCTTTTCTTGGCAAAACATTATTAATTTAGAAAGGCATGCTCTGTTTGTGCTTAACTCCATTGGGTCTGGGAAGTTTAGCTGAGAGGACTGTACAAGTTGGAGAAAACCAAGGCCAGAAGAATGAGATCTTACATTGTTGTGAGTTTCTACTGGTAGCCAAGGAAAGTGAAATTACTTTCAGTGCAATTCACTTGACTCCACTAGTGTAGCTCTGAAAACCCCAACTCTTGTGAGGCCAGCTATTTGTTTGAAATAGGATAGGACTTAAAACTGATGCTCTTCTATTTGTAAAGGAGACTTTGGGGTTTTTTCTTCTCCTTATCAGTGTGCGGCTAAGGTGCAAATAAAGCACCTCGAAGGAAAAGGTTTAAGAATAGAACATTTTATGATAACATAAATATTGCAATTTCTGCTGTTACTACTGAAATTCAGAAGTAAATAAACAGTCTTAAGCCAGAGCTTTAAATTGATCCTGCCTTCTTTATCTTTTTTTTTTTTCCCTCTCCACAGTTATTCCATTGGCTGACTACTATATTATTGCTGGAGTGATTTATCAAGCACCTGACTTAGGATCTGTAATTAACTCCAGAGTTGTAAGTGTTCTGTGCATTTGATGCACCCTGGTTTGTATCTGCTTTTACTTTTGGTTGTTCCCCAAGCTGTTTAAATCTCTCCCTCACTGTTTCAAGGAAAGATCTTGTGTAGTAGCAGTGCAATAACTTAAAGCAAACTCCATTGGTTAATATTGTGTGCATTCCACATGAAAATGAAAGATCGTATGATAGTGCAGTATAGCCCAAAAAGTAGGATACCTTGTTTAAACGTGAAGGATCAGAATAACTGAAGGTACTCAGTTTCCAAAACAGCATGAGGTTTGAATAATCAAAAGAAAAATTACTTGACAAATCCATATGAAATAGTAACTAATACATATTCAGTGAGGCTTGCTTTGGAATGTGAATGTTAAACTAATGTAATATTTATTTTTAAATGAGGCTTACATTTTTAAGCTGATGTAGTGGTACTTCTTTTAAAATGGGATGCTTGGGTTTGTTTTGATTCCTTCTGTTCTTGTAAACTTCTGCTTTTGCAAGTTTTATTCTGTCAGTTTAGAAAAGCACTTCAGAAAATGCCTTGTGAGAAACTGTTAGAGAAATTATATTCTTGGTCCAAAAGTAGATGTCCCAAGTTCCCTTCCCAGAACAAAAATTACTATAAAATACTAATTTTAACATCATTACTTTCAAAAATTTGTACTGTATTTTCTGCTTAAATTCTGAACACTGCCTTATGTTCCTGTCCTGAAAGCTCACTGCAGTGCATGGAATTCAGTCTGCTTTTGAAGAAGCTATGTCTTACTGTCGCTATCACCCATCCAAGGGCTACTGGTGGCATTTTAAAGATCAAGAAGAACGAGGTATGATTCCTAGTTGCTCCTGCATACATTGGAAGAGGAAAGGTAATGTAAGGAAAAGCTTGAGGCAGTGCACAGTGATTGTGTAGAGATGAGGTAAAGTGTCTGAAGGGGAAGTGAGAGCTCCCCACCAGGGGAAAGGAATCCTGTTCTTCTGTGCTGGTGAGGGTGAGCATCGAGGAATAGGTGGGAGATGAAAATGATGAGCTGTATGTCAACAAAGTGGGCAACTCTTCAAACCACTGGAGACAAAAGTGCATTTTCAGAAGCCAAACCAGTTTGTCAAGTGGTAAGAATTGTCCCTAATCTGTTTTCCACAAAAAAAACCCAGAAACTGATGTCATTGGGAAAATATAGGTGAAGTTTAGAGGAGAGACAAATACCAACTTTGTTATACAACAATGAGCTGCTAAAACAATTTTTAATACATCTTTCTTTAACATTTCTGTGACTTGCAGAGAAAGCTAAGCCAAAAGCCAAGAAGAAAGAAGAACCAAGTTCTATTTTCCAAAGACAACGAGTAGATGCTTTGCTTTTAGACCTAAGACAAAAGTTTCCACCCAAATTTGTTCAGGTATGACACTTATAAGTTGCAGTATAACTTACTTAGAAACTAAAAGACAGTCATAAGTACTTGAATAGCTGAAACTGAATAGGAATTTTGTGTATGACTGCAACTGTAACATGGATTAGATAATAAGTTTGAAATGGAAGGCTCTGATTAGAATGAACGATTCCCTTTTGTAATTGCAGGAATCATTATGACCTTGGCAAAACTATCAGTGAATTTTATTATACAAATTTCTTATCACAGAGGGTCTCAGCTATCAGATTTTGCTGCTGCTTCCATTTTCCTGCTTTGTGAGCTCAATCAAGCCACCACAATATTGTGGTTTAGTTAATCCATTGTTTTGGAGACTCATTAGTGTGGAATTCTTGGCATTCTGTGAAATTGTTGTGATTACTTCTGATTGTCTTTGGTAGCCATTTGTTCCACTAGGTGGTCTGCTTGGGAGCAAAGGAAATTATATTTACAGCATGTCACAAAATCATTTGCTCCTCAGATGTGGGAAAGACTGGCAACTACATATTGTTTGCTTTAGTGTTTTTTGGTTGCAAGAGGAAAAACTTGATGTTATAAAATGTGGATTGAATTTTGTTTAACATGTATTTAGTGATCCATTCTACCCTCAATTCTTATGTATAAGAGTGCATTGTCTGGATTTTATTCCTAAATGAACAGTTGGAAGGGTTAATAATTATGACTTTGGTTCCACTGATGTGTTATTTTAATTTTTTTCTTCTTCCCCCACAGCAAAAGTCTGGAGAAAAGCCTGTCCCAGGTAAAACTCTAATATTCTCACAAGATATAAAAAATAAGCTCTATAGGGCATTATTTTCCAGTTGCCATGTAAGGTCCTTGCTGCTGCTGCTACTTGAGGTGGTTTGGAATTGTAGCATTGCCTAGTTGTGCAAAGTACTGGAAAAGAGTTCTCTGTGAGAGCCAGAGTGAAAATGAAAATAATATGTATTTACTCCTGCTCTCACTGTATATCTGGATTGCCTGAAGGTCCAAATCCAGGAAATGGTGTTCGAAAGTAGGAGAAGTGTGAATGAGGGAACAGTTTAGTCCACCCAGCATCTTAGGGGTTTTTCACTGTAGTACAAGCTCTGGAAAGCCTCTGAAGATTTTGAGTTGATCATAAGGAACCTCAAAGTAGGAAAGACATAAACTGTATCTCTTCAATCTCTTCCACTTTTTAGCCCATATAAATCTGAATTTACTCACTGCTTATTCTTACACCTTTGAAATTAGTTTTGCTCCTCTAACATCAATAATATTTTCTACATATTCTGAGCAATATTTTAGCAATAAAAATCAGATCTTTAACTTTCTTCTTGCTGTTACATCTTTAGTGGATCAAATCAAGAAGGAACCAGAACCAGCCCCTGAAGCTGTGAAGCCAGAGGAAAAAGAGACTGTAAAGAATGCTCAGCAGAGTGCTGCTGCTAAAGGACCACCCGAAAAACGAATGAGACTCCAGTGAAGGGAGAAGTTGTTGCACTTCTGCAAAACAGGAGATTCTTGCTTCCCTTTCTGTATATTTAAGCTCTTCCACTGAGACTGACAATTCAGGAACTGAAGTCCCTGTAACAGCTTCTTCTGTAGAGACCCCTCATGCAAATATTAGTCAGGATGTGAGCTGCCTCAAAGAAGGTGTTTTCAGTCTTCATCTTTTTTTTGAATGTTGGCTTCTGAGAATGGTTTTTAAAGGCACATATTTAACAGCCCCCTGAAAACTTTACAAACTCTTGTGTCTTATGGGTCTAGATTTCCTATGTGAAAAGAAAAAACTTTTATATATATATATATGTATATATATAAAATTTGGAATTCTTGGCAAATAAAACTCCTGGCTGCTTGAATGCCTTTCTTAAGTGCATATTTTGTTAGTAGCAAATATGCCTTATCATGCGGGAGCAGCATTTTTTTGTTTGGCTATTGGAATAAACTGTGTTCTATTTGAGGAAAGGTTCAGCTAAAGGATTGCGGCTGCCTGCTCTAAATTGCCGTGCTTTTAGTATGCTTGGGATAAAGATAAAAGATTTGATAACTGGAGCCTCAAATCCGTGTAATTGGATTGCAGACTGCTCTCAGTCTCTAGATGTTCTTGTGCATTCATTTTACTTAATGGCTAAACTGATGGTTTATTATAAAAGTTAGTGTTCTGTCAGATTTATAACATAAAACAAGGTAAAATTTCTTGCTGTTGTGCATCTAGTGAAGCTGTTTATATTTCTGATTTTTCACTGTAACTCAAATACATCAGTTACATCTCTTCCCCTGTGCTCCTAGCACTTCCTTAGTCCTTGATTAGACATCAGCCTTTTAGACCTGAGGAGGCAGGGCAGTGGAAGGGAAACATCACTGACAGCTATATGCTTATTGAAGCATGTTAATTACACAAACTTTTTTTTTCATTGAAGTAATGGACCGATCCTCAAAATAGTGTGCTTTCTTTCCACAACTGTTACCTGCTTTCCTATAGTAAATTGTAGTAACAAGAAAAAGCTTTGTACAAAGCAACCAAAATGCAGATAGGATGGAAGACTAAGATATGATTAGATAGCTGTGCCAAATTTATTTACGAGACACTCTTTTTCTGTTTCAGTAACTTAGCTACCCAGTCAGAGCTGTTTATTACTGAATGATAGAAAGGCCTATCAGAACGATTTATTAGTGAATGACAGAAAGGCCCATGTGATTTTTGTTCTGTAATCCAAAGCTGTAAATGTTAAAGATGTAGATAAGCCAATAGCTATTCTCTGTTGAAGTAGATCCAGATCTGAAATTCATACACTGGTGTACTTAAGTGTGTATTAGGTTTATTTCATACCTGGGTCAGGTTTGAACAGCTATTTTTCCAAATGTTGATAGAAGTAGATAATAAGCTAGTGTGAACTATTAGATCAAGTGAAAATATCAAGCAGTTATTCTGGGATGCTTAAAATAAGACAGAGCTAATAATTCAGCACTGAATAATTACAAGGTGGTGTGAATATCCTTAGAACAAAAGGGTGTTAAGTCCTTCTTTTATCAAAGAAATTCCTCTGAAAGCAGGTAGCTGAAGAAGCACCCAAGCCATCATCTCATCCACCCCAGTCATGGAAAGGGAGGATTTCCAGAAATGAGACATGAATAGTGAGGAACCTCAGGAGTTCTTGCTGTTGATGTTCAGAATAAAGTCCTTGGAAATGTCCATTTAAGGAGCTGAGAAACCTGTATGTAATTTGGAAAAACTAAAGCAAGAAAGATAACTAGACTGCGTCGTAATGAAGATCTAGGGTTGTTGGGCTTTGGTTCTGTGGGTGGTTTTGGTTTGATTGGTTGGCTAGTTTGGTTTTGGGGGTTTTTTTTTGGTTTGGTTTTGTTTAATTGGAGAAAATCATCGATTTGTACACCAGGGAAATACTTAACACTACTAACAGAAGAAAGGTATCTTGCTTATTGCTGAAGACACATACAGTTGTAGTAAAAAATGGACGCTAGAGCACAGTATGAGCAAAGTATTCTGTCAGTCACTGGACTTCACCTAAAATAAAGTGTCTTGTATAGCTCAATTTCTGAAAAAGAACTTCTTTAAAGTAGAGGGGTTTGAAGAAGGGCAATAAAATGAGTAGGAGAAAGTTTTTTCTATGATGGCACTAGAAGGACTAAGACTTTAGTTCCTTAGGAAAGAAAAGACAAATATTGAGTCTTTGTAAGACTGAGTAGTGAAGCAAGTGGGAAAGTACGGGACTCTTGTTCTGTCTTGTAGTACAAGAATAGAGAGACACGTTAATGAAGCTGAATCAGAGTTGCAGTTAGACTGAATCATTATATTTCATGCTCAGAATTGGAGCCAATTCAGTGATGAGGGTGGAACCTGAAGAGGCAGACTGTTCTCACATCTGCATCTCTTAGCAGCCTTTTTGCTTTCTGCAGAAATACCTGGTATAGGCTGGTGTCAAAGGGTGTTAAAAAGGATGGACTTCTGGTCTGATCCCATCAGAGTTAAAGTGCCACCATCTAAGCTGTTGAGAGGACAGAAAATGGCTTCCATTCTTGAAACAATGCATTTGAATGTGTTAAGCCTCGTCCAGGGAAATGATCTTTTCCTGAGAGAAAAGATCATTACATTACATTAGAAAACAGTCAGGGATGTTACCAATGACTGTGTCAGTTTCTTAGTAGCTGTCCAG
This sequence comes from Anabacerthia variegaticeps, assembly GCA_035583185.1. Lineage (NCBI taxonomy): Eukaryota > Metazoa > Chordata > Aves > Passeriformes > Furnariidae > Anabacerthia > Anabacerthia variegaticeps. The sequence continues at coordinate 28,295,671 of JAWWEW010000165.1, forward strand.
TGCTGAACCTTTGCCACAGAAGGGACAGAAATACCTTCTGATCCTGTTACTTGCTGACCAGATATTCTAAAATAATTTTATCAGTTAAGTGAGCTATGATACTAACTTACTGAAGTGGCATTATGTCAGATATTACTGTTAAACTCCAAGTAATTTACTGTCAAAAAGATGTTAAGCAGCTATCTTGTAATCAGTAATTTTTTTCAGTGCAAGAAAACCTAAGCTTTTTCTCTGTGGTGTTTATATGCTCTCTCTGGTATTTATACACTCTCTTGGTTTAGAGCCTGACTGCCAAAGTCCTTCTAAAGGACCTTCAGTATTTGTAAAGATTATGGATGAAAGGGAAATAAGCAGTTCTGAAATTTGCCCATGTGTCACTTTGTTTTGCATGAAGAGATTTGGTTGTACAAGAGAACTATATCTACTTTTTGCTCTTACATAATAACCACTCAGACTTCAAAAGGGCTTTTCATGGCCTAAGTCACAGGGTAGCAGGAGCTAAAAATGACTAGAACTGTAATAGAAACAATTCTTCTCAGAGTCTGAAAGTACATATAAATGCATGTATGCCCATGAAGTTATGCATATATTGTATATATACACATACATGTAAAAATCCATCCAGACTGTAGAAAGAGGGGCAGTCCAGCTACCTCAATTTACTTTGTACAGCTAATGGTGTCTCAGGTGCAGGAGAAATACTGTCTTTTTAAACTTTCCACTAAGAAAGGTCTGACCAGGCTATGTGTTGCTCTTGCCCATTCCTCTTTGCTACTCTGCCCCCATAGTTCATATTTTGGTAACCATTTCCCAGCAAAGAAAGTTAGATGCCATTTGGACAGTCAGGACGTGTTGTTTGCCAAAGCAAGCTGTACTTGGAGCAAGTTTAGAAGGGTATAGGCAATAGGAGGGACAAGGCAAAGGAGATAGATTAGCTTCATTTTAAGACACAGAAGTTCCCTATGAGAAAAATGGTGAAGATATTCACAAATACATTGTGGTTGCACTGAACCAACAGATGGTTTCTGAACAAAACCTGATGTGATACCCTTTTTCAGGGTTGTTTTCAGTATTTTTTTCAATAGCAAAGCAAATGGTAACTAGGAATTCAAGCTTCAAGACAGTATTTCTTTTTTTTTTTTTCTTGTAGAGGAAAGTGAATTGTTGGTCCTGTAATCATGCACAGAACAAACAAATGGTCACTTACATGACAAGTATCCTTCTGTAACCTAATGTGGGTCATAGATGGTTGGGTGGTGGGGAGAAATTTACCCAGTGGGATGAGTTATAATGTATTACTGATTTGTCAGCAATCAGAAGGCTTGATTTCTTTCTGGCAGGACAGTGGATTTCAACCTGTGGTCCACAAGGCTGCTGGGGTTTTGTTCCTGAAGACATCTTGCTGGTAGGATTCAACCTCATAGGAGTTTGTACCTTCACTGGAAATTTTAGGGGTCTACAAGATTGAAAAAAAATTTAAAAATCACTCATGAGAAAGCCAATTGCACCTGCCAAGCAAATGTTCCTGCAGTTGACCTGGCAAAGATCACTGCGATACTTTTTCCCTGCTCTACTCTGAGGTCAGTCATTTTTTACTTCCAACCTGTTGTTTGTCATACAATGGGAATCCTTCCCTCCCTGCCCTTTGATCTTTACCTGGTCAGAATACAGAAGTGCAAGGCTCTGCTAACTTGAACATAACAGTGTGATCCCTTTTCATGTAACCTTGATGCTGAAGGGTACTTCAGTACTTAGGTACTGAATGCAGTGTCACAAACTTATATTGACACTACCCCACAAGAGTAATCTGCTGTGAGTTCAACAGTGGAACCAGAGTATTTTCTAGTCCTAACTATATAGCTGTGTTTATATGAAAACAGAAAGAAAGTAGTAGGCAACTTCAGGTCAGGGGGGTCTTATGGGTGGCAAGAGATGTCTCTAGCAAATTGGCAGAGTGATTTAGTAGGGCCTTTAGTATAATTTAAGGAGTGATCACACAGCAGAAGTATATATTTAAAAATAGCACTACAGACACTGCACACAGATTATGTAACAGGATTTTTCTATTATTGTGGTCTGAGTTATATTTATTTCAAAAGACATAATCTGACATAGTTCACAGCCCTGGAATGCAAAATTAATAACTGCAAAATAGTGGACCGTTATTTAGCAACTAGCTGTAGATAAAAGACTTCACAAAAAAAATCCCAGTTCCTATAATTTTAAAGCTAGTAAAGTAAATCTAAGGCTAACAGAGGTCATGAGTTTGGATGTATATCTAGAAAGATTCTTCTAGATGGATCCTAATAGAAGCAGGCGTCTTGTTTTCTTTAATCTGACGTGCTGTATTACAAGGTATATGCTCTGATGCTGGCAAGGAGTGAGCAAGGTGCCAGTTCACAGAATTTGAGGTTCCTTTGGACAGCTGGTAGTAACCTGCACAGCTGTTGGTTAGGCCTGCCATGTGCCCCGCTTAGAGTACCAACCCACTCGGGACCCTGGAGCATGAGGCAGCAGAAGGAGGCTCTGAGCATTCCATGAGCTGCTGCTTTCACTGCTCAGCCTGCTGAGGGGCAGTGCCTGTCTCAGGTAGCTGGAAGTTTAAATGTTGCTGCGTGTCCCAGAATGATGGTCAGCCCACAGAAATTGGTGCTGAAAAGCAGGTTTGCTGAGATGGATGGGGGGTGGTGGGAGGGTGCACCTCCTGCAGCTGAGAAAGGTAAGGGCCATAGCAGGTTGGACTTTATCCCAGCCATGCTTTCAGTGCTGAAATGAAAGTTGTGAAGAATTCCCAAAGGATAACAGCTCTGGCTATGTGGAATCCCAGCACTATGTGCCAAAAAAACAGTGTGCGTAGCTGTGTTGTGCAGGACATCCTGTCTTAGCACAATCCAGATCACTGTCTTCTAGCTGTGTCTTGATGTAGCTGTGTCCCAAAATGGGGATGGCAGCCAAGTGGTAGATGTACCTGTAAGCATTCTCTTTCCAATACTGTGCAAGCACAAGCCTTTAAAAATTATGTGGGAAAACAGCTGCTGCATCAGTTATGTCTGTAATTAAGGCACACAGTTGTAGGTATGTATCACCTGTGGTGATGCCTGTGGTGTAGATAGGTTTGAGGTTTTATACTTGGTGCTATTAGTTTGCCTCTATATTATTGAACGTAGTGGAAGTGAATTACCCCTTGGTCTTTTTTTCTTGGAAGGTATGTGTATAGCTGTAGTAGCTATAGTAAGGCACACACTGAGAAAGGTTACCACAAAGAGTGTTTCTGTGCTTTTTCGTTTCAGGCTCTTAAGCTTTTCCAGATATTCTTTTGAGCTGAAATAACCTGTTTCTGATGTCCACTCACAAGTTATTCTTTAACAGAAAGAGTGAAAAAAGCAAAAGCCAGCCTTTGAGATTTTAAAAAGAGATTTTAAAACAGATTTTCCCACCTTTGGTCTATCCAAACGATCCCTTTGCTCAACACAAACGCCTGTGACAGGGAGTGCGAAGCTGAGCCGGGGGCCTGCCTTGCTACGTGTGCTCAGGAGGAGCACCCATTAATGTGAGATGAAGACTATAAAAGGATGGGATTATAAAAGGCTCGTGGAAAGCTAATTCACTCGTTCCCACACCATCACCCTGTGCGGGGCGCTGTGCCGTGTGCCGGCCGTGTGCCGTGTGCGGGGCGCTGTGCGCTGTGCGGGGCGCTGTGGCAGTGCCGGCCGTGTGCGGGGCGCTGCGCGGTGTGCGGGGCGCTGTGGCAGTGCCGGCCGTGTGCGGGGCGCTGCGCGGTGTGCGGGGCGCTGTGGCAGTGCCGGCCG
>JAWWEW010000165.1:28305088-28341051 GCA_035583185.1 Anabacerthia variegaticeps
ACTCTAAACACCACTTAATATGTGAGCAAGAAATCCCTTAAGAAATCCCTACTTCTAAAGCTCTAAAAATCTATAAAGTACACACTAAAAAATACATAAAAATACATAAAATCCTTAGGCATCATACCCATGTTTCTTGTTTGAAATTTCTTCCTGGCTAAAGAAGACTCTTAAAATCACTTAATATTGCAGTTAGCTCAGATCAAGATAAAACTGAGTTTGTTCTAAACCAAGACTGTCATCTCTAAAATGCATTAAACTGCTGGTAAAGAATAGTATGTCTCTTCAAGGAGTTTGCCAAGTATCTCACAGCTGCTCACTCACTCTCCTCCCACCCCTCTCCAGTGGGAAGGAGATTCATAAAAGAAAAGGTAAACCTCGTGGGTTGAGATAAAAGCAGTTTAGTAATTGAAACAAAACCAAACCAAAACCAAAGGCGAGAGTAAAGGAAGGTAAGAGAAACAAAAGATGCACAATGAAATTGCTCACCACCCACTGACCGATACTCACCCCATGCCAGCATGTAATTGGCCCCCTTCCAGGAAACTGCCCCAGTTTATATATTGAACATGTATATGCCTAGAACTAGACTATTCTATGGTATGGAATATCTCACTGTCCAGTTTAGGTTACCTGTTCTGGCTGTGCTTTTGTGTACCTCCTCAGTGGCAGAGCATGAGATGCTGAAAACTTCTGAACTCCTCCACTTAGGGCTAACAGTCCTTAGTGCTAACAAAAACATCAGTGTGTTATTAACACTATTCTCATACTAAATCAAAAAAACCACCAGCTACTAAGGAGAAAATGAACTCTTTCACAGCCAAGACCAGGACATGGGGAAAAATAATTTATGGCTATTGTGCAATTTTTGTTTTCCAGTGTTCCTATTTAATGGCAACAAGTAGGTGTAGATAGATAACCAGAACAACGTAACTGTGGGAACTGGACTAAAACAGATGTAAAACCAAATACTGTGCTCCGTGGCTTAAGAAGTCTTTCTGTGATAGACAAGTTACGGTTTTGCTCATTGTTGCAGGTGTAATTGGACCTTGAATGCCTGGCTCCCTACTCTGAGGCAGGTGTTCTAATACTCAGTTTAGCATTAAGCATTAATGTTGTAGCATTAAGGCATGTAGCACACTCTAATTCAGAGATACATCACCCAGATTGCCTCTCCCTATTCAATTCAGGAATCCCAAAGTGCAGATCATCTGGCAATGAATGCAGTCAAAAATATTTGTTCTCTGTGCTGTAATACCAAACAACCCAATTGACAGTGTAACAGTGAAGACCAGAGCAGGTGGTCCTCACTTTCATCAGAGAAGTTCCTGCAGCATGTAGGTGTGGCTGTCCTCACAGTGCCAAGCAGGCACGCAATTAAATTGATCAGGCCTGTTCATTGTTCCCTGTTGAAATTGTCTGGATTGACATAATTGTAGCATGTGCTGAAATAGATTAGGATAATATTTAATAAGGAAATGAGTAAGGATAAATTTTGTAACGCTGTTTACTACCAATAATCTATTGGTTCAAGAAATCTCTGTGGTACGGAGTGCCAGGTTCAAGTGGCTCCCCTGTTAGCAAGTTGAACTACTTTGCCCTTTATTGCTAGGTAATTATGTGTTCTGTAGAGTTTTGAGGGAATTTCTCAAATCCTTAAGGCAAAAGGCTTCTACAGGGCATAGTTAGGTGTTTATTGTCATAGCAGTGGGAGTCAGCACGGTGATTATATGCACCCCTTGTGTTTCTGAATTTAGATCATCACAGGATAAGTAGGCATTGGCATGGGCGCTCTCTCTGCAACTCACCTGCGGCGGGATTCTGCTCCTGCCCGTAATTGTCTGATCTGCTTCTCAGCTTGCTGTGAGGCCAGTCCAAAGGGCTGGGATCAACTCAGGCATCTCTGTCTCTGCTAGGCCCACCCTAGACAGCTATCACCTGCTCCTTAAACCTCCTGGGGAAGCCTGCTCCAGCCCGGGGAGCAACGCAGGGCCCGGCCCGGCTGCTGGGGGGGGAACGGGGAAGGTGCGGGGGGCAGGAGGACGCTGTGCGGGGTCCCTCAGCCCCCTGTCCCGCGGGGTTCCCGGCGGGATCAGCCCCGGTCCCGGTCCCTGTCCCTGTCCCTGTGCAGGGCCCGCCCGCTCCCCGCCGCGCGGTGCCGGCAGGGACTACAACTCCCATCGCTCCGCGGCGCGGCGCGGCGGGCCCGGGAGGCGAGCGCGGCTCCCCGGGCGCGGAGCTGTGCTGTGCCGCAGGCCGCAGCATGAACGGCAGCACGGCGGGCGGCGCCTACGCCGAGGAGACCATCCGGCTCACCCGCAGGCCCTCCGGTAAGCGGGGCCGGGGGCCCGGTCCGGGGCAGCCTCGGCGGGGCCTGCCGGGCCCCGAGGCGGGAGCGGCGGCACCGGGGGGGAGGCGGGCAGGGAGCGCTGCCCGGGCCCGGCTCGCTGCTCCGCGGAAGCCCCGTGGGCAGGTCGGGTCTGGTTTGCCCGGGGAGCTGCGGTGGAGCCCCTGGTGCTGCCGGGCCGGGTGCTGGGGCCAGGGCCGTGTGCCCTGCCCTGTCCTGTCCCTGCGCGGGGCACAGCCTGGCGGGGAGAGCCAGCGGGCACGCGTTGTCCTGGCTCTGCTCTCATGGGAACATCGCGGGTTTACAGCATTTATTGTGCCTTTCGAATCACACTCTCGGACGCGAGGCGAGTTGGCACCAAGTGTGCGGCTCTGGAGCAAAATGCGGGCTCCAGCGGGGTTCCAGGGCTAGGGCCGTGCTTCTGTGCAGGAGGCCTTCCCTTCAATTGAAGGGAGCAGGAAGGACAGGGTGTCAGCCCTTGTGTCCGCCCGCACAAGTGCTGGGACAGCCGGGAGCTCGGACTAACCAAGGCACGCTTGTCAGTGAAAACTGTGTGCTGAACATCTGATGGGAAGGCTGTTCCTGCGTATTTGGGGACCTTTGAAAGGGAGTGTTGAAGGCTGATTTGAGAATGGTCCTGAGTGTGGCCGTCGTGATTTGAGTGTGACTGCCATGAGCACCATTTGTCTGCTGGTGAGGATGGCCTGTGCCTTTCTAGTTAGGCTTCTGTGATACTTGGTTTGAAGGTTCTGCAGCCCCTTACAGCCTTGACGCGCTTACCATATGAAATATTTTTCATTTCTGTGGAAGGAACTGTTTTCTGTGGAGCACAGTGTGATACTGTAGCCCCCTGAATCAGAGTTTCCACTGCAACTTGTTAAACTAAGGCTGATAATAAATAGCTCTGGCAAGTTTGCTGAGGTGTTGAATGTATTTCCAATGGCAAAACGGTGTGTATATGTCTCTTTTTCAAATTTCCTTGTATTCAGTTTATCTTTCCCTAATCCTGGCAATCATAATCATTTTAATGCCTTTTTGAGGGACTTTTTTAGTTTCAGGGAGGGTAAATGAGGGGTAGAGAGGTCTGGGGCCTCAGGGAGGGTCAGAAATTTACCCCAGAGCCTGCTTTTAAAGCTTTGCCATTCTGCGTCTGGTCCCTTGTAGACAAGAGAACTTATGCCCTGTGCTCCCTTCCTCCCCTACCGCCTCTTCTTCTGGCTGTGCTGTGTCCCTTTCTATGGCTGCGTTAACTGGAAGGGGGAGAATAGGAGAGAGCTCAAGGAATGAGAGGGAAGGTATTTTTAGCCAGAGTGGAGGTTTAAGTGCTGGAGGGGAAGGCACACTGAAAAAAGTCCTGTGAATGTTTAATTTGGTCTAGCATGAATTGCTGCCTCTTTGTGATGAAGATTTGCCTCTGCTGGTGAAAGATGTGACTTTTGATTATTTTTCCAGTCATGGATAAAATATTGCAGAATATATACCTTTTTCATATATATATATTTGAGAGTTTTTATATATGTGAAAGAGAATCAATGTGTTCTGAAACTCTGACTCCTTTCTGCCTTTTTAATAAGTACTGATTAAACCTTATGCTTTCTGTAGCACTGACTTCCCCTGTTCCCAGGTTACTGGCTTTTATGGCAAATAATTTTCAGGTTTGTGGATTTTTAATTTTTTTTCCATTTTAATTTCCATTGAAGGGTGTGTTATTGTGCTCAACTGCCCCTTCTTGAAACAGATATTAGTCTAGTTGAAATGTCAGCGTTTATTCAATTTGCTCTTGCTTTCATTTTCTTCCTTGCTTGTCTGAATCTGCCAGGAAGGGAAGTTAAAAAAAAAAAAAAAAAGGGTGTGGCAAGATTGCAGTTAATATTTCTTTACTTCCCAGCTGTAGATGCACACTTGAAATAGCGTGACTCGTTTTGTAAATCCTTTGATCTCCTATGACTGATTTAAAATGCTGCTTCCCAGCAGGCACAAGTGGTTTTACTTTCACTTGCAGCTCCCCTTCTCAAGATTTCTAGCCCCAACTTTGAGAGAAGATAAGAAAGTGGAAACAAATCAGCCTGGCTGAACATGGGCAGAATTTACCTTCAGCTGTTCTTGACAATAGCTTTTGGATGACTGGTTTATGTTAGAAAAAAAATAATTTTTTTCCATTTACTTTGATTGTGTATTTTATTTTTTTTTTAATTTTTCCTTGGCTTTTCTTTCCCTTTTTTCATTGCAAGTGTCTTCTTAGGGAAGCTTTCCTGTCCCTTGTCACATATTATTATTTATAGAGAAACTGAGCTGTGTGTGCAGTGGGGAATGTGCTCTTGTAACCTATGGTTTTCCAGATTCTGAATTCAGTTTGTTCTTCTGGGTTTCGTTGTAACCAGAAATTTTAGCTTGGATCCAGCTAGATATCTGTGACTGAGGCTTACTTTAAAGAACAATACAAAATGGCAAAAATGTGTGGTGGACATTAGATCTGTTTAATGTATGTGTATTCTTTTTTGTTTTGCTTTAAATCTGTGAACTTTATTTCCTGTCATGTTTTGCATTCATGAAACAGAACAGAGTGATTACATACAATTTGAAGTAGCTTCATGTAGGCTAGTCTTTTTCTTGGAGGTGAAGCGCACCAGTTCCAGTTCCTGGGATGCAGAAGGGGAGCCTTCTGAGCCCTATCACAGTTCTGCTTGCCTGTTTCCTCATCTGTAGGCAGGGTCTGATGTTTCTTGCCTTTCCTTACTCTGTTTCCCAGCTCACAAAATGCTTGTCAGGCACGATTTCTTGTTGCTCAGTGGTAATGATTTATGATAGACTCATGCAGAATGCAGAATTCATGCTGTGCTGAGGAAGTGTATTCCTGCTGAGGGCGGAATTGGCATCTCGGAAATGATGGCATGTCCCTCAGTATTCCCCAACACCTGCCTGAATACAGCTCACAAATGTTTTGTGCAATGAAGAATTTGGGTCCTCAGGCATTCTGCATCTCTCTTCTGCTTTCAAGACCAGTTTCATGAGAAAAACATTTTTGGACAGTGATAGTTGGAAAGGTCATGTAGGTTCATATGCTGTGAGTTTTAGTATGGTGGAGAAAGCAGGGCAACAGGGAAAGGTACAGTTCCCAACAAGCAAGACAGCAAGAATGTTTGAAGCTTTGAGCTTTTTCTCATCAGTTTTTTCTTTGGCTTACCTCAGGGCTGGGCTTCAACATTGTTGGTGGGACAGATCAGCAGTACATTTCCAATGACAGCAGCATCTATGTCAGCCGGATCAAAAAGGATGGGGCAGCTTACCTTGATGGCCGATTACAAGAAGGAGATAAAATTTTAGCGGTAAGCTCTTTCCTCTGTCGCCCCGTGAGTTCTTGAAGTGCCATGGTTGGTGATGTGATATGAGAAGCACGTTTTGCCATCACAGTGCACGGAGAGGAATGATGCAGTGAAAGCAATTAGGTGATGCCAAGCAGTCTCCACGGAGGAGCTGTCTTGGATGTTTGGGGAGAGCTTTGAGTGCTACCTCTACATATGGGCTCATCTCTTTTGCCCTCTTAATTTGTCTCAGAAGCACTCCATGGTGCTGCATTTGTGTTTCCTCTGTGACTTGCCTCCCTAAACTTATAGAATCCATCAGACCTTCTCTTGCTCACAATGGATCATCATTTACATATGTGTAAATAAAGGTTTTCCACCTATAAATTCCCATTTTTTTACTGGTAATCCATGATTACTGATCATTTGCTCAGGGGGATTTTTAGACTATAAAATCTATAGGCCATAAAATTCTTCATTTCAGCTCCTCAGGAACAATACAGGCTACTTCTCCTTTTAGAAAAATGTTTTAAAATTACTGGTGTTCAGTTCCACTGGTTCTTCAGACAACTGGCAATCATGCAAGACAATATGTATTACAAAGTGATAGATGAAGTACCCTCTTGTAGTGTGATACACAATCTTTTAATACTTGCGGATTTTATTTTACACTTGCTTATTATGTTCCGCATGCAATCTTTTTAGCCTCTATAGTCTGCCTCGCACTAGTTGGAGCCTATTATTGATCCAGAAAATGATATCAAGTTAAATAGAAGATATTATCCTATCTTTTTTGAGAGTTTTATATTTATGTACTTGTGTTTGGGGTGTCTAAATATGAAGAGAAAGAAGGCATTGGATGTGATTTTAGAAGATACAATTATGGGTAATGGGGATGAAAGCAAACTTAGGATTAATATAATCAGTGAATGAAATCAAGTAGGTTATAAAACCTTCTGCCATGATATGTTATTTTAAATTAAAAAAATCCTACCACTTTCGAGTGGATGCCAGTAAGTGATTTGTTTTGTTGCATCAATGTGCCTTTAAATATGTGTTTACAAAACTCTCTCAGAGGGGTTTCAAAGGTGCACCAGTAGAGGGAACAATGTGGAAAAGAGACTCATAATTATAATTTTGCTGTAGCTGCTCTTTTGTTTTCATTAGGTGTCAGAATCACGCCTTTGATTTGTTTCCAGTAAGGCAACAGCATCCGAAGCTGCTGTTGACACAAGTGTGATCTTATGTTCTGATTTTGCTTCCAGGTAGTTTTTTTCAGTACTCTGTGTTTTGGTTTGGAGTTTCTCCTGTTCTGCCTGAGCATATAAAGATATCCATAATATGAATGGATGAATATGGATATTGCTGTATCATGCCCTAAATGCAGAAAGATGAAGATTTTGAGAAAGATCCTATCCTTCCTGTGTTAGTCTGCATCATTAAAAAATTACTTTTTTCACCTTCAGCATCTGGTTCTCCTTTTCCTTTTTTGCTAGGTCAATGGCAAAGACTTGAAGGATTTGCGGCACAAGGATGCTGTGGAACTGTTCAGGAATGCAGGCTATGACGTGTCTCTGAAAATTCAGCGCAGGGTATGTTTTACCTGTTTCTTAGGGTTATTTCTGGCTCAGTTTAGACTGGGTTTTATGATTGGTGACTGTCTGTTTCATAGGGGAGAAAAGCACTACGTCTGGCTGCTCAGTGTGATGTGCATATAAAGATCTTGTTTGACCTATGGCCTTCTCTAGTTTCCATGGCTATAATTGTCTATGTATTGCTTTATAACAGTGTCAGTGAAGAGGTGAGTTTGGAGAAGTCCCCAGGTCTTTATTTTGTTGGACTATGGTGTGTTTGCTCACAGATCTCCTTTCTCAGAGGTAAAGGTTTGTCTGTGAAGACAGAATCTCAAATTCTCCAGTTTTGTTTGTGTCAAAAATCTTCCTGGAGACAGAACTCCTCTGTTGTTTCAGAGGTCATCAGTCATGTTAGTGTTGAGATGTGTCTGCAGCCCACCACTCCAGGAAAGACATTGAGGTGCTGGAGTGTGTCCAGAGAAGGGCAGTGAAGTTGGTGAAGAGTCTGGAGTAGGGGTCTTAAGAGATGCAGCTGAGGGAGCTGGAGTTGTTTAGCCTGGAGAAAAGGAGACTCAGGGGAGACCTTAATGTGCTCTACAACTATGTGAAAGGAGGGTGTAGGGAGGTCGGTGTCAGTCTCTTCTTCCAAGTAAGAAGTGATAGGACAAGAGGAGATGTCCTCAAGTTGCACCAGGGCAAGTTTAGATTGGCTATTAGGAAGAATTTGTTCACTGAAAGGATTGTCAAACATTGGAACAGGCTGTCGAGGGATGTGGTTGAATCATCATCCCTGAAGGCATTTAAAAAATGTGTAGATGTGGGGCTTGGTTTAATGGTGGACTTGGCAGTGCTGGTTTAATGGCTGGACTTGATGATCTTAGAGGTCTTTTCCAACCTAAATGATTTTACAATAATACAAAATGTGAACTGCTGTAGTTTAAATATACTGGCACCATTTATATGAAAAAAGAGAGGAATCATTAATCCTCTGTTAGCATTGAATGCTTAGTTCCTGGTTAGCATTGAAATTGACAAAAGCAATGCTGATCAACCTGAAGCATATTGGTGGAGAGAACTAAGTTGAGGTCTGTTTTCTACTCTCTTAACAAAGGAGTAAGTCTTCTGGACTGGTGCACAAGGCAGGTAAATAAAACAGAGAGAAGTAGTGATGTCCTTTTCCTGGTAGTGAGAGCAGGAAATAGTGTGGTGGGAAGTGCATCAGTGGATGACTGGGTATGTGTGTGTCCTTGCTTCTGCTGTATCCCACTTCAGTTGTTGGAGTCCTGGTTTACAAATGGTAGAGAAACACAAAGATGCCTGGTAGTGACTGGGTACTCTGCAGTTAATCTCAGTCCATCCAAAGCTGTTTGGACTCTCCCATGCGTGGAGTTGTGAGGTACTGGGAAAACTGTCTTGAATATCCTTACAGAGCCATCTGGTCCAGACACCAAACTGGGGGCTCTCCTGTGGTGGGTTCTGACACAAATAACTTTTATTTCCTTGTAGTTGCAGCCACAAAATGGCCCTGTGCGTTGTCAAGGCGATGGAGAATCAGGTGGGCTTCCTCTAGCAGCCATTCTTGTGCCAGGCCTGGCACTTGCTGCAACAGCAGTCTGGATCTTGCTGAGGTATCGACAGCGGATGTGAAGAGTTCACCTTTGGGATATCAATGCGTATTTTACACAGCTATGATGTAATTTAAAGATAGAGAATCAACGATATGTATCACAGACTGATGTCAAAAAGGATCATTGCCTATCATCAAAGCTGCTGCTGATGTTCTTATATATTGATTTTGTTGCAGGGTGGATGGAAGCAGAGAGGAAAAGGGGAAGGGAGAAGACTGCATTTATGTAAAGAGTGGGATAGCTGTTTTTTGGACAAATCTGAGGAGGTTTTGCCATCCTCCTCTATTTTGCACCATGAACTTTCAAACACACTCATGTGTTCCACGTTTTAAGATGTAACTATTGGTTAAAGGGCGTGGGAGTGAGGGTGGTTTTAAATGAAAAATTTTCACTAGAGGCTTTGCCTTGTTTCCACAGAATTTTTTCTCGAAACTAATGATCCCTGTCTGAACCATGAATAAAGAGAAGTAATACAGAGGGTGTATTTTTTTTTCCATTGAATTTTTGTTAGTTGTTGCTAAATAAATGCCTTAAGAAAAATGTGTAAAATCTAATATGTGGTTTTACAGGTAAAATTATCGGTGCAGTTGCTGATTTATCTGTAATATACAGTATTGGTGAGGTGTTTTGCCAGTTGTGGAAAGACGGAAGATAACCTGCCACTAGGAAAAGGGTTTGTTTGTCAGAATGACTGCTCCTTCTTAGGTCAGGGTTGTAAGAGAAAGCTTTCCACAAAATGGTAGCATACTGGAGAGAGAGACAAGCAGACAGTTGATTCACGTGGGTTAGTGGAGGCAAGAGATTTGGGTATGCTGAAACTGTAGAAGAGCCTTTAAATTAGTAATGAAGCAATAATCCCTCCATCAGGTGGGCATCTCTCAGGTTGAAGGTCTGTTTTGGGGGTTATGTTTTTCATGGGGAATACTTCATGTAAAATAACTTTTTCTCTGCAGTCAGAACATCTCATGATGATTGAAAGGGAGAAGCTGAGAGCAGACTGGGTTCATACTGGTTGTTGCTTGTTTGTGTTATATGATGTTCAGGAGATAGACTGACAGCTTTAAGCCAAAGTAAAGCTTAGCAAATAAAACCAGAGGGAGAGACCCTTGCTCTGGAAAACAAATTGCAGAATTTACCTGTAGGGTCTCATCTCCTCACTGTGATTTGAATAGTTTTAAATGCCCCAGCTGATCTGAGCTCTGTGGGGTAAGACCTGTCTCTCTTGTTTCCAAGAAATCAATATGTTTTGTTGTTTTTGTAAACAAAAAGCAAAATGCATGGTGTGGTCTGTATGGTGCCAAAAAAAAAAAACACATATGGAATATATGTATTCAAACAAAGAAAATCTGGTGTCTTGGTGCTTTACTTATCTCCGTTCTTTATTATTCTAGCAGGACATTGCTGATGTACTTGAAATTGTGGTGTTTGCTCAGGACTTGTCCTTCTGTCTGCCAGAGATAGAAGCAGTATGCTGTTATACATGGCATTCCTAAGTCATTGCAGAGTCTCAGAGCACTTAGACCTCATGAAAAACTGTTTTGGCCTATGAACTGCTCTAGTGTAACAGGAAGAGGAAATGGGAGGAATTTTGCTCCATGTGCTTAGGGGACTTTGGGAACAGACTGGAGGTTTCGTGAGTGTATATTGGTGTTGGATCGTCTGAGCTGATGCACGCAGTGACTTGCCTTGGCCTGCAAACCAGTTATGCCTGGTAGCAGCAGGGCTGCTCAGACAGGTCATTGCAGATACGGTGTGAACCAGCTTGTTTGTCTGTGACCTGCTCTGAGTATTTGGCTGTGGTGTCCATGTGGAGCACATGTGTCTATTAAGACAGATGATTAGCAGTTGATGGTGTTTTGTCACAGCCTTCAGAATAAAGATGCAGACAGTAAGGAAAAAAACATCTTGTTAGCCCTTGCCTGAGTTGAGTTTTTACGATGAGGAGGAGTATGTGAACAGGCTAGGGGGATGAAAATTTGCAGAAGGGAGTTGTTAGTTTTACTGATTTCCCATTGAAGTAAGAGAAAGCAAAGCCTTTGGGGTTTTGTTTTTTTGTGGTTTTGCCTTTTTTTTTTTTTGTGTTGTTTGTTTTGTTTAACCTTTCAGCTTTGGGACTTTGATACTGTTCAGACATGATTGCCATCTGTGTTACAGCAGTTTATTATAGGGAGAGGGTTATATCCAATGCCTAGATAACTGACGTGACTCATTGAACAAGAAAAGGCACTTCTGGTGCATAGTGTTTCTTCGTATTTCTTTTTACAATTACTGAATAATTTTAGTACTGCAGCATTCACTCAGTAGCTTTTCTGGAAATTTGAATAGTAGCTTTTACTCAGAATTTAAACCATCCAGTCTAACAGTCAGGAACACCTTTCTGTGTCCGCCTCCTCAAACCAGTGCCTGAGGAGTACCAAACAATTGCTTTTCCAATCCCCAGCCACTTCTTGTCCCATTTATTGACAAAATCCAAGTGGAAAATTCCTCAGCCCCAAACTCTCCTGCAAACTCTGGCTCCTATTACTTTCAGCAGCTTGACTGTCTCATCTAAACTTTCTGGTTTTTCCAAAGTCTTTTCCACCATGTGGTTTCTGTAGTCTTGAGTTTAGTCTTTGCACAAAATGCTGTCTATACATTTTTTTTATAATTGTGGACGAAGTGAATTAAAAAAACAGTCTAATGAGGACAGCTTGTGACTGTGATCAGAGAAAGTTTTAGCTTTTGTTACAATTTAAATCTCTGGGTTTTGTAGAAAGGTAAGGTGAAATCTTTAAGACAAACATAGCATCCTCACTGTAATTTGTTTGGTTTTTTTTAAGAACTCATTTGCCATGAACACTGAGGGCAGCTGAAACTCTTAAATTCCCATGTTTCCTTCCCATTCTCTTCTGTGCCCCTCAACTGCATTGTGAACTTACTGACCTACTGGATTTTCCCCTCCATAGTTTAAAGACAAATATGTCCAGTTCATTCTAGGCATTTGTGTCTGAGAGTCTTCAGATTGGTATGTGCTAATAATACATATTTTACTAGAGCATAATAGCGAGAAAAAGCAGCCAGACTTGATCTGAAGATTGGTAGATGCACTACTTCTAGCACTTTTTAATTAACACAAACTAGAAAGGAGTGTGTGGGAGGGAGCAGTGCCTTGCTTTCAGTTTGCCTTTAGGTTCCAACAACTGGTTTGTTAGGTTGTTCTGTGCTAGATTAAAGAGGCCTCTAATAACTGATAGTCCCTCCCTTTGAGGGGATTTGTGTTTTGCAGTTGCCTTACCTCTCACATTATTTTTAAGAAATGAAGCCATTTGAGCCCTTTAAGATTCTTAGTGTAGGGTACTTTCTCTCTTTGAGTAGTTCCTTTGACTCTTTCCAGTTTTTGACCATTTCCAGTTTTTGTATTGCTTTGTAAAAACCAGACACCCCATGCCGGTGCCCTATACTAAGAGTTTTTGATATAATTTTTGTCTGCAAACCTTTAAAAAATTTTTGTTAAGGTACAGATAAGTGCAAAGCAAATTTAAACACCAATTCCTAAGAGCTTTCTTTTCTCATATAGCCTTTAAAAGTCTCTTAAAGAGGCATACAGCTTCCCTATTCTTCATTTGCTGTCTCAAGTGCCCTAAGGAATCTGTAAACCATAGAAAAAACACCATTGCCAAATGAGGGGTAAATTCTCTTAATTCCAGTTTGTAGGTCAAAAGAGCAATTCCTCTTGGTCATGAGTGTTAAGTGCCTACATGTATATTGCAGCTTCTCAATCCTTGTCTGTAGCCGATGGGACCTGCATGGTGTGGGGAAGGTGTCTGACGTAGCGTTTTGTTGAATGACTGCACCTCCTGTTTGCATCGGCTCTGCACACTGACCAGCCCAGATTACTCTCTCTGTGCCTTGTCTGCTCTATAATATACCAGCCCACTACCTTTAGCAGTACTGGTTTTGTGTTCTGGTCAGGCATCAGCAAAAATACCGGATGGAGTTTGGTACAGGGGTGCCTTCCCCAAGTCGCTAGGATTTTTCAGTCATTTTTGGTATCTCCTGATTGTTGGATTCTTCATCTGTTTAATGGATGCATTTTCATAATGTATAGCATTGACTTTTTAGCAATACATGGATCAGCATGTTGCATAGTACTAAGTAGGTTATATCTGAGTGGTCAGTAAACTTCTCTTGCTGGCAGAAGCTGATACCAGGGTAAGAATCAGGTCAGGTGATCTCTATGAGCGAGTCTTTTCCCCATCCTCTTTCCTGATTTATTGATGTAGGTTTTACTGTATTAAGGATGAAGGAAAGAGCAGATACCTTACTAATGGGACAGTGTGTTCCACAGGCTGGGGGCCCAAGGGAAGGCTTACATAGTGAAATCTGAAGGAGGGCCTTATTTATACCCTTGTCTTTGCTGCAGTGCTTGGTACGTGTCATCTCTGGGGCTCTGCTCTCTCTCTGCCTGTGTAGCTGAGTGGGACTCCAGGCCTTTCAAAGCTTCCTTCAAGACAGAGCCACATACAATGAGAACATACAGGTTTAAATGAAGAGCAGTGTTGTGCAGACTCAAAATGGCTTTCCCTTTCAAATTTGAAGGCTTTTGTGCTTGCTGCTGCAGCTGTAACAGGTCACAGGCAAACTTCACTGTAGAGTGACCATATCTCTTACCTGACTGCCAAAACCAACTTTCCTACGCTGAAACTTTTAGTAAAGAAGAGTTAACTGTGCTGAGTATGCAAGGTAATTATTCAAAGTGGTATGATTTAAGATAATTCACCAAGCTTTCATGCTTGTTTTTGTGTCCAGGGCTTCCAGCCATGTTTCTCTTTGGTAACATTCCCTTCCCTCTCATCTCTCTTCACCACCTCTCAACATCCTTACGATGTTTTTTAAATATAGAATATTTAAAATACTAGCAATCTGGTTTTAAAAGTTGTTAGCATGGGGATTCCCACAAGGAAGTGGACACTGTATGAAAGAATTACTTGCTTAACTAGTGAAATATTTGCTGTACCACTAAAATAAATAGACTGGATGGGAGTTCAGACATAATACATGAAATACTGGGTCCAGTTAGCCCAAATGGTCTTTTGCTCATCAGCCTGTTTTAGTAAACTTATAAATCACTGAAACAATAAAACAGAGCAGGAAAGGGCATAAAAGAATTATATTTAAGGGCCCTTTCACTTCCTTTATTTTAAATATAGCAGGTTAATACACAGTTTGGGAATATGGCTCAGAAATTTAATTTTTAAAGATGAGTAGTAGTCCATGATTATGTGGATGTTTTTCTTCTTTCTCTGTGTAAGTAATGCTCTTCAGAAGGGATTCTAGTGGATGTAGAGAAGACTGTGCAGTTCTGCTTATGCTCCTTCACAGACTGTTGTCAGCTGATGCACTAAAAGGCATGCTGATCACACACTGCTGGCAAAGATAATACCTTTGACTGTAAAGTGCTTCTCTACAAGGGAAGGATGCACATATTCTTGCCTTTGCCATGTTGGAGTTGCATGGGAAGGGGTTGCATACATCAGGTAGGAAGTAAGGCCAGAAAAAGCAGAGAAGTAGGGTGGGTATCATTGTAGCACACTGCAGAAACCAAACTCCTTGGCCTCTTCGTCCAGGTCCCTGCAGCTGTGTGTGCCTTTCAATTCCTAGCTGAGCTGTCACATGCCACATGGCTGAATTGGAGCAGGAGTACTGCAAAAAGCCAGTTTGTCTGCCAGGTGAGCACTTGAAGATCACAGATCTGCAGGGAAATGTCAGTCTTGAGCCCTTTTCCTTATATTGCTTTAATTTTTCCCTGTCAGTGGTCCCAGCTTTGACAGTTAACTATAAACCACTGATGAAGTGCCATGTAGGTCAAGGATATGATACCTGACCAAACTCTTAATTTTCTTCCAATGGTAATTAGAAGGAAGTGTTTGAATCTGAAATTATCCAGTGCAGTGTTTTTTGGGCTCCACTGCACTTTGCTCAGAGGTTGAAGCAGGACTTCAAATGTTCTTGTGTCAAGATAAAGACATGCTGGGATGAGGAGGAAAAATCCTTCTTCATTCTGTTTTCAAATTCTCCCTGCCTGGCAAGCTTTAATTCATCTTTCCTTGAACTGCTGATATGTCCCATTTTCACTACTGAATTTGTTTGTAGTGCATAAATACTTAAAAAGTCTAAACAGAGAATCTATGAACACTGATGAGTTGAATGAGAACATGTTTATGAAGATGTGGTATGAAGCTGGAAAATAAAACACAATCCAGCACACGAACTTCTGTGGCTCTGGTAAAAAAAAAACAGTTTAGTCAAAATAGTGCTTCAGAGAAAGCACTTTGCTACTGCAGTCTCTGAGTGCTGTTTTAAATGCTGGCGTCAGAACATGTGCTGTTGTTCAAGGTGAACAGCACAGTGTGGAGATGTGGGCTGGGTGTGAAAGGCACTGATTATAAAAGATTGGCTGAAGAGGGAAAAAGGTTTTGATAACCCTGAGGACTCAACAGTTACTGCTAAAGGACAAAGTCTGTGCCTTGGTCAATGTCTTGGAAGCATCTGTGCTGATTCTCTGCAAAGCAGGCCTTACTTGCCCAAAATGCAGGCATATTTTTGCATAAAGCCAACATGCCCTTGATTTTGAAGTGGTTAAAATTAAAGGGATTTGTTCTCAAAAGCTTCAACTGACTGAAATAGGTTCTGACGTTGTGATATTTAACATTTTAGAGGTGAGATTCTAGGCAGTCCTTTAATAAGGGCAACAATTTCTGATGCAGAGCTTAACAGCAGAAGATAGAGAGGTTCAACATTTAGCATTGAAAAAAGAAAAGCAATGTTAAGCTGGTGTTCCCACTATGATTCCCTTGGCAGTGGGGGCAGATGGGAGGAGAAGGAGGATGACAAATAGTTGTCTCTGTTATTTGTCAAATGCTGATCTATTTAAAGAGCACCAAACTGGAAACTGTTCTCTAAAACTTTACTTGGCCGTGGCCTTTTTTTCAATGTCTGAAATACACTGCTTTTTTGCTGGGCTGTGAGCAAAACCTGTGTGACCTTTTTCCACTTAATTCTGAAAGTTTTCCTGTTACTAACTCCTCAGTGCACTGCTGTGGAAGAGTTGCCTTTCCTAATAAGGCTGTGTGTTTTTAGAGTGTACCTAAGTCACTTGAAAGTGACTTAGGTCCTTGTGCTTTGCTGCACAAATTCCTTTAAATTGTTTATACTAAAGAAAGTGATGATAGAATTAGGAATCTTTGATGTTACCTTCCAGTTTAAAAAAAAAATTATTCAGAGTCCTTTTGTCATCTAGAGAGGCAGTGTCTGTTCTTTCTCCTTGTCTTTTTCAGGCTACTTGGATCTCACCCCAAAACTCCCTTCCTGTATTGTTCTCCAAGCCAGGTCTGCTTGTTCTGTCAGGGTTTTTGTTTTCTTCTCCGACTCTGTGCTGGTCCCTGTGGTGTTTCTCATGACTCTCTCACTCTTCTGTGGCTGTGTATGTGCAACCCTCTACTGAAAGCAATTGTATGCCTTAGCCCTTTTCCTAGAGCCCCTGAGCAACCCCAGAAATGCCTTTGTTTTGGGCAGTGATGTATGCTCATGTTTGGAGTGAGGACTGCTAAACTCTTTCAGATAGCATATTAAATACTAAGTCCTAGGTTTTCTACTATTTTCAGTATGTATTATGCTGATTATGATAGATTCTTACCTTTACTATCAAACTTCAAGTCAGCTAACCTTTCACACATGGAGATAGACTTTGGGGTGCTGATGTGGCTGGTGATGTGTCACTGAATACAAAGATTGTTCTGAAGAGAGAGCTCCAGGCCCTCCTTCTGCAGCTGAGCTCTGGGTAGAGAGTTGTAGTTACTTCACTCCTTCATGAACTTCAGTTTTTCCTATTCTTTCACCACTCAAATTTACAAAAAGGAAAAGTGAGACTCTTTCTGCTTACAGTTCTCCAGATAACTTCCTCTGCCTTTTTGGAACATCAATACAGTATTCTCTATGCTCCTGTCCTCCAGAGAAGCAGCTGATCTTTAGAGATAGTATGATTTTTAGTTGAGGTGCTAAAGGAAAACTGCATTAACTCTAGTCCTTTTGCTGACATTTTGCAGGTCAGAAGAGTGCCAACCCAAAAGATTTCCTCTAGAAGGAGTTTCTCTTTAAGGGATGCTTCTGGGCAGCTCTTAGAGCTCAGCTCATTGTATCTGAGTAGGTTTTTGTGACTCCCACAAGCTCTGGAGTTGTATAGCAATCAGAGCCAGTCCTTTACAGACGATAACCCCGGGACAGATTCAGGATGGTGTGATCTAATAATATTGCAAGTGAAGCAAGCGGAAGACCTCCCAACAGGTAGTTTGCGTTGTTTTCTGGGACAAACTAATAAAGCTATAATGACCCTGTAATGTTGGGGGAGTAATAAATGCATCTCTTGTAGGAAGTTATTTCTGTGGAGAACCACATAATTATAGGTGTTCTAACAGCTCCTTTCCATTTCCAGGTTGTTCCATTGTTGTATCTTGTCCAGAATTCAAGATTGCTTAAGAATATTGGCAGATAAGTTTCTTTTATCCACAAAATGCCCTGTCTGTTCCTTGTCTTTATCTTTCCCTTTTTCAAACATCAACAGTTACAGCAACAGGGAGGTCGGAGGCAAATAAGCTGCTGGCAGTCTTCCTAATGGGCAGAAACACAGGCTGGAATCTCTCCTGAATTCAGCAGCACAGTGGTAGAACTGCAGTAGCATTGCTAACAGGGGCACAGAGTGCATTTTGAGTTCGCAGGGTAACTGGATTTAATGAAGTGAGATACTGCTCATGCTAAACCTTCTACCAAAGCTGAACAATGTAATGCATACAAATGCAGAAAACATTGTTAAAGGTTTTTAAGTGGCCTTCCTTATTTATTTATTTTCCAGAACAAAATGGTAGAATGTGATTTGGATTGCAAAACCAATTTGAATTTCAAGGAGTGGAAGGATCAAGGAGGTAGACAGGAGAAAAGCCAGTGGGGTTCCCGAATTACTAGCAGTGTTTTAATTAAGTAGAGTAGGGCTAGACAAGTTTGATAATCTGAGTTCCTCTTTAGACTAATGCTGTCTATTAGGAGATACCTGCCCTGGAAGTGGTTCCTTCTCACAGCACCACAGCTATGAGAGCCATTTTATCTTGCTATTTTTAATGGAAGTTAAACCAGGAGTGATAGTATTTGAAGGCTGTCACTTCTGACAACTACTTGATCTCCTTTTTCAGGCACTCAGCTTTATGTTTATAAACATCCCCTGCAAAGGTAGAGCTTTAACATCTGGACTTCTGCATGCCTGTGTTGTATTTGAGCTACCTACAAAAGCCATTTGTCTAAGAACTATTCAAAAGTCAATGTTTACATATGCAAGGTATGAGAATGTGTGTCTTCTGTCTGCACTTGGTAGCAGATTTTGGATTTAATCCTAAAATACCTTCCAGGTTACATCTATAAACACAACTGTTATAAGTGGGTATGGCCAGCTCAGCGTGCGTCAAGTTATATGGTGGCATGTTTCAACAAAACAGCTCTTCTACAGTCATAAGTATTTTTAGTGCTGGGACATCCCAGAATACTGCAGCTGCTGCCTCTTGCACTGAGATGCTGAAAACTTTACTTTGGCCCCTGCTAGCTTCTGCTCCTGGGATCTCTTATTGCTCCCCTACGATGCAAAGGCCATGCAATGCCAATGACATCTGTGGCCCCTGGGTCTTGGTACCCAGCCATCTAGAAGCAGAGCAGAAGGAAGCAGAGTCATTACAGCACCCTGGGGTTGGAAGAGCAGAGGAAGCAGAGCCTGGGGCTGTCTGGAACCACGTGCCAGTGAAAATGTACTGAACGAATTTTCTGCAGTGCTCAGAGCAAGCTATCACTGTGCTCCAGCTTTTCAGGACATGAAAAGGAACTACAGTCTTTATGAACTCATCTAGAAAGTGTAGTAGTGCTGCTCACATAGAGCTTGTGTTTCAAAGCTTCATGGGAAGCACGTTTGCAGTTTGGGTATTGGTAGAGGCAGGGATCTCCGCTATGTAGCAGCATGTGCAGTGATGCTTTCATTGTTGCCTGTCAGAGGGGCTGCTGCCCAGGGCATATTCATCCTGACTTCGCTCCTGTTTATAAACAGTGAGTGAGTTCAGGGTGAGTTCAGCTAGGTTAAGGGGGCACCAGCCAGTGGGCATATGCTGAAAACTGTAAGTAAGGCCAGTCGCAGGGAGAGTAGTGGTATTCTTTATTTTTTTTCTGGAAGGAATAATTGGCAACTCCTTTTTAAGAGCATTATATTACAGGGGCATTTATGCATCAGTGATCAGAGAGTTAGCACCACAAGAAGTTCTCATCAGTGTCTGAGAGGCCCTCAGCACTTTGCAGAATCGAACTGTCTTTTTATCACCCACGTTGGACTGGTACATGGACTCTTCCTTCTTTCCCTACAACTTGCCTTGCACTCTGAGTGTGGTAGGACACTTCCTCTTTCTCCATGCCATGATTTCCAGACCTGTGATTTTAGCACTGAAATCTGGTTTACTCCCTGTGTTTTTTGGGTCTGATTTTGCTTCTGATTTCAGTGAGGCTTTTTTCCATAGTTTCAATATATCGAGGGAGGGACATTGTTTTTAGAAAGCAAAGCAAGCAACATGAATTCTGAGCAGAAAAGCCTTTTTAATATTGTCATGTGAGAAGGGGAGATTTCCTTGACCCTTAGTGTTTGATTTGTCTGTCAGTGCCCCAGGAAAGCTGAGACCTTTGCGGCTGACCAGTCAGTCAGGATCCCTTTATGGGAACCCTTCAATGATCTGTCCAGCTGGATCAAAAGGTGATTCAACTGCCCTTTTCAGGGAAATACACCAACAGCATAAGGGAGACCCCTCAGCAGGATTTTTCCCTTTGAGAGTGTTACCCACAGCTGGCAACTGCCAGCACCCAGGAGGAACCACCACTAACAGTTTATGGAATAACACTCTTATAAAATTGTGACATTGTAGGGTTTGAGGATTGCCAATTATAGTATCTTACTGCAAAAACATATTTAAAGCAGTACACAGACAAACTCTAATCCCAGTAAAATTATTAAGCATGTGTAGAGTATGGCTCTTACCCAATAGGTGTCCCTGTGGGGGAGAAGATAGGTTCAGCCTGCCAACTGATCCCAGCCATTACAATGAAGTCTTCCCTAACTTTTCCCCAATTCTCAATTTACTTTTATACTTTTTCTTCAGGAGGAGCTTGAATGACTTGAGTCATACATACCTTTGTTGCTGATTGGTGTAAAATTCTGCCACTTTGCTTTTAAAGAGGCAGTAAAAAAAATACAGAGCACATGCCCAGTGGGGGTGATCATACCTTGGAGGTGGGTAGCTTTGGGATGGAGGTGTGGGTCAATATTACCATTAGGCTTTAATGAACCAAGATCATCTGAGCAGAGAGGTTCTGCCACAGTTGCTGGCTCAGCAGCAGGACATCTCCTGTCTCCCTTGGTTTGCAGGTGCGGTGCCATTTTATCTGAAAATGTACCAGTGAGTTCCCCTCCCTGCAAGGATTTCCACAGAGCATGGCCAGTGTTTCCACGCAGCTCCACCCTCTGTTCCATCCCCCATAGCAGTTGCTTACTGTTGTGTGGGGAATCATCATGGAGCTCCCAACTGCATTCCATCCATGGAGTAGCAGCTGCATTTTACCCTGTAATTTCTGTGCTGTTATAACTTCTGTTAGGATGTGAATATAACTTCTCGATTTTCTCTAATTTTTACCCCCAGACATCTTCCCACAAAGGTGTAATTCATTTTATGGCAAACTGCTTTCAAAAACAAAGAAAGAAAAGTACTAAAAAAAAAAAAAAGGTCCTTCCACTACACAAAGCAAAACAAATTTGGCACATTATATGACATGTTAATAAGCATCTATAAAATTGGTGATGGTTTTGATCTGATTTATTTTTCAGTCTTATGGAGACAGCTGATGAATTATACATGGTGGTTGTACTGGAGAATTGTAAGTCTCGTCATGACTGAAGGTAAATGTCAAAGACACCATGTGTTAGAACAAGATATTTTGCTTGGCAGGTATGGCTTATTCAGGAAACAGGCTTCTGTTTTATACATATTTGACATTGCTCAATTGAGTGTATCGGTTCTTTGAGCACCCATCCTGTAGCTGTCTTGTGTGGCTGAATAATTTCTTATTTAGGTAAATAGAATTTTCTTTGATAGTGGAGAAAAAAGATGGTATGATCAGGTAATCCTCTCTCTTTGCTATTCTTCTGGTAAGCAATAAGTAGAACACATCTGTCACCTCTGTGGTTTGGAGGCACAATGTGACCTGGGTTAGAACTGAGTTGCCTTAAGGCAAAACATTTGTGGCCGTGTCCTCTGCTCTTGCTGACTTTGTCTTCCTGCCTGTGTGGGATCAGGTTTCTCCTATCAGTGCTCAGAGCTCTGGCCTGGCCTTTTTCCAGCACACAGAAGAGGCTGAGAAAAGGACATCTGATGCAAAGCTTATTTCTCCTGACCTCCCAGGGCTTCTCTGAGAGAGGCAAAAGCTTTCCTAGAAGACCTGGCTCTAAAGTGGTTCCCTGGTGAGTTTTCACATCTGGTCTCTTCTAGCTTCTCACTGTTATTGACGCAGAGAGCTTATTCTGGGGATTAATCTAGCTGCCCTGGCGCTAGCTTTTAAGAGAGAAGTGAAGTGCCCCCCTCTTTA
The DNA here is from genome assembly GCA_035583185.1 of Anabacerthia variegaticeps. NCBI lineage: Eukaryota > Metazoa > Chordata > Aves > Passeriformes > Furnariidae > Anabacerthia > Anabacerthia variegaticeps. The sequence continues at coordinate 28,326,630 of JAWWEW010000165.1, forward strand.
CTTTTGGGCAGGAACAGTTGCAGTCTGCAAACTCTGCTCAGAAATGAATGCTGTTCTTCTCAGGCAGTGTTTGTGTGAATGTGACTAGGCCAAAGGGAAAATGGGAAGGCAGTGGAAAATAACATTATGTGGCACTGATAGTGGAACACCCTCCAGGGCATATATGGTATCCACCAGAAACACAACACAGGATGTTTCCTGCTGAGCCTATGCATGTTCTCCCTTCACCTGAGAAACTAGTGTAACTCAGTGAGATTGGGAGTCTCCAGATACAAGGACCATCATAACTGTAAGGCCTGTGTATTGCTAGTGTTTTACTGACTCTGTATGAAATAACAAGGTATGCATTGGGCCAGCTTGATGGAAGGACATGGTATGAATGAGAGTGAAGGTGTTGGTCTCCTTATAGCTTGGCTTGAGCAAGTCAGACACTGAATAGGGTATGACCCTTGTTGAGTGTATCTAAAGATGAGACCACCAAAGTATTTTAACTATACAAGTGTTCCAGTAGAACATACATCAAAGAAAAGTGAAGCTTCAGGTTGTGGCAAGCACTTGTACAAAGATGTGTCCTTAACAGTCCTGAGGGATTGGAGATGCCATTGTGCACATGTGAAACATGCCTCTGGTAGCTGCACCTTGATTCCTGTAGCTCCAAATTCTCTCTTTCTCCTAGATCCTTGCCTCTTGCCTGTCTGCTCTACTTACAGCTACCAATTGCCACTCCTCTGCTGTTGTGTGCCACAATGAAGTTGTGGTCCTGAGCCAATCTGTGTAAACTCAGACACTCTGCTGAATGGTGGCTTTGAACTATCCTACTTTTTTCTTTCTGGATGTCGCCTCACTCACAGATTCCTAGAACTGTGATGAGGCAACACAGGGCAGTTTAGAGGGAACTGTTCAGATTACATTCAGTTGTGATTCTTTATTTCCTGCAGAAATGATTGATCTCCTCTTGCAGTGTAGTCCCAGGGAGGTAAGCTCATCTTTCACCAGTGATGAGTAGTGAATTAAGTACAAGGGAGAGGGGGATATAGCCCTGATGAAAATCTCATCAGAATGGAAGGTAGGGTTATGTTGATGCTGTTACATACCCTGTGCATGTCTAGAAAGAGCTCATGTGTGAGAGTTTCCTTTCTGCTAGCAGTGAGTTTCACAGACGGAAAATTCAGGTGTTCTGAGTTGTTACAGCTGTATCTTGGGCAGAAACATAGCTGAAGTGGTGCAAAGGATACTGTTGACTGTCCCTAAGCTGCTGGGGTCCGGATCCATTTCTGGGTTGGATGAGTTTGACTGAGTGGCAGAGACAGGGCATACAACTAAGCAAAATCTAAGAAATTTCATTTAAACATCTTTTGGAATCTGGCTTCTGAATCTCTCTTCTCATACCAGGTATAAGGGCTGTGATTAGCAGAAAGATTTCAAAAGCAATGCACTTCAACACCTGACCTGTATGTGATTCCATTTGGGATCTTAATAACAGTTGCAAATGAGGCCAAGCTGAATTCCATCAGCATGGCCAGATTTCAAGAGCCAGTCTGGAGTATGCCCAGAATACAAAGTACAGCCAACACCCTTGCATTTGTTATCTTGATATCTCCCTTAGTGGGTGATGTGGATGTGTGTGACTTGGTGGCTAAAGGTGGAGTTGCACTGCTTAAATTTCTGAGGATTAATTCATTGAGACCTTAATGCTTGTTGAGGCTGGGATGCTTTTAAGCTGGGGAAGGAGAAAGGTTGAGCTCCTGCTGGGATTGCATTTTGCAAGCAGTTCCTTTCTTTATATTGACAGGAGTTGTTTTAGTGCAATGTGTTTTTATTAAAAACTGTCTTTTTATCCAGAGGTCTAGTTGTTTGGGGTTTTTGCTTGTTTGTTTTTCTTTTCCAGGAAACATTAATTTCCTGCTCAGCCTCAGTGGGATTTACCAAAAGAAGCAAAATCCCTTCTTCTCCATTTTCCAGGGAGAGACTCAAGGGAGTGAGTAAAGGGATTTCAGCAAAGTGAGAATGATAATGCACTGAACTCTTGTCAGAAGTTGAGTTTGTTATATGTATATGATTCTATGTGTACATATGAATGCACACCATTGTGCATACATATTTAATGAAACCCTGAGCACCTTTGTGGAAAAATGTCCATGCCAATATTTTCAGTTTCATTAGACTTTCCTTTTAAGTTCCAATAATCCAGGTTCCTTTGGTGATGATCAAAATCTGCACCTGTGACTTTACCCTTCAGTTAGTTTCAGTCTCTATGTTGGATTAACCTCAACCATTGTCTAACTGCCCTCTCCCTTATTCTCCTGTGATGCACTGGGCCCATAGTCTCTGCATCCTTGCATACTGAAATTGGTACAGTCTCTGGCATCCCAGAGGGGCCTCCAGAGCATTACAGATGGTAATGATGAATATTAATCATGTGCTTCTCCTTCATTACCCTCCACCCACCTATTCCACATATCTTCCCATGGTATCTTTTAAAATTGTTTTCCTTTCCCTTTGTTTTCTTTTTATTGAGACCATAGCCTTGGCTTAGTGACTCTGTAGTGCTTTATGTGTCAAAGTGTGCCTCTGTGTTACAGCAGAGCCTTGCATTGCTTAGTTATGCTGCCTTGGCACTGGGAGAACTGTCTCTTCTTTTTCACTCGGTTAACAAAGTTTCCCCTTGGTAGAAATAGATTAATTTCAGTCTTTGTTGGTTCCCAGTTAAAGAGTTGTGTCCCAGACGATAGCAGGCTGGTGTGTCTGCCAGCCAGGGCTCTCTGATGGTAGTGCCAAGTTGGTGTAGTTCTCATCAGCTGTTTTGACACATCTTAGCCAAAAAAGAGTTTGTGCTGAGCCGTTGCTGCCTGCCAGCCATTGTCATCTTTCTTATTTAATGGTGAGCAGGAAATGTATAGGACACACCATTTGAATTTATGTATCCCATAAGACTATTTTCACAGAGAATACAGGTGGTGCTGCAGTGCTATAAGTGAACTTTTTAGCTGTTGAAGAGTACCAGAAGTATTTGCCATTTCTATGACTACTTTGACATGCTTGGTTTCTAGATCAGCAAGGGCTGCCCATTTAGCTCAACTGATTTAGAGCCCAGTTGGTTTATGTTCCCAGGAATCTTTTTTTATCACTTCTAAAAATAAAAAGAAATTCTGCCAGCATCCTGGGTAGTGCCCTACCCTTCATCAAATAATAAATAACAAGGACTAAGGGAAGTTCTTAGTGCAAATCAAGAGAGCGGTTGTGAACAGAGCAGAAGCTGAGCCAGGTGTGTCCTTGCCTTTGAAAACCTGAGACACGTGTGCCAAGACTCTTGATAGGATGGGTTCAAAAAGGATAGTTTTTAACTGCCGTGTCTCCCCTTTTCCCTCTTCTGCTTTTCCCATCAGCTTCTGTCTAAATCACCTCCATCTTCTGACTCTTTCAGGGTTACAGAAGCAGAGGGGCTGCTTTCTGGCCTTGCAGAGGAGATGTTGAGATCATCATGTCAGCATGAGCTCCCTGGCCAATAGTTCCTCTTGGACACAAAGACATCTTCTATGGCAAGAGGAACCTGGGAGGAAAATGGATAAGACTAGAAAACATAAGATATTGTCTTGTCCTCTTGGTGGGAAAGGATAGTGGTACTGGTTGGGAGTAGGAGTGATACGTAGAGGCTGTTTCTTCCTGCATGCTTCTTACTCCAGGACTCTGATACAGACCCTGTGGGAGCCACATCAGCCTGTCTCCTACCCTGACAATTCTGTACATGAGGGTGTTTTGCTTATTGCCTTTTACTGTCACTTTTTCTGCCATTCCTGACTTCTGGTGGGTGAGATTAGGAGTTAGAAAGGAAGAGCGGTACTGGTCTGGGAATTCACAGACCCCTGGTAGGAGAAAGAGAGAGGGCTGATGGGGAGCAGAGTATTCTGCTCCAGTGAGACATATGAAGTACACAAGTGCAATCTGGGTCTAACTGGCATCTTTGGAGCCTTAACATAAGGACAACCATTTTGTCTCTTTAGTTAAGGGCAATGATTCTATATTTTTGCTATATATTCTGCAAAGTGCATATGAAATCATGGTAGCAGGTGTGATGTGCTACAAGGATCATGGTGTTATCCTGTTGGAGCAGATGGCATAATTTAAGTCCCTGGATTCTTTAGACAAGGTCTACTCAAGGCTGAAAGGTACAATCCTTGTATCATTGTAAGACATGTCATAATGTTAGATTTAACACGTTACAATCAAAATGTAAGTCATAAAGCAGGGAAGAAAAATTACACTATAGAAGTAGGAGTGTCAAATTTAAGAAGCAGGAAGATTTTTTTACTGTCTCAACCTATTGTTGTCTTCAAGTGCTGTGTCTTGTACTTTCCCTGCCTCTGTTAGAATATTGCTAAGGGTGTTTTTTGCTTTTCAATAAGGAGTAATTTTCTAAGTAATAATCATGTAGGAGCTTTTATTCTGGAAATGCCTGTCCTTCAAATCAACATTTTCACCTAATTCAAATCTGGAGATCCTTCCTTGCTGTTATTTTATACATGAGAATTATTGTTATAGAAGGTGATCGTGATTACTGCTGTGCAAAGATGCAAGTAAGGGCAAGGCAGCCACTGTGTATTTTTTCAAGACACACAGAAAGATAAATGAAATATCTTTGTGAAATAAAATAATCAGAGACAGTGGGAGTGAATGGGAAACAGACTCCAGGATGGGGTCTGAACAAGGCTAACAAATGTAGTCTTGGGGGAATTTGAAAATGCAGAGAACCAAAGATGCACACGTGGGTGTGTGCAGGGAGAGTGTGAGACTGAGGGAGAAGGTGTTAGAAATGACCTGACAGAGCAAGGCACAGAGTTCACTGGGAGCAGCAAGCCTGCTATGGTTTTTGCTTTGTTGGTGGAGATAGGACCTGGTGTATATTTTTGTGAGCCAGCAGGAAAATGTGTGCGTAGCACCTTTACTGATAGGACAGTTTATTCCCAATAGGAACATAGTCCTCTGATACTGGCATACTGATTAAGCAAAGTGGGCAACACAGGAAGAATAACGCTCTATTATTATAGTGCTTTATTTAAGGTTATTTTACCTTTTTTTAAGGTATTTTTTAACCAGAAAGAAGCAGATATCACTGTCTGTGGCTGAAGGTGGGAATGTGTGTGCTTAGTGTTCATGATACCTATGCGAGGAACTGGCAGAACAGGCAAACTCTATTACAGGTCTGAAGCAATACTGAGATTTTTATATACCTTTTCCATTATTTCAAATGAAGTTATGAGGATAGCAGTGGGTTTTGTCCCATTGGCTACTCATTCCGGGACTGATCTTGCAAAATTATGTACTTAGGCCCGTTGCCTTTGACTTTTTCAGTGAATGAGTGTTGAAGAAATCTGTGTTAGCTGTGAAGCTTGATGAGAAGATCACCAAATTCATGTAATTAATTCCTACAATAATAAATTAGTCCATTAGCCTGCAGTGCCACCTAGCCTCCTCATCCCTTGGGGAGCAAGGAGTATGGCATGAATATTTAGAAAGATAAAAACTACTTGGAAAACATACATGTAATGATCTTTTTCCCCCTTCATTTTAAGATATGATAGTTCAATGTCATCAGAAGATTTTAATCAGCAGGCTGAAAGTTGTTGCCCTGATATTAGCCAGTGAGGGGAAAAAAAACCCAGGGAGAATTAGAGATTATTCTTCTTCAAAATGCAAGTATTAGTCATAGTTTGTAAGGTTTGAGCTTGGTAAAGAAGCAGAAAGCTGGTGCATGACTATTAAATTTTTTAGCAGTCTGATTCATCTCAAAATGATTCAGAGACTATTGATAGTAATCCTGTCAGGAGTTGCCATCTCGGTGGTGAAGTTGGAGTGGTTAGTGACATACCACTAGTGCTTTGTGACATTTCATGGCATTCACGAGTTAAAAGTATGTGGGATAATGAAGGCAGCAAATGGAGTTCTGCCGGAATGCTGATATTAGCATCTCTGCTACCTGAAGAAGTCATGCAGAGTTGTCTTCTGTGCTTGGGTGGGTCACAGGGCAGATTGATGAGGAAAAAAATGGCCCTGGGAAAGGGGAAGCAAAGCTCTGCTGCCTACCCTGCCCATGCATGCCTTGAGGAGCCAGGGCTGCTGCTTTCCCATTCCTCCTTCTCCCCTGATTCTTTACTGGGTGAGAGGAAATTGAGGTACTTGGGTTTGGAGAGTGGCTACCACAGGGTAGCCATTTGGCTGTGTTTCATGGGGAGCCGTGGTCCTGGAATTGAAGGAAGAGATTGAGACCTTAGCAAGGATGAAGTGTGGGAACAACATCCCAAAATCCAGTTGGGTGAAGCAGCTTAGTGAAGGGTAAGATACATGTCCTTACATCCATGAACTCCCAAACTCTGCGAGAGGCCTTTGTGCCTCTCCCAGCCTCTCTGCCCTACCTGCCAGCTGAACCTTCTCCATCACTGTTGCAAGACAGGATTGTTTTGTCCTCACGATTTGGGTAGCTGGCTTCACATTTTTTTGCTTGCAGTTCAGATGATGAATTCTGTGTTACAGGATTGTTAATAAATGTAAGATGGGGAAAATAAAATAATCCATTTCTGACCAATACACTTCCAAGACATCTGTGATAGCTTCTGCCTTCCTAAATAACAAATGTTTTAATCTGAAGCTTTGGATTTCAGTAGCTCTGTAGAAACAAACACAGCTTTTTGCTTTGGCATGGTTAAACAGAATCTCCCTTCATTTAGACTTCAAAAAGATTAGCAGACACATCCTTTGTGAAAATCTGCAAATGGTGACTAAACATGGGGCCATTCTCATGATGACAACAGAAATAGGCAGCATATGGAAAGCATGCACTGCTACAGGCTGCCTTTGTGCAATGGGCTCATGTGTCATTGCCAAGTAAGACCATCAGCTAAGCTCAACGAATGTACGTGGGATGGGATGCTGCTATTGATTTTCTTTGGTATGGATTTCAGCTTACATTATAACAGTAGTCAAAAAACATTGGTAGCCAGATTATGCCATGTGTACCACAGAAGGCTTATGATAATTTGAGGGTGGGAGTAATGAGAGGAAAAAATCAGTTTCATCTCCAAATCCTGACAGATTTTCTTCTTTTTCTGCTGACTTTCCTTCAGTGTTTGAATATCCTTTTCTATATGAACAGTTTTGTTTGAAAATGCACTGCAGTGGGCTTTGGCTTGACTGAAAGGGTCATTTGAGCAGTGTACAGGTCTAATGGTTAGGCACAGCTTGTTTGCTTATAGAGATTACGTGAAGGGGCCTATTAGAGCCCTCCAAGTACATCTTACAGAATATATTGGGTTAGGCAAAACCCATCACTGAGCTTTGCAAAGTTGTGAAAGGCTGTCCAGATTCAGAGATCCAATGAATCAACTTAAACATCTAACACTAACAACATACCCTCTTGTTGTTCTGAAGAAATGAGCTGCCCAGTCTCTGTATCTAACCAAACAAGACATGAGGTATTCCTGGGGAGTTAGCTACCATCTTTGCTTAGGCATAGATCGACAGCCCACTCTTTAAAATTAACAGAGGTTTTTGAGTGACAGGTTAAAAGTAGTAAAGAATGAATCAGCTAAAGCTGGCATGGGGGTACCTATGGTGGTCATAGTAGTCTTGAAGCTATCAAAAGGCACTTGTGGGTACACCTGCCATCAGGCGTGGTGCTTGGTGTGTTATTCTAGGAGCTGAAAATTTCCTTGTATTGTTGGGATGCTATAATACCCCAAAAGAGTTGCAGCATACTATTTTATCTGCTGGCTAATCATCTGACATGAATGGCAAATAAAATAAGAGAAGGGAGTTAAATTTTAGTATTCTGAAAAAAAAAAAGAGTAACTAACCACAATAATTTGTAAGGAAAATCATACAATCAAAGAAGACAGTGGAACACCTGTAATTACTAATCACTGTTATCAAGCTGTAAAGACTAACTTGCAAATTGCATTTTATCCTACTTTGAACACACAATTTAAAAAATTGATGGAAAAATTAAAAATTAGGACCATTTTTGAATCACCTTTTTATACTTTTTGTGATATCTCTATTTCCTTTACGTTCAGATTCTATGAAAGGACTGCAAGGGGAGGTTTAGGTAAAGAATAAGGAATACATAAATTCTGTGAATAAAGTGTGATGTCTGTGTGCATCTCTTTAATTAATATCCTGTACTGCTAGCTTTGAACATTTTTCTGGAATGCAGCTATGATGCAGCTGCAGAATATGATATTCAGCTAGACTGAGAAAGAGACCCTGGACACTAATCAATAGGCAGCTTGAGAGTGCTGGAAAAGTGTAGCTTAGTAGCTAGGGAACATGTTTAGGAGCAAGTGCTGGAGCTCCCATCCATCTCCTTTTCTGTGGATTGTCTTCACCCAGACTGGGTCTCTGTCAGACTGCACAAGTCTGACAGACTGGAGTGAAGAACCACAGTACCTTGGTTGGGGTAGTTTTGGGCACACTCAACAGCAGGACAAATATTGTCTTGGTCCAAGAGGGAGGCACCTTAGACACATTCAGGATTAAGCAGCATCTGTTTTTTTGGATCCCATCTTATGAGGTAGGTTCTTATCTTCTTTACAAGTGTGGCATTGCACCTCACTTGAGTTTTCTTGAGTCCTGACTATGCAGCAGGTATGCTGTTTGGCTGAACTGTGGTCTCTTTTTTCACCATACCTCTGTGACATGGGATTAAATGCTGTATCTTTTCTCTGGCCATTTACTTATCATATCTCTTAAATTACCACTTTTCACTGAGTAGGTGCACTGGCCTCCTGTGTGTTCATATAGTGTCCAACACATGGGTCCTTGTCCCCCACCCTGCAGTTTCTGAACATTATTATAATATAATGCAAATAAATGACCTGGGGATGTTGCTGGTTGAAAAACCCTCTGCAACTAAGCCTTCTTTACTCCTTAGATATAAAACAAAAATTCCTGTTACTGTGTTCTGTCCCTTTTCACTGAATCCATTGGCTGCTTTTGACCCATGATTATGCTGTAAATTCTTAAGAGCAATAATAACAGCAACTACTTGTCTAATCCTCAGCATAAGAATGAACATGAATATTCAGCTTTTTCATCCCAGTTTCTAATTTGAAAATCTCCATGTACATTGCTTGGCTCTCAGTTGACAGTGTTGCTTTATGTAGTTAGAGGGGATAGTCCTGTACTCCCCTGGGGCATCTCCATGGCCCAGGAGCACCATTTCAGCCTAGCCTGGGGCCATAAGTCCCTGCCCCGGTGAGGCAGGTAGGATGTTGGTCTCCAGCTCTGCCCTGCTGGGCCCAACCCATGGGCTGATGTCCTGACTTGACCTTAGTCCTGCCTTATCCTGTGAACTTGCCTCATGATCTGAACTCCTGTCTGAGTGTGGTGGCCATCTCCAGGCCTGCCCTGTACACCTTGCTGCAGGACAGAGCCCTGGATAGTGAAGTCCCTGTCCTCCCAGCCATGTTAGGAGCTGTCAGCCTCCATTGCTTCCTGACCAACAGCTCTATATTAAAAAGTTGGGAAGTGTAGCTGCAATGAGAAGGGAGATGAAATGCAAAGTGAGGATTGACTCAATGAAGAATTCAATGGAAATAGTAATTATTCTCCCATCTACTAACACACATCTAGCTTTCAGCTACAAAGTCCCCCAGTCTTGGATGAAATCTTTTAAATGATTGAAGTTATCCAATTTGGCTGTTGTTCTTTTCCTTTTTGGTGTAATATGAAGTTAAATATTTCACATATTGCCTTGCGTATGGCAAAGCACATTGTTGACATCCTGTGCTGATTTTCTCTCCCCACTTTTTCCCATAGCCCACATTCAAGTCAGACCAGAATCAGTCAGCTCCTTGGTATGTGCAGTGTCTTGGATCGAAGTGAGATAAAACTCTTTCAATCAAAATGCCTCCTCTCACACTCTCAGAATAAGGCTACAAAGCTCCAGCACCTGTCCAAGAGGTGATGTATTGCTGTAGAGAGAAGAAGGGCATTGCAACTCCCTTTACATTCTTGAATACCCTCCACCATTCTCAAGGACCTGAAAAAATATTGTCTCTAGTTTTTAAAAGGTGATTTTATACTTCCTTTAAAAGGGATAGTCTTGACTAATGTACTCAGAATGGGATAATAATGACAACTTGACATGAGTAGAAGCACTTCATACAATTCAAAATGACAAGTTGTCAGAAAATATAATGGACATCCAGGAGTGGTGTACCTCATGTGGAGGCAAGACCATTAAGTGTCTTGAAGTTTAAACTGGGCAGCCCTGCTGTGAAACATGCTTGAAAGCCTCTTTGTCTGCTGGGTTGGTACTGAGCCTTTGAAAGCACACAAGGGTAAATTAAGGAAAGGTGTTTATTTAAACTAGAATTCCTAAATAGCTCCACAGTTACACAAACTTGAAGATAGGCCATTACCTCTAATCCAGCCATTATTTCTCTCACACTGCTGTTCTTTTGTTCTTGCCTCCAGTGCAGTGTCACAGCTCTGTTTACAGTGCCTAACGATGCCACTTTTGTTACTGGGACTTGAAGGAAGTGGATGCAGTTCTCAGCTACTGCCTGCCTTGGTTAATGTACCAGGTAATTGCAGAAGGTTGTACCTGATTATTGTTTTTTTGAGTCTATGTTGGGTAGTAGTACTATTTTCCTTTTAACCCTTTTCACCTCTTTCCTAATCAAAGAACTCGTGTAAGACCACTTTGTCTCCTTTAGACACCCATCCTTGATGATGCACACATATTTATGCCACAAATAGTAAGTGGGGACGACCACAGCTGAATACATTATTCCCTTTTAAGGGAGTGCTAAGAATGTGGAGAATCTGAGAAAATTCAGGCTTGCAACAGGCTTCTTAAATGTGAATGAAGGTCTTGTTTAGCTTTAGGCATATGTATGGAAAAAATGTATACGTCTCCTATGTCCTAAAAGCAGCATAATTGATTAAAAGAGGAATTCAAAACAGAACCCAAAGCTCTAGTTCCAGATGCTTTAACCAGTAGTAAGAAGTATCTCCCTTTTCCTCTGGATTTGAAATTCTTTTAACTTTTAATGATTTTGCAGGGCAAGATGTAGACTCTGGTACCTGTAGGCAGCGGGGTTATCTGCAGGACTGTACTGCACCTGAAACAGAGCTGTTCACTTTCCTGACTGGTATAAGCCTGAGCTGTTGATTAAACACTTCAGCACAGCCCAAAGCAAACCAAGCCTGGTGAAGAGTTTATGAGACTGTTAAACAACTCACATTAATGAGCTGTTTGTATTCAGACTGATCCTTTCTATCTGGAGTCAGAATAAGTCACCTAGAATAGAATGGGATAAAAAAGGAACTTTCAATGGATCACTGAAACATTGATGAGGCTAAGTCACCATGTGGAACAACTTCTTCTGTGAAGGGGAAGAAAAGGGAGCCTGGAGCAATGACATTTGGGATATAACTCTCCCAGTTGTTTCAAGATAGAGGGAGTGAATTCAGATCTTAATGTGCAAGTGACATTTACTGTCTCTCCTACAGCAAAAGTCCTTTACATAACAAATGCACATTTAGATTGGCTTTGATCACTTGAAGCAATACAATTAAAGACATGCTTTGGCTTTAATCCCCACCTCCCCCTTCTATCTCTAAAGTTTAGAAGTGGAATTCTGGTCATCCCTTTTTTTTCCCCCCCTAGGTGCTTATTTCTGAAATGTCTACAGGCAAAACATCTAAGCTTGTGGCTGCCTGTCACCTTTCCCAAATCCTAAGTATTTATAGATGTCCGTCTCTGGAAATTGTACCTGGTTGAAGTCTCTAATCTGTTTTAGTGAACTCTGGGTGCAGTAGTCACTAGAGTTAATTTAGCAAGTAAGCATGTTGTCAAGTGTGGAAAGAGGTTGTAGTGCTGCTTTTCCAGTTACATCAGTTGGTCTAGTATCAGCTATTCCCTCTCCTTAAAACATCACCATCACCAGAGCAGGACACATACCCAAAAGTGACAATCTCAAGGTATCTGTGAGAGTTTAGCAAGAACTCTGTGGGATTCAGTAGGAGGTTTGTCTTACAAGTTAGGGCATGAATGATAGTGCCGAGCCTCTTGCAGAGGGAGCTTCTTATTGCTTCATAGCCTTTAGAAAGAAATGGGGGCTCAGTCTGTCCTCAGGAATATCTGGATTCTGAGTTGTTATGGAGGAGGAAGCACCTTTTCCCACCTGGACTAAGTGCTCCTTCAGCCCGGGGATGCTGAAACAGATGGTTAATGGCACCCAACAGTTTGAGTTGGTGGACTGGAGAGCTGGGTGTGGGTGGGGTGTTGGAAGTCAGGGTGTTGATCAAGCTCCTATGTCATGTGTGGAGTTGCCCTAATCCAACCATGGAATGACTAGTGCAGGCGAAATTACTGTGCTGGAGTCCCTGCCACACTGCAGCCCTTCATGCCCAGGTTTGAGCTGTGGCTTTGCTCTTTCAAAATGCAAACACATACTGTTAGGGCAAAGCTGTTCTGGATCTCCTTTGGCACTGTCTGAGGAAAAGTTTTATGCCTGACTCTGTCGGGCTGGCACTCAGCTGTGCTGAACATGGACTCACTTCCCTTTTTTGCTGCCTGCCTGCCTTCACAAGAAATCCTTCTGTGCACTGTGTAACAAGTCTTTTACAAGTCTGCAGCTCTATGGTCTTGTACTTCCACCCCTGACAAAGGGGGATGAGCCCTTCTCCGGGATGGGATCGTTCCCATGTGGCTGAAGATGGGGCTGAGGCATGCTGGGCTTTGCTGATGTAACGGGCTCCCTGCAATTTTCATTCAGATCTGGTTGGCTGTGAGCTGGCAGGGAGCCTCAGCCTCAGATACGCCTCCAACTCAGATGAGGTCATCCCTGCCTCTTTTTTTTTTTTCGCTTCAGAAGTCTGTGGTGTTTGAGCGTTTAAGGTCAGAGTGCTGATTTCCACACCACTGCAAATCTCTGGATGCAGGATCCCCCTTATCTCCTTCTCGGCTGCACCCACTCCCAGCACCATCACAAACCCTGCTCTCCCTTTAAAGAGAAAGGAGGAGCAAAAGGAAGATGAATTTACCGCAGTGCATTTTATAATTGATTCTCGCATCCAGGTCAGAGGGGAGTGTTTGCTGGCAAGACACTGCCGAGCTGCCGGGTCCTAACACGAGCGTAAAGTAGCCCCAGGACGGAAGAAACTCCAGACCCTGCTGCTGCCAGCAGTGAAACTCCTCGCCCTGCCCAGTCGCTTGGTCCCTTCCCCGCCCTCCCACCGTGTGCCGTGCAGCGATGCATCCATCCAGCAGAGGACGGGGTAGGTCTCCTCGGCTGTCAGTCAGTAGGGGCTGCCCGGCTCGGGACGAGCTGGTCGCGGAATAGGGACTGGCCCTGCGGAGAGCGGGGCACACGGAGCTGGAGTGCCCAGCGCCGGCCTCGCACCCTGCCTGGGAGCATCGCCCGCTCGGCACCTTCCCTGCCCCATCCCCAGCGCCGGGCGATCCCGCCGGGCCATCTCCCGCGGGGGGCTGCCTGCCAACTCCGGCGCCGCCGCCGGGTCTGCCTGCACGGCGTGGGCAGGATGGGGGCTGCGGCATCCCCGCTCTGCCCCGGGGGCAGCCAGCCCCCGCCGCCCCCTCCGCCCGCCGCCCAGCCCCGCGCTGGAGCCCCTTTGGCACAGCCTCTTCACCATGTCCTGCCGGGGGCGGAGGGACCACAGCGGAGGGTCTGAGCAGGGACCGACCCTCGGCACCACGGACAGACCCCGGGAGGATCACCCCCAGCACCACGGACAGATCCCGGCCCCGAGTGGATCAACCCCAGCACCACGGACAGATCCCGAGTGGATCAATCCCAGCACCACGGACAGACACCGGGTGGATCAATCCCAGCACCACGGACAGACCCTGGGTGGATCAACCCCAGCACCACGGACAGATCCCGACCCCGGGTGGATCAACCCCAGCACCACGGACAGATCCCGGCCCCAGGTGGATCAACCCCAGCACCGCACACAGACCCCGGGTGCCCCCGGGCTCCACCAGCGGAGGGAGCGACCCCAGCCCCACTCGGTGCCCCGCAGCCCCGCGTTGTCGTGTAGTGCTGGCAGCCTCCTGCAGTAGCATCCCACCGCTCTGCCACCCGCCTCGCTCACGGTGCCAGAAGAGGGCTTGTGTTTGGGCTCAGAGTCTGTCTTCTGTGGATCGGGATTTACAGGCTTGGACGGTGCCTGCTTACAGCGGTGTATGAGTCTACAGACCCCAAGGTGCACTACAGAGTTAGAAAGAAACATTGGATCTGTCCTGCCCTGGAGGGCTAAAATAAACCCTCTACAAGCAGCAAACCCAACTCAACCCTTCCTGCCTCCCTGCAACCAACTTTACACACACAACCACGAGAATTCTCTCCTTTCCTCCTCCCTCCACACTCCTTCCTTCAGGGACTGTAGGATGAGGCAT
>JAWWEW010000165.1:28341151-28353095 GCA_035583185.1 Anabacerthia variegaticeps
ACACACACAACCACGAGAATTCTCTCCTTTCCTCCTCCCTCCACACTCCTTCCTTCAGGGACTGTAGGATGAGGCATTTTCCCCTATCTGGCTCAGGGTAAAAGCATACCCTGGGGGCATCAGCACACAACTGGCAGGGACTGAAAGGTTTTAATCCAGCCTCTACTGCAGTCAACAATGGCAAATGAACCAGTGATTCTGAATGTTTATGACATGGTGAGTACGAAACTACTGATTGAGGGAACAGTGGAGCTGGGTGGGAGTTCATGCTTGGAGGCAGACATTGTACAGAGTAGTCAAGCACAGATCCCCAGAGAGGCTGATTCCCTGCCTCCCCTTCCCCTCTTCTGGCCCAGACCCCACATCCAAGCATATCATATCAGAAATGATGCTGACCCCAGCTTTTCTGTGTTTTTTAAGTATTTAGCATATTGGGCCAGATTACAGGTATTATGCCCAATTTCCTGCAGGATCTTTCAGAAGCAGCACTGGGTGAGGAGAGGACTTTTTAATTTCCTGTGCCCCCATTAAGAAAGGAAATGTGGTCATCTCTGTCTTTGTTTGAGATTTAATTTTGAGTGAGCAAGCAGTATCAGGCTGTGGGGAGGGGGTCAGGATTTTATCCAGGGAGGAGGAAAAGCTGTAGCATTGCAGTAAGGACATGGTTTCTAGGCTAATAATCTGGATCAATCCCTCAAATGTGCAAGACTGTAGTTGATAATTTTCTCTGAAGGTTAATTCCAACAACAGGAGTAAAAAACTGGTGAAGTTTCAGCACAGGGAGAAGCATGGGCACATGCTGCTCAGCAATATTTCCTGAAAGTTCACAGGGTAGCAAGTGGTTTTCCATGACCTTTTCTTGCAAGGATGAATGTGAGTGGGTGTTATCTGTGCTAGCAAATCAGAAAGTCCAAATCTTGGCACAAGCCTCCAAAGAGAAGAAGACTTGGCGCAACCTATTTGCTCACTGGTCTAACACAAGTTCAGGAGAGGCATGTTCAGATGAGGAGCATTTTAATGATCATGTACTTCACCTTTGTTTTTTGTTTGCCAACTAATGATTAAAAAAAGTAGTTTTCAGATCTTCCACAAGTTTAGTGAACTTTTCTGGGAAAAATAGAAGCTTTTAAGGCCCAGATGCTGACTGATCTCTAAATATCCAGCTCCAGACTTTTAAGAATACAGCATACATTTTCTTTTTATCATCAGGCAGTGATGACTTTTATCAGGAAGCCCACAGAACAGTGTGGGTTTCCTTGCTGGGGGAATAGACACTGAAGAGATTAGGAGTGGGTTGCTGTAAAAGTCAAACCTCTTCTTATCACAAAGATTAAGGGAACTTTTGTGGACTAAAACAGTTGTGTTGTTTTCTGAGGGAAGAGTGAGTGGTGAGGCCTTTTAAGGTAGGACTGTATTTGCACTGATGGACAGTCCAAAAACCACAAGCACAGTGGACTGAAGCTACTTCTTCCAGTACTATTATTGGTAAAATTGAGCAAGCTGGTGTAAAATCTTTCTCTAGACTTGGTCTTAAGTGTTTAAAGATCAGTTGCTTGGCAGGCTGAACTGTGAACTCCCCTAAGTTGTTCTTCAACCAACAGGTCTGGTAACTTAAGTAGGTGGTAGCTAATGCTTGGTAACCAGGGACTGGCATTACTGGCATTACTGGCACACACATAAGTTTATAATTAATACTTTGAGGAAAGTAAAGGAGTTGTGTTGTCCTTTCATAATATCCACTTTCCTCTCTCAGCCACAGTACATCTGTCCCAAATCAGTGAATATTCACCACTGAGCTGAAGAGATTGAAATACTGCATGGACATAGTTTTTACCTTTTTATGTTTGATTGACACCAAAGATGAAGCCCAGAGGAATTATGGGAGAAGGGACTTGCTGTTCATGGTTACTGTGTTCTGAGATGGGACACGGTGAACTGAATTGTGGTCATTGTTTTAATTCAGACTAAATAGTTTTTGCTGCTTAGCAAACCTTGAAAACCTTCCTGTGTGAGTGCTAACTCCATGCGTTAATCAGTCTGTACACAGAAACTGTTCTATTGTCATTTAGCATCTGTTTGCCTACCACTGAGTCACCTCTAGCTCAAGTCCTACATTATGACTATTGAGACAACATGCTTTTCTATTGCTGCTGTGATTTTAACACCATGAAGTCTGGAATATATCCATGCAAAATCTTTATTACACTTTATTACACTGTGGTGGGGAATTATGAGGGAGCTGGGAAATGATCACATTTGCTTGAATGACTGTTGGAAAACTGGTCTCAATGGAAAAAAACCCAACAACAACGAAAAAGACAGCTGGGGACAACAATTAACTGGATGTAAAGCTCTGCTTTCCTGACAGAGAACATGACCCTTGTATGGCATCTGGAAGCACTTACGCTGCAGAAAAACTTACCCTTAGGGCAGAAATTCAATTATGGCCTTTGTGCAGCTATGAAATACCCACTCCATGTAGTCTTGTGTATTCAAAGATCACAGCCATTTATCCTTTTACTCATTGGATATGTACCAGGCTTCTTTAGGAAAAAAAAGTGCTGCTATCTAATGAGGTGTTTTGTGCAAATAGCTGAAGTAGGTAGATCTACTTGTAGACTTATTTTCTTCAGCATAAAATAATGGAGCAAAAATCACTGCGTATCCCTAGTGTTTAGAATATTGTCATCAAAAGCAAACTTCTCTCATCCCTAGCATGCTGGGTGGTTATATTCTGTTCTATCTCTTGACAAAGATCTTGTACAAGCTTGTGCTCACTTGTACACTTGCAAAACAGAGAGGGCAGGAGAACTTTGCTTCTCAACTAGAACATTTTAAGGAGTAGATATGCAGGATGTTGCACTCTGATTTAATGTGGAAATGTGAACACATAATATGGATCAGGGGTTTGATCATGGATGAATCTCTTTCCCAATCTGAATCCAGCATGGACTTACTTGCATGGACTTACTCTAAGCCAGCTGCTGGTTGTAGACTTGCAGGAAATAACTGGGTCTGTAAAATCTGTGTCAGAGTTTGCTCTCATCAGTCTGTTATCACTTTGCTTCAGAAGGACAAATCAAATTCCCTTTCTTAACTTGCAGCTTTCTTCCCTTCAGTCTGCATCAATAAGCTGTTTATCATGGAACAGATCTTACTTAGATTACAGGGTTGACTTTCTTTAGTCAGGATATCATCCTTTTTCCTCATCACTATAAATCTTTGTGGCTTACTTTGGAATAGTTGGCTTAATCACTGTCCATTAGTAAATGTTGCCTATTTAATCAGGCAGAAGAGTAACTGCAATTATTGCCTGGGTTTAAATCCTTAACAAGCAAGCTATACACATTCCACTAAAAATAGTTTGCTTGGCAGAGATTCAATTTGGGGGCTCTCATAATATCTTCAGCTTATTGCATAGCACGTTCATGCTATAATATTAAAAGCAAAGCTATTCATATCACCGTTGTCCCTCTTTTATTACAGCTAAGGTTGTCCTGAATTTCCACTGTCTTTGCAGCTGATAACATACAAAACTGTTGGTTTGATCTACTGGCATTTTTTTTTTGCTTACTCTTTCTGCTGGGGAAAATGAGCCTCTGAGATGTGCTGTAGAGGAGAATGAGAGCCCTGCTCAGCAGGGAGCCAGGAAGCAATGATGTAGGGTCTATTTGCAACAGCAGTGAGGTAGGGTCTCTTTCTCAGCCTTGTGCCACTGTTACTTCATTGATTCCACTGACATTACTTGTCATTCCCTCCGGAGTGAATGAGAGGCAGATAAGATTCAGGTCACTGCAGATGGACCAACTCTGAGATTTTCCCCAGTGACTTCCAATTTAAGAAAGGTAACCAAGACGTCAATATTTATAATGGCCCTCTCATGACTTTCCAGTTCTTTATATATTTTATATCATTTGCCACCTAAATGGCCAAAGGCTGATGGCTATGGCAAAGGATGGCCCTGCAGATGACTGACTGGTGTCTCTCTTGCTTCACTGATCAGTGGGTGATGGTGCCATTGATTTGATTTCTCCATCACACCACTGAGTGGATCGTACGAGTGGCCCTGACAGAAAAAACAACACAAAGGCCTCTGTTTTGGTTTTGAGATATTATAGCAAGCAGCCTGTGTTTGAAGTTGGGGTGACATTTTGGGCTGAGGATGTAAAAACTAAAAGGTATGCATGTAGTTTCTGAGTGCCTGCAGAGAAAAGGACACACCAGCTATCTCTGAGGAAAAGCATAAAACTAGAGGGTCTGTATGGCCACAGAATAATTGCATAAAACTTTAGTACTTAAAGCCAACTTGTCTGATACAAAGTAGTGTTATGGGGGGGAGGGGAATTACTGTTGCTTTTGCACTTTTCAGCTCTGTCATTTTCAGCAATTTGGTCATATGTGCTTTGGAGATGATAACCTGTGTGTACCACTGAGAACTAGCACACACTTACCATCCTGGTATCCCTTTTGGGCTTCCGATGCAAGTGGAAAAGAGACAGTGAGACGAAATGCTTTGGGACTGAAGGAATAGAAATGCTTTGTACCTCTAGGTTCAGTATATAAGGAGCCTTTTAGTCTCTTATAGAAGCAGCAACATAATTGCAAGCAATAACACTTCATTCTGTGAAATTATTGTTTTAACCACTGACTAGATCATAGAGCATGTTATTATCTCTCTGAAGCAAAGAATAGGTCTAGTTACTCAGAAAAATGTCAACACGTTTGTGATTACTGTAGGTAAAGGCCCCACATGCTCTCAGCTTGCTTAGTCATAAGAATGCAAAATCCTAGTGCAGGTGGTGGCCCCATCTCTGAGCTACTTGTTAGGGAGCTGCTCTCTGTGGAGAAGTGCAGCATCACCCGACTCTCTTTGATATTCCAAGAAGCCACGTGGAAAAACAGAGGATATTTTTTCAATTAGGTTGATAGTTGTGAAGTTTCTTGCTGTGATGAGCTGAAGAGATGCTCTTAAGTCAACAGAAGAACTTGTGATCTTGAAAGGTTAGGTGATGGAGAGTCATTAGGATTTCTTCTTTCTTTTTTGTCCTTCATTTGTTGGCCGAAGTGAGCGTATTTAACAAATAGAGAGCAAAAGCCAAAGTATTGCCTTTGGGAGAGTTTCATTAAAGTCTGGCAACTCCTTTTATATATATATATATATATATAGGTATAGATATATATATACACATATACATTAAATGAAATGTTTTGGATCTCCTTAAAATATTTGCCAGTAATCCCTGGCAAAATTATTTGCCAAACCTGAGTCATTTTAGTTCTCCAAAACACACTGCTCAGTCAAAAGTTTGTCATGTTCTTGGAAGAACTTGGTAGGTGTATCATGTTCTTATTCATTCTGTGGCCAGTCACAAGACAAAAGAATTTCCTCTTCCATGAATGAGAACTGGCTAAGGAAGATCTGGGGTGTTTTAATCTTCTTCCCAGGCTTGTTACAGGGGTAAGCTCAAAGATAAATCCTTAAGTTCCTGAAGGAAAAGGGGAAGACACTGTCCTTGGAATTTTACTTTATCACTGACTCTTCTTTTATCCAGAGCCTTATTCATTCTGCTGTCTTGAAGCCATATCAAGTACAGGGTACTGGAAAACAAAACAGAGTGGTGAGATGAGAGGTGCCTGGTGTCTAGAAATGGGTTCCCCACAGTGCTATAGCATGTTCGACATGAGTGCTAAACAGTCTTTTTTTCTAAGAGTAGTCAAACATAGTGCTACTCAAAGGTGGTAGTGTGAGGGATCAGGTAGACCTCATGTGCTTGTTTTATGCAGCTTCCTAGAGCTTTGAGTTGGTCTTCTGTGCTGGTTTTTGTTTTGTTTTGTTGAGTTTGTGTTTGTTTGTTTGTTTGTTTGTTTGTTTGTTTGAAGGACAGAGTTTAGACTGTTAAACTAAGACTATGCTGCACAATAGGTTTAGGATTCATAATCACTCAGGTGTCATACTATGATTCTTTCTCTTATGGGCCCAAAAACTCTCTGAGAAGACTCTTGGTTAAAGGTCAGAGAGACTACATAGACCACTGCTGCAAGTGAAAGAGGAGGCAGAGAAAGCTGCTCTCACTGGTTGTTAACAGAGTTCCGAGCCCAAGATATGAGAGGTCTGTCTAGACTGATTAAATTTTGTTGGCTGCAACATTTCCTGGTGCAAATGCTGTTGACTCTGAAAAAAAATATGAATAATTTTTTTAAAAAGGTGTTATGGCAAATCTGGTGGCAGTACATTAGAGGTTTCAAATAAATCAGGCTAAGATGCCTGGCAGTGTGTGCTGGTGAGGAAAACTAGGCTTTGCTGCTGCTCTTTTCCTCCTAGACTGCATCAATTAATTTTGAGTGACAACAGGTTGACCTCAGGCAGGCTAGTCATAGATTGGGATTGCTTCCTTGCCCTCCTTGAACTCAGGAGCAGAGGGAAAAGGAAAACAGTTTGGTGATGCTGAGTACTGTGCTGTAGTCCGTGCCTGCTTCAAGCCTGTAAGAAGACAATGAAATGCAATTAGACATCCCTCCTCTCTTGTGTCTTTGGACAGAGGAAATCATTTGGAGGAAGAAAAGATTAAAAAAACTAATACACTGAGCTGCAGTGGAGTCCATTCCTTCAAGAAAAAGGAATCCAAGCATGCCAACTGACTTAAATCAACTAAGAAGCTAAAGAGTAAGTGGCATGGCCTGGGTTAATAAATCCTGCAATGAAGTGTGCCCATTTATGCATAATAAGTGGATTTTTGTTGTCTTAGCAACAGCCTGGAGATGTGTTATCCATCGGGGGAACAGTCTGTTTTGATGTTGTCAGGGTGACGAGCTGGCTACCTGTCCACATTACTGCAGATCTTCTCCAGCACTGCAGTCCTGTAGCTGGCCACTGTATGCTTATGCATGAGATGTTTTAAGAGCTGTCTCTTGACTGTACACAGGGCATTGCTATCTCCAGCTGTGGCATTTATCCTGTCAGCGAGCTCACTGAACCAGTGCTCTGTTGCCCAGTGGACTGAGTTGAACTGACTCATCCAGGGCAACACAGGAGTAGTCACTTCTGCTAGTCCTGCATACGTTAGGAAAACTGCTCCACAGCATTTTCTCCTTTACATCAGCAAATATAAGAAGCCCATAAGAGTGAGGAGAACCTAGGAAAGCTAACACAGTGTAAGAAAATGTGAGAACTCTGCTTCTGGAGCAAAGTTTCACACAAAGTTCCCACATCAGCACTCTTGAGTTGATTCCTGCAGATGACAATCTGACTTGGTGTCTAAAGCATTCATTTCAAGGCAGCCTGGACCCCTGTGGAGTCAGAAATCTTATGGGCAGGATTTCAGGTGTAAGCCTAGGGGCTCAAAGTAAGATCAGCTCTAACCCAGAGATACAGAAGATGCAGAGATACTTTTGCTGCTACTGGAAGTTGGTTTTTAACCCATCCACAGGCAAAGTCACAATCCCCTGGCCTGACTCTGAGCAGCTCTGAGAGAAATGATTGTTTCCTCTTGAAAGCATATGGAAGCTGGTTTCCAGTGATTTTTCTGTGATGCTTTTTGGGCTTTCCCCTTAGAGCAAGGCAGACTCCTTTTAGAACATGACACTTCTGTCAGCAAAACTTAGCCTCTGGCTCACTTGGCTGTCAAGGTTCCTAATGTTACTTGTCTGTTCTTTAAAACAAACAAACAACCCCCTAAACCAAACAACCCCCTCATAGTATTAATGAAAGCTGATGTATTGACAGTACTGGAGACTGTCACACTCCGAACAAATAAGTTTATGCTGGAAGTAGCAAAGCAGACCCTTCCGGCTTTTGTACCTCCTCCCTGCTCTATAGGTTTGGCTGCTCTGGTGTCGTGGCTCAGCTGGTCATCCAGCTTCCTACTCAGGCAGCCCACAGGGACTAAGTTATACATGCAGTGAGGGCTTCTGCAGGGGAGAGCTGAGCATTAGTGGTAGAAGCAGAGCTACTAAGTTGGAACAGATGTCAGATCCATTTCTAAGTGTGGTGATAGGCAGGTATACAGTTGTGCATTAGTGCAATGAACTGAATTTAAATGGTTGTCTTAGGGCTGAAAGCTACGTTAGTGACCTGAGTTGCCCTTATTCTAATTCTTTTGTTTGTTTCAGTCTCTCTTGTCATTATGCCAAGATGATGTAGCTGAAACTGGGGAGGGAGGCAGAGACCAATCAATACATAACATCTATATTTCTGCTGGGGAAGAAAAGAAACAAAATTCACAAGTCTAATGGTTCTTTCTCTAACAAATGAACTCGAACTGTTAGGAGAGGAAAAAAAACACTAGATGTTCTTGAGTATGAAAGATCCAGAGCAGAGAGAGTAGTTATTGCCACACTTCAGAGCTTTATCTATCAGCATGAGAATCTGTGAGTCTTCTCATCTCAAGAGAAAAATATGAGGCTGCACCCTAAAGTTGGAAAATGGTTTTAATTAGTAGCTTAATTTTAAAGCAATTAATCTAAGGGGGCCGGAAAAGTAATGATAAGGGAAGAAATGCTGGGAGTTGCAAAATGATCTCTGATAGGTAAGAATGGTGTTCTACAGAAGCAAGTGTCTGATGCTAGAAATGCTGAAAGCATTTCAGCTTCTTTAGTGGCTTCATTTCATGTGTCAACACATGGGTCGAATGCCATGTGACTCCTGATAGATCCACACCTCCGGGAAAGGGAGGACCTGGCACAGCATGAGCTCTGTTGAGAACATGGTTTGCTGAACCTTGAACTATTGATCTGTTACTGTGCTTTCTACACGGTCATACTTAAACACACAAGGAACTATCAACTCCTTTGCTGTTCTCTTCAATATCTTCTACTAGTGTTTTATTTATACTGGATACTGATGCAAGAGGAAAGGCTTCCTAGATGCTGATTGATGTCTCAGGATTTAGAGTGCATGAGGAGCCCATTGGAGACTTGGCTATGCCTATGGCTTTGCCATAGGTTAGTTTTCCCTGGGTACACAATGTTCTAGACATCCGTTCTTGGCTCATCTGTGTGTCTTGCTCTGTTTGGGACTACTTGGAGCTGGTGATTTTATAATTGCCTTGTATTTGTCATTTCCCCCAGCTCTGCAGTAGCCTAGTGAATGTGAGAAGTGACAGAAAGAGAAGACCAACAGGTTAAGCATGGACTAATCTGAGAAGTCATTACCTTTGTCAGTAACCTCTACTCTTGGGCAGCACCTGGGGCAAGAACCTCAGCAGTCTGCTTCTAGTTGCATAAGAGGCCTAGGCTTAGGTATTTTCAGGCAAGGCTGCGATGCTTTCTTAGCTATTCACTTATCTCAAAAATGAAAGGCTCTACCAGCTGCTTAAGCACAGATATCATAAGACATTTTAGGATATCCATCTGATGTCTGGATTCTTCTCATGAAAGGTCAAGTTATTTTCCCTTATTGATCCTCTTACATCTCTATCAACTTTGTAGAGATGTCTTGATTATTTTAGAGCATTTGAGATGGCATGACATGCCCAGAGGTTCTGACATGAGTGTTGCTTGTCTGCTGAGAGAGTAACAGTACTAATTCTGCATCTGACTTCTACCACTTAGTGTGCTGATGCATCTGGAGTGACAGAAACCAGGTTAAAATCCCCGAGGGACTCAAACACAACTGCCCCTTCACACAGATCTGCCAGAGATGCAGACAGCAGGAAATTTTGGATTTGGTTGTTCTGGGTCTCTTGAGTGAAAACATTTAGGTTTTGTTTGAAATACTCAGCAGAAGAGTGGATGTTTCCAGTGGATCCTGGCTGTTCTGGGAGGTTGTGCAAGCTGGAGCCAACCAATAGTGCTACTCGCACTTGTTCTCTGACCCACTGAACATATATTTTACATGAAAGAAATCTATTCTCTACTTTATATGATTCTAAAACTGCTTCAACATGACGGAAAGAGAAGGCCTGACTCCAGATACATTATGATGGGGTGGCCAGGCTGCTTCCCTCTGAGGCAGGTGGAGAGTCAAATCCTCTCTGGCAGGCTGAGGTGGTTAGAAAGTTGGTCTGTACCCTCCCAGACAACTGTCTAGGCTCCTGGTTATCAGAAAGCACTTGTTCCTTCCGGAAAATAGAGGCCAACCTTGTTCTGTCCTCCCTCTATTGGTTTATTTTCAATCAGGGCATTTTTAGTCAGATGTCAAGCTTTGTTGCCCTGAGAGGATCTCTTCAGCCCTTTCCTCCTTACCTGTCTACCTAACCTGGAGAGTCAGTTACTTGTGCATCTTTTTTTCTGAGTCTGTCCCAGCACTAAGAATACAAGGGCTAGTATATTTTTAGAGTAACCCTGTGATAGACACATTGTGGAAAGGTGGGAAGGCAGTGCTGGAGGTTTCCATATCTGTGGAGGCCAGAGCTAAAAATGCATGTCCCAAGCTGAAATCCACCCACCATCTGTCTCCAGTTCTAACATTCATTGTTCTTGATTGCAGTGCCATTTGCTGTACTTTTGTTCACTCTAATTTTTATGGCTGCTCATTATCCAAGACAGCTGGCTATCTTCTCTTTGGCAGTTCTTTGGGATGTGGAATAGACATATTTTGTGCTGCTGGAGCACTGTGCCTCTTGTGCTTTCTACTGGGAGAAACTTTGGGGCCAGGACATTGAGAAATGGGTTGTACTGAATTGAAAGGGAACAGATTAAATTCAGTGTAAGCTAAGAAGAGACGGGCAAATTAGATGGGTCCATTTCAAGCTCCGGTGTTCTTGGGACCAGAAAAAAGAAAGTACTGCAAATCCTTTTTTCCCCTATATATCTCATAATATAAGCGAAAGAGCTGTGACTTCTGCTGAGCAAAAGCCTCTGGAAGGATAAAAAGATGCAAAACACATGGAATCCATGAAAATGTCAGTTGTTTTTATTGTCTGGGTCAAACTCTGTCTCCTCCCCTGGGCAGAATGCTGCTGGCAGGAGAGGCTCTGCATCATGGTAGCTAGAGGCTTGGCAAGCAGGCAGAACACCCCTTGAGGGGCAAGGGAGGACAGAAAGGTATTCACTCCAGCACCCTGTTAATTGGATTGGTCATACATCCCCCTGACTGCTGAGTGTGTACTCTTCTGTCCCCTGTATTCAGGCAGAACCAATAGGATGGAATGCATCACCTGAGAGCTGAATTGGGAGGTAAGAGAAAAGGGGGATGGGAAGGGAGAGACTCCTTATATATCTCTTTCACAGCCTTCATCCCCACAGGATGAACTAAAACTTTTTCAATGTTCTTTGAAACACCCTCCGAGAGAAAGGCAAGGAAGCAGGAAGCAAGTAAAAGTGACATCCTACCTTGCAAATCCATCTCTGCAGCAAAGTTACACTAGGAGGCTCATACGTCCATCTGTGGCTTTTTAAGTGCTGTTTGTAATATGGCATGTTATTGAAATGCTTCAAGGATTTTCCTTGTAATGTGCAATTACTCTGAGATATGCAGTTCAGTGCCTATTGCAGCTGCTGTTCTGGCTAATTTTAATACAGTTAAAGCTGTTGGTGGATCAAAGAAACTTATGCAGATGAAATTTTAAAGCTAGTGTAAAGAACAAAATTAATAGTCTCTAACACATCAGGTACTTAGAAATCCTGCACTTGGTACTCTGAACTTCAATTCTGCTTCTCATACCCACAGGACTTTGAAGCATGTTTCTAACTGTCTGTTACCTCTCTTGAGGTCTCAGAGGTGTCTCATTAAAGCTGATGTTCAAGCCTGTTAAATACATGAATGTAGCTTCTAATGATGCATCTCATTTTGGTGAGTTGGCACCAGGAATTTGCAGGGATCATTGCTGTTCTGGTTCCCCAGTGGCTGGGATAGTGAAAGCCACCGGAAGAAGTGCAGGATAATACCCTCTGTGTTGGGAGATAAAAGGCAAAGTGTCTTGAAAAGGCTGCTGAGTTCCAGGGGCACGCCAACCTTGTCACCTTCTCACCCTACCAGCTTCCCAACCACCCACCCACATGTAAA